>CM042750.1:13950446-13953930 GCA_022496165.2 Catalaphyllia jardinei | reverse complement strand
TTCGCAAAGTACCAATTTTCATTTCGCAAAGTACCAATTTTCATTTCGCAAAGTACCAATTTCATTTCGTTGCCTTTCGTTTCGCAAAGTACAATAAGCCTGAAAATCGATCAAAGTCGATCAAAGTCAATAATCACAAAAAACTGTGTGATCGATTTTTATCGACAGCCGATATTTGTCGATTGATTAGTATCGAATTTGATCGACAACGATCGACTTTTATGGACTATCGAAATTATCGACATGTTACGTCCTGGTTTACTAAGCTTACAGGTTTTATACACTTTAACAAACCAAGTCGGTACAAACTCCCACAGGGGTGCTCACTGTACCTTTACTTGATTTACACGTATATACGTGTCTTAGATAAAAATTACTAATACTTTGTCACAGCGATCAAAAGAGAAAAAACTCGCAGCAATGTTAAGCTTACGATGAGAGCTCATGCATTGCTAAATGTATTCACTTACCAAAACATTAGAAGAAGGCGCTTCATCGAATGTCCTTAGCAGTTGGTCCGGTGTAAGTGAAATTCTTGCCATAACCCTTGTCCAAAATAAGAGAATTCAGCGAAGGCCACAGAGCACTTCCGTTTTCCGCTGCATTGTTTCCTACCCTTCCGCCATCTTTCTTTCTGGCGAAACGTCACGTGACAAAATAGTCCCAGAAGATGCAGAGTTCTTACAGTGATTCTAATTGGACAATAGGCGACAAACCAATTGGAAGTCTTATGATATGTTTCACTTCTGCCGGCGTGATGGGATTTCACAGAAAATGTGATGTAACATTTCATTTCCTGAAGGCGGCCGGGTTTTCCTCATTATTTTTCGTTTTTCCTTGAAGCTATTCAGGAAAACCAAGGCTAGACTGATCACTATGCCCACAAGTAGTTCAATAGCAAACAAATTTACCATTCTGTACGGTTCACAGACGGGTCAAGCTAAAGCGATAGCTGAGGAGATTCACGAGTTTTCAGAACAGCATGGTCTTCACTCGAACTTGTTCTGTCTCAGTCTAACCGAGAAAAAGTTCACCTTGGAAAAAGAAGCCCTTGTTGTGTTCGTAGTGTCAACGACTGGCGAAGGTGATCCACCAGACACCATGTGCAAATTCTTTAGAAGACTGAAGAAGAAGACTCTGCCTGGTAACCATTTGGAAAATTGTCGTTACGCTTTGTTGGCACTAGGCGACACCAACTACACAAACTTCTGTAACAACGGGAAGGCCCTGGACAAGAGATTACTACAGCTGGGGGCTCGCCAAGTTTATGATACTGGTTATGCTGACGACGCAGTTGGTTTAGAATTGGTTGTAGAACCATGGATTGAGGGGCTGTGGGCAGCCTTGAGAAACCATTTGGGCCTTCCACCCGAGGGTGACTCTCAGTCAGATGGTAAGACGGTAGTTTCTGAAGTTAGTCCCATCACAGATCCAATTGTCATTGCTGAGAACAAGTCTTTTGAAGTTACTACCAACAAAATCTTAGAGAACAGCAACGGATTTTCTCCTACAACAGATGCACGCATCGGTGTTATGAATGGCCATGATTCAAACTTGCAAGACAGCGGTGCTGATGCTGTGTTAGAACCAACAGACCCAGTGAATTCTGATGATAATCAGAACACATTGGCAGTGGATAACAAAGATTCTCAAGATGACATTGGTCCTGTTATTTCACTGCGCACTTTAGCAGACCAGTTGAAACAATCTGTTCCACCCTTGTCAGCTAGTGCATTGTCTATACCTCAGCTTCCGTCCCCTTACTTAGAGATCAGTTATCATCCTGATCACAAACTTGACTGTGCAATGTCACCATTACAAGCTGTTGCTAGCTTCCCAAGTGCAGTGACTGATATCTCCATGGCAACTGTGGTATCGGCAAGGCACCTAACAGACAGTACTTCCATTAAGACTGCCTTAGACTTAGAGCTTGACATCACAGGTTGTAATATGAGTTATGAGCCTGGGGACTCTTTTGGAATCGTCTGTCCAAACACAAGTGCTGAAGTCGAAGAACTTATATTGAAGCTGGACTTGGTAGATAAATCTGATGTTCCTTTCAGTATTCAGCTGATAACCTCAACAACCAAGAAGGCAGCTACTGTGCCAAACTTCATTCCAGAGTTTTCTACCATCAGGCACACACTACTAACATGCTTAGAAATCAGAGGTGTCCCAAGCAAACCTCTTCTAAGGGTCTTGGCTGAGCACACTAGCGACCTAGACGAGAAAAGGCGACTTCAAGAACTCTGTAGTAAACAAGGTGCAAGTGATTATACCAAGTTCATAAGAGAGCCTGGATTATCCTTGTTGGACCTTCTTAATGCGTTTCCATCCTGTCAACCTCCATTTGAAAGGTTGCTTGAACTTATTCCACGCCTGAAGGCACGTCCTTACTCTGTGTCAAGTTCTCCCTTGGAGAACCCCAGTCATCTCCATTTTGTCTTCAACATTGTAGAGTTTCCAGCAATTGAAGGAGTAAGGCCAAAAAGACATGGTGTTTGCACTGGCTGGCTGGCCGAGATTACCAAAGCACAAAGAGAGGAAACAAACACAAGTAGTGAGAAGCTCAGTGATAAGTTATCAAAGCTGCATTTGCAAAGGTCTCCAAAATTGCCAGTCTTTCAGAGAAAAGGTCTCAATTTCAAACTGCCAAGTGTTCCAGAAACACCAATCATCATGATAGGCCCTGGTACGGGAGTAGCACCATTCATTGGCTTTTTGCAGCACAGGGAACACATGCAAAAGAATGCAAGCGTAGCACTTTCTGAGTCATGGCTATTCTTTGGCTGCAGGCACAAGGAAAGAGACTACCTCTACCGGGAAGAACTTGAGCAGTTCTTGTCCACAGGTGTTCTGTCACGTCTGTTCCTTTCCTTCTCCCGTGATACTATCAGTGATTTGTCTGAGGAACAACCACCAAAGTATGTGCAGGATAACTTGAGAAGTCATGCTGTAGAGGTAGCTGATCTGGTATTCAACAAAGGAGCAGTGGTTTACATCTGTGGTGATGCTGACAACATGGCAAAGAATGTGTTTGATACTTTTTTGGAGATTGTTCAAGAGTACAAGAAGGTAGACATTAAGGAGGCAAGACAGGAAATGATGAAGTTGCGTGAAAACAAGCAATATCTTGAAGACATTTGGACATGAGCAGCACATCTTCTGTAAAAGGAGACCACTATTGTTATTATCTTGGATGGCAGAGCAAAAAAATAACTTTTCACCTGTTTGTAGTAGACAGCTAGTGGCTTCATCTTTAGCTGCTTCTCACAAAGAAAAGAAAATCTGCTGGGACCTAAAGCATATTTATATATGCCTATTAAAATATTGCCCAAAATGACTGTCACTTTTGTTATTTTTAGGGGAATTGTGTAATTTAGATATTTGCACAGTGGAAACCCTGACATAATAAGGCCTTTTTAATGGATTCTTTAGTATAATGAATAACATTCTTCATCTTGGCCAGATTTACCTACAGTAA
>CM042750.1:13942946-13947946 GCA_022496165.2 Catalaphyllia jardinei | reverse complement strand
GCTTGTTGTTGTTGTTGTTGTTGTTATAAACTTAAGCACAGTCAAACTCATAACTATATTCCAATAATATTTTATAATGTCACACTATATAATAATATTATGATAATCTGTTTAGGAGAAAAATATGTAAACTTTCTTCCAGCTTGAACGGTTATTGTGTGATTTCTACTATAACTTCTTCTGACGACTATACAAGCAAAATATTTTGTTATTCACAGAATTCTTTTATACTCTCATAGTAACATTTTTTAGAGGGGTAAATATCTCATACACATGTACCAATGGTGGATCCAGACCTTGACACACACTGTGTACCTCATACATGTTAGTGTTAGAGTTTGGTATGTTGAACCAGTCCTGTTATTTTATACAGGAACAGTCAGACAAATCCTTCAGGTATGTTCAAAACGTTTTTCAAACAAACCATTTAAACAAATGATGTTTGTAAACTCTCTTTGATTCTTCTACACATAGGTTCTACTAGTTACAAAGGTTACTTGCTCCCTTCCGGAACACAAACAAACTCCTGGGAAAACCTCTTGGCCACGTAAGCCTTTACAGAATGCTGTTCCCAGTTCTTTTCCGTTCTTCATGAAACCTAATGTCCCTTTATCCAAGTCAAGCAGAATTCCTATCATGTCCCAAGTGTGATAACTGTCATTGCGCTTGCCACCTATGGCCTCCCAAATGGGAACATCAAATGTGAGGAATCCTATTTGATTATAAGCCCATCCCACTCTTCTGCCAATAGCTGGCATTGTTCTGAATACTTTAGCCTTCTTGAATTCAGCAGTTACAACGCAAACTGCAACTTGGCCTCTACAGTGATTAAAGTAGAACACCCATTCATGTTTCCCATGTGTGTAACCGCGGCCGTCAGGTGTAAGAATCAGAGTTGTGCTGTAGCCATTACCTAGTAAGAAACAGAACGATTGGTTGAAAACATCCATATGTGATTTAGCAGTAAGGTCTTCTGAAGGGCTTCAATTCGATTTTTCCAAATAACATCCACATCCCCTGGCTCCATCTCATGGGAGTGCCTCCTTAGTGGGGGGTGGTTCTCACATCCAAGTAAGCGAGGCAATAAATAGTCACATAAGGTATAAGACATCCTCGTTTCTATGTTTGTAAACACTGACTAGATCACAGCATGATCATACCACTGTGCTATGTTATTTTGGGAGTTGAGCAATGGTCTTAACAACAACATTACAAATTTAAAATAGAAGCAAACTAAGGTTTATATTAGAAGTATTATAAAAACGTCAACATAGACTTCAACTTCAAAACAGCACTTCTGCTTTGAGCTGACCATTAAAAGTGATAGTTTCGTTGTTGTTGGAGAACACCACTTCATCAGAGCTACAGCTGGGATCGAATGCTACTGGTTCCTCGTACTCCCTTAGCCATTTGATGACGTTTCGCGGGAGGGGGAGTTTAGGAAGGCGCTTTCTGCTTCCCACAGACCGCATGAGAACACGGCGACACTGCTCTTGGAGACTTTCACAGCACTGGAACATTCAAGCCGAGCCTTTTCTTAAGCTTATCTCTGAAAAGGAAATTATCGAAATCGCTCTTGCAAATGTTTGTTGTTCTCGTAAAGGCTTGGTTACCAAGCCTTCGAGCAAGATGGCGCCGCACGCCCTCGTGTTTTACAGATTATATGTACCACTTATAGTAGAAAGGAGCTAAATCAAGGGCTAACAGCATGGAATTTCCCGATAATCCACAACTAAGCTACAGAAGGGCGTATATGTGAAAATGTCGTCCCGAAAGCTGCGCCGTGTCGCGGAAATAAGACCTGAAATCGTGGAAAGACTTGCTAGACATCGGATAGTCAGCTGCAAGGTAATCGTTATTTTAGTATTGAACAAAAACAAAACAAAAACATGTAACATAAAATAATGGGGAAAGAGCGGTTGCAGAATATTATTCAAGTTCGGCGCACCAGTGCGTTAAATTTTATAAAGCACACGTTGTTAACGTTTGGTAATTCTATATTATTATTCAACTTTCATACACCGTGCGAATTTCGATTTTCTGATTGGTTGATTTGTACCACGTGACACTGGGTTGTGACGCAACAACCTCCTTGACGTCATTATCGTGGTGTAATACCCGTGGTGTCAATTTTATATACCACTGTCATTACACCATGGCTTCGGCTGACTCAAGTTTGATGATTTTTTGTTTGCAGTGTATTCAATTTGAATTTAAAAAAATGCATACCTGCCAACTCTCCCGGTTTTCCCGGGAGTCTCCAAGTTTTTCATTAAATCTCCCAGTCTCTCGGAATATCTTTACGGTGATTTTCGGAGGTTATTCCTGGACATTGTCTTTAATGACATTCTCACAATGCAAAGATTTCTAGACATCTCCAGATTTTTGTACTCTGGAGGTTGGCAGGTATGAAAATGTTAACACACTCATTGCTCGTGAATTAACAGGATTTACCCGCACTCGTTCACAAACAATGAACTCGAAATTTTCAATACTGCACGAGGCCATAAATTTCTCGTTTATTGTTAGTGAACTTGTGCAGGTAAATCCTGATAATTCACTCGCTGAGTGCATTAACCTGTAAATAATGTCTAATTAAGGCAAACCAACATGCTTGGAAGGGGAGGGGTGGGTGAGATGCAAGTGAAAATCTGTGCCTGCCACATCCTCACCCATGTCTACTTCGCTAACTTATACTGTATTTTAAGAGCCAGTCAGCGCAATATGAAGAGTTTACACTGGGGGTTAAATGCAGACTGCACTACAGACATTTTAAGTATATATCATGTTATTTTCATTATGATTTGAGTTCTGACGTATTAGTATACAGGATTATTCAGGCTGATCACAGTGAAAGTTTACACTCTTGTTAGACTGAAAACACTCTGGTTCAATAAGTTGAATATCTCTTTGGTTAGGCTGAGTATTACTCCTACAGTTAGTTTGAACATCACTCATTTTAGCATATTCCAGTTAGCTCTCAATAAGGTAAGTGGTAACTCTAGATCTATTCAGTTCTAAGTCTATAGTCTGCAGTCTGCATTTTACCAGTGGTCTTTAGTTTGCAGTCTGCAGTCCACAGTTTGCAGTCTGTAGTCAAGGACCGTGCAGAGGGAAGGGCTGAGGGGCTTTAGACCTGATAGCAACGTCACTGATAGATGTGGTAAAACTTAATAGTTGCGGGCCCAAGAGAGGCCTGCAACCCTAATCTTGACAGTGACCAGCAGATTGTGTATTATGTGTGCGTGCCACGTTTATAACAGGGATGCTCTAACTCGAAATTGAAAATTTGTTCTTACACTAAGAAGGATCAGAATGTGAAAAACATGTCAATCGTAACAGTTTGTCACATGGGATGCAGGCTTCTGTCTCATGGAAGATCAAAGTATGTTCTACTGATGTTTTCACAACAGTTTGTCACACGGGATCCAAGCAAAGTAGCCACGGTCGCCCGTTGCAGCCGAAAAACATGAACAACACAAGCCGACGTTTCGGTCAAAAACTCCCAGAATCGTTGCCCGAGCGCTAAACCTTGAATGGGAACATCTTTTCCAAGCATTCCTTACGTGATTTAGACGAAAAAAATGACCTCGGCAGGCTAGAAAAGAGAATGAAAGAAAAAACATGACAGACAGCACAAACAACGCGATAATAATTATTCAGCGTGTGAGGTTTGGGACAGAAAAGAAAAATAAAACTTGCTTCTAGATAATTTCACCCTTAAAAGCTAGCAAATGGTCCCAAATTACTCTCTTTATCCTTATAAATGTCCTGACTTCCATCTCTGAAAGATTTTGCCTCAATTTTGAGCAATAAAACATTCCTCTGTGATCGGTTTGAATATTTAATTAGCTAACTTAACACAACTCTCTCCGGAGGGGGGATACGACGGAAATTGGTGAGAATCGAAAGTAAAGCCAATTTTCTGTCACACTTTCAACAAAGTAGTCTTTCTGTATCCAATTTCATTTGCAGACAAGGTAGGGATTACTATCTTCTCTGCCTATTCCCAACATTACAAATTAAAGCTCTTCAAGTGCATTAAGGCCCGCGCTTTCTAACCTGTGGTTACTACTAGTTTTATCATTATAAAAGCATTCTCCATCACTTTAGAGAATTGAAATTCAAATTCCCAAGCATGTCCCCCACCAAATTTCATCCACATGTTCTTTTTCAGTCCCCCCTCCCCACTCAAAAGCTTGCCGTGTAGTCCCTGTGTAGTCCACAGTCCACAGTCTGCAGCCAGTCCATAATTTTTGGTTTACAGTCTGCAGTCTGTAGTCCACAGTCAACAGCCCACAGTGCTGATTTTACACTGACCATTTTGATAGCTCAGCTGGTAGAGAACAGTATTAAGGAGGTAGTGCCATATCTTCAGGTCACTGGCTGAGTCTGGAGAGAAGAAATATTTTGTTTTGGATTTATTTTAACCGTTTTGTTTAATTTGGAAAAACAATTCTGGTTGAATGGATACAAAATGATTAAGCCTCTATCTGCCTGTCCATCCTTTGGTTAGTTTGGACTTTCATGTGGGTTACTAATATGTACACTATCTAAAATGACCTTGTGAAAAAATTAATATGTGTACATAATTAAACAAGTGTTAGTTTATTACTGAAATACTGCATGTAACATAGGCTAATTGCACAATTTTGCAAACCCCTATGTCCCCCTCTGTAGCTGTTTTAGAGGAGTTTATTGGAAAATTGCTTTGAACAATAAAGAGACATTCAGAATATAAACATGAACTGTACCAGTCAGTGATGGTACCCTGAAGTTAATTTTATTACATTGACCCATAGACCCAAAGAACCTCAAGCATCTCTTAAAACCATTCCTATTTCAACTCCTTTTGTTATCTGAAAGAAAACCCAGTCATTACAGGTCTTAGGATTCTGGACCTGGGTTTCCAGGATTCTGGATTTCCAGGCTTCCAGCATTCCTGGTTTTAAGACAGTCCTCCCAAAGGTCTTGTAAACTAGACTATATGGTGGTGTACA
>CM042750.1:13882771-13937946 GCA_022496165.2 Catalaphyllia jardinei | reverse complement strand
TCGTCTTATAAAGCGTCCTCCAACTCAAACTTGTGCCAACTTTACGCCAGTTTTTCGTACGTTTATGTTCGCTTTGAAAGCCTTTAACGACACTAAGCCGTAGCTGTATGACCAATATTTTGGAGATTAAGTTAATTCAATTAAAAAAATGTTAATCCAATTTTCCATAAATTCCTATTTTCATGCTGTGCGTTTAATTAGGGTTTGTCGATAATGTAGACGTTGGAATGCAAGGGGATCTGACCTGCCTATTACCAACCAGCAAAGCGTATTGAAAAACATAAAAGAAAGAAACAGGTTGAAATGAAACAATTAAGTGTCATAGTAAAGTGTTTTGTTGAACATCCTAACTCAAAAATAGAAATGTGACCTTTTTGTTAAACGTGACTTTGATATGATTCGCAAAAAAAATTATTTGCCTGACGCGATCTCGCACAACAAATTTGTCGCGCTTTCAAAGTGCGCGCCCTGATCACGCCCAAGAATTTCAGTGTTTCCCGAGACGAAGTCGAGATTTGAGATTCGACTCTTCCTCAAGGAACCAGTCATTTTTGTTATATAGCAAATCAAAACATGGCAAATTTTGAAAAACGTGCTGAGATTCCGGACAACATCAGGCCACCTTCAACTGAACACTCTGATCACGTGCAACAGCAGTCATCGTTTCGCGGGTAACAGTGAACTGTTTCCCGTTTGATGTTACGGTGTTAGCTATGTTGCATGCTCATGGCATTTGGCGGTAAACAGCTTCATTGTTAGATGTCATGTGACTATGAACTAGCCAATGATTGAGCACGCAGCCGCCACTGTAGTGGGAATAACGCCAGCTATATAACAGTGTCAGTGAGTGTTTACCCATGACAAGTGACACGTTCTCCTCCAAAACATATTTAATTGAGGAGGTAAAACAATAAGCACTTTTAATATCTTACTTATTAGCCAGAGTGGATACAGTGAATTTTGTTTCTTCCGGCGAGATCCTCATTGTTTTCTGGGAACATTGAAGAAATCGTTTGCCTTACGTCAGATTTGCCGCAGTTTCAAGGAGCAAGACCTGATCACGTTTGAGTCGAAAGTTCATGTTGTTGTTTCCTTGGCTTGGATTAGAGAGTTTTGACCCACGTCACGTAAAACGTTTTCCTCCAATCGGAAAACGTAATTGAGTTGGGAGGTATAACATGATTTTGCAACGATTGTTTGAATCTACACCGTTCAGCTGTGACTGGAAGGGTGTATACTCTTAGAAACTTGTTCGTGTGGATGATGGCGTCTAGTTCTGAGTAGAAAAAATTGTGTATGCGTTGTTATTTCTCTATTTTTCTAGGTTGTCGTTACAAATCAGATCACAACTCGTTTCGTTAATGCGGGGAGTTCCGGCGGAAGTGCGGCTTTTCAGGACGTTGACGGCGCGGACGCTGAACCAGACGATGATGACAGCCGTCACGTGACCGCCGCGCTCGGTAACACGTGGTCACATGCGGTGAACACACGCCTAATTGTACAATATGTGGACGAAATGTTTCGTCAGGTAGAACCTGAAAGTTGTTTTCATTAGCTCGCTCATTCCTTATTTTCTTGTTTAACAGAAATGAAAAAAGTTGTAGAAAAAATGCACTTGAAACAGTCAATTTTTTTATTCCTCTGATTTTCTTTCTCGTTGTCAAACAAGGTTTTGATTTCCAAGTCTCCAGTGGCTCCGTTTGCGTCGTTTGTGTACACAATCCATGCACAAGGAATAGTTCTGGAGCGCCAAGATCCTCTAGGTCAAGGTGAATGCATGAGAAAAATATCGATTACTTTGAAATAAATTTTACGTGGTGTGTGTGGAATTATTAAGGAAATGACATCTGGTGTGGTTACTTGCTCTGTTTTTTTTCTTCAAAACGTGAAAATATATGGAAATGACATTTGTTATATGCCATGAAACTTTTGTTAACCCTTAGCTGGCTCTTGTACTTCTATAACAATCTCAAAAGTGTATGAGAGTATTCGATCGGTATCATTGTGAGGAGATGTTATTGACATACATTTGGCTTATGATATGTTCTGTCATCGGAGTAAACAATGAGAGTTTGTGAGAATTTCTGTCACGTCTGTTGAGAAGAACTAACTTGTTGGCATTAAGCCGGTTGAATTTAAAGAGAGATTAATGGGCTTGTAAGGTATAGGAACTTAAAACCCTGCTCGATAAGAACAAGTGTCTTCATGTTAAGCAGAGTTCAATTTTTGTGTTTTGTAGTTTAGAATATCTCACACTCGCGTTTTGCAAATCAGTTATCATCGAATAGCAGCACAAAAACTCTCCAATCGCAATGACTGAAATAAAACTTAATGAAACAATCAACACTTCAAGTGAAAAATTGCAGCCGCTGCCAACCAAGGGAACAACAACAACAACAACAACATTATTTATTCACATTATTCAGGTACAAAGGAGAAATGAGACAAAAAAAGAAACTATAGAAAACGGAATAATAGAAATTAGATAACTATATGTACAATTTTTTAATCAGTCGGGAATTATGTAACCCCTATCAAGAATGTTATTAACTGTAGCTTAATTGGGCATACCAATTACACTATGTGCGAGTCTGTAAATTATGGGATAAACAACTATTGATCCACAAAGTCAGAAAGAGCAATCTCCAACTTTGGTGTTAATCAGGTTAGTTTTGACTGAGATACAGCGATTTAAAAACTAAACGTCAAAATAACAAAGAAATGTATGGACTCCGGACGCTGTGTTCGGACAGCGTCCGGATGGCCATACATTTCGTTGTAAATTTTGACATTTTCAAATGGCTGTATCTTGCTTACTATGGGGTCTATTTACAACACACTTGGGGATTTTGTAAAGCTTGGTCAGCACTGAATTGACTACATGGATCAATAGTTGCCCATAACTTACAGACTCATACCTAGTCCTTCACGGTTTGAAGTCAGTTAATTCTCTTTTGGGATTGTTGATATTGTTTTTGTTTCATCGCTGCTGAAAGTGTTGCCTCTTTGTTTTTTAGGACACGGTGGAAATCCATCCTTACAAGCGATTCAAGTTCGTTCAGCATTCTAACTTGATCGAGAGGTGAATAAGAATTTAATTCCAGTTACGACTCATTCAATCAGAAGTGCGGAAAGCCGTCAAATTTTAGAAGGTTCATGATTGGTGTATTGCAGTGGTGTTTTTTCGCCATGTTTTGGGCCGAAAAGTCGATGGTGGATTAATTTGTGGAAGGTTTTCAGTGAACTGGCCTTTCATGAAAATCCCGTGAAGGACCCGTGGCCGGAATGTTTTGACGCAATCAACTTGCTTGTGAACTGAACACTCTCACGAGAGAAGTTTTCACCGTTTTTTGTAGCGGTTATTATGTTTCGCGTTTCATTTTTCGTGTTCTGTAACGCAAGTTTCGTTATGCGTGCACAGGCGTGGACAAAGCTCTCGCTCACCGAAAGGATCCCGTTAATAAATTGCAACAAATATGTGCTTATTTATTGTTCTTTAGAACTGTCAGTCTTGCGTCATAATATGAAAAGCCAATTTCGATATGTTAAAATTCTTAGTTCCGAGCTTGCGGGAGTAAAACAAAAGAAATCACATTTTGGTGAAGGAATGAACAAGAGATTTCTTTAGTTTTGTTCACCCAAGCCTGGACACCAAGTTTAGAATTTAAATATATCGAAATTGCCTTGCTGAGACCGTATACAGAGGAAAGATTACGGTGATTTCTTTAGCTTTTGTCAAAGATTGTTATTCAACTATAAACTGGGTCAATTCACTGGATCAATTCGCTGGGTCAATTCATGCT
This sequence comes from Catalaphyllia jardinei, assembly GCA_022496165.2. Taxonomy (NCBI): domain Eukaryota; kingdom Metazoa; phylum Cnidaria; class Anthozoa; order Scleractinia; family Caryophylliidae; genus Catalaphyllia; species Catalaphyllia jardinei. Next base: position 13,934,143 of record CM042750.1, on the reverse strand, counting down.
AAACTACGGGCTGAAGCTTTTCAACACTCGCATAAACTTATAGTAATTTCATATATTATTTACTTCACACCACGGTACGGAAGGTAATCATATCTAGTACTGTGTTGACCAAAATGCCTGTCGGGGTCATTGCTTTGTTGAAAGGTTTACATTTTTCTCTTCTTTTGCGGTCACGATAACAGTTATTTTTCATATACTCTTCCATTTCGCCCTCCATTTCTTCTCTCAGTAACTGCTTCTGTGCTCCGTCGTTAGTCTTTTTATGTAGTGAGAAGGTCACATCTACAAAACCATTAGAATTATCTCGCGCGAAGTTGCGGCCTATTATTGCGTTCTCGAGGAACGAGAAAACACATCCCAATTTTGTTTTCGCCTGTCTGTAGCCAAAAAAAAGATCAAGACTTTTTAAAGGCTATAAATTGGCCGCCCCGCTAGGTTTTTTAAGGGGCTTTTGGCCTCGTTTTAGTATCTATTTGCTACGTTGTTTTCGTGGTATTTTGCGGCATCTTTCATTGCTTTCGACGTTTTGAGGTTTTCTTTGAACTTGATTTTCATTCTGATTGCATTCGACCAAAAAGGGAATGCGGTCCTAGTGCAGACTGGAATGAGAATTTTTGGCCGGGCGAAAACAAAGTACATCATCGCAAGCACGTGAAGCCAAGACGATTTGCTTTATCGATCGTTCGCGATAGTTTTGGACAATTATTTTGCTCTTATTAACCGAGCTCGAGGTCTGTATGGAAGAATCTTGACCGAGGTCGTATGTACAGACCGAACGCAGTGACGTGTACACACGAACGAGGTCAACTGAGATTCTCCCATAGAGACCGACTTAACTCGGTTAATAAAATGTTTATTATATGGTAAAAACAAGAACAATTTAATTCGTTTAATGCAACTGGTTTGTACTAACTGGCATTTTGATTGCGAATAGCGATGAGCCGAATTTAATTCCTGCAAAGTTTGCTCGTCCTCTTTTTTCTCTCATCAGCTTTTTGTTACTAACAGAAATAAATTGTTAGATGAAAAAAGTCAATGATTTTGCATTTTAGTTTGCACCTTTTTTACTACAAAACATTACCGGTCTGTGGTCTAGATGCCGGTCTGAATGGGAAAATCTACACCGCGGTTAATATCGTTTTCAGCCAATCATATTCATGAATTTGGTAGTTCCCACTTCTTGTGAGTCAGAGCCATGCAATAAATGTCTATAAAACTTCAACTGTTCACATAAAGGTAATGATTTCAGCAACAGGCAACCATTATCACAGGCGCAGAACGCACTCCTAATCTTTGTCTACCACTAGTAAGTAATGGTAATAGGACTGAGTGGAGTCCAATTTGGTCTGTAATCATACGAGTGTTAACAGGGAGTTCGATATTCCGCTTTGTTAATCACGAGTATGATTACAGACCAAATTGGTCGACCCGAAATCTTATCAGTATTAAATGATCATAACAATTACAATTTCCAAGAAAAGAAGAATAGCCAAGTTATGAAAAAGGGAAAATTTGCATTAAAAGACTGACAAAGGGAGCGTAATTTGTTTAATGTCGATCTGAAAATGAGATTCCTGTAAATGTGATTGCCTACTTGAACTGTCTGATAACAAACTGTCCAAATAACAACTTGGCAAGTGAATTATTGAGAAATAGGAGTTCTTTAAACCAATCACAATCGAGGAAATATTATTTTTTTATGATTAAAATAATTATCGCGGGAGTAAAAGAAAAATCATTTTCGCTGGTTGCACAGGTTGCGGAGTTTTCATAGCACTCCTCCTTGTTTTAGTAACACCCTCGCCAGTTTCGGAGAGCTCTATTTCTTTACACAAGGCATTTGCTATAGTGAAGTCAGAGAACTATGCATTGAATTTTAATTATTGTTAAGTTGGATTTACGTTGAGTTGCACATTTTAGTAGACTTGGAACACCATAAACCGAGCTTTCAGTATTGCCAAAGTCAGACCTCAGGGAGCCAATGATAATGCTCTTTTCCATCGTGGACAAGTTTGACTTAAAATAAAATCCGTTTTGGGTCATAAGGGAGGGAGTTTTTTTTTCTTTCATACAATAGAAGATTGAGTTAAGTCTCAATCTCCTGTTTGATTACATTGCCTTGCCCAGTGCACCCAATATTGTCACGTTGACTCGAATGCGAACGTGAAGTATAAAAGCTGCTAATCGCGGGCGTGAACGTTCGACGTCATAAGTTGGTGGCGTCATGACCGAAAATTCTCGAGCCACGATCCTTGTAGTCAGCACCAAGTATCAACGACCGAAAAATCCATGATATCATGCTGGATTCTTGGCGATCAGGCTTATGGCTTACTGACATGGGTCACTGGCCTGGTTACTAAGATGTGCCATTTCAGCGTGTAAGAAAACTGGAGGCGGAAACAGGGAAAAATATTATGTTTTAGGAGTTCTCTCTCTTTCAGACTAGGAGTATTATTGACTGTAGACGGTACAGTTTTCCTCCGGATATCCAGAAATCAATACATTGCATTCAGCACAATGTAGGGCTTCATTGTTTTTACGAGAAACTGCTTGAACAGCATTTTAACATTTCCGCTGAAGCAGAACTGCCTTAGAGGTGGCTGAAAAATCGGGCTGTAAGGAAATCACTGAAACTGCTACCACGACGATATTTTATATTCTTTTCCGTCCACTCAATTCGTTTTAAACCGCATCGCATGACATTCAATACTTATTCATTCACAGAAATAGATACTCATCTTCCCAGCGTTGAAGACCCGGGGTTGAAGAACCGTGCAGCTAAGCGGATGGAAACGATTTTTCGTTTAAACCTGACGATTTGTTATCTGACCTTTTACACGTTTGCCTATCTACTGGCTTTTAATTTGGTTTGCGACTCGATTAAAGCAAAGCCAAATTTTTGTTGCAGATTTTCTCGGACTCTCGAGTAGGATTAGGGACTTGGATATCCAATTAGTATGCTGACACGTCTTGGCCTGTCACAGAACAACCATTGTGAGCAATCAAATGCTTTTGGCCTATCGACGGAATAAGTTGACGTTGTCACGTCAAATTTCCTTTTAAGTCTGTAGCGTATTCAAAGAGGCTTCCAAAACCCCTAACTACAATGTAAATATTTAAAATTCCTTGAATTAACAATATGTTCATTAAGTTATATTTGGACCGTGTGCTATAATATCATAGTTAATCTTTGCCGTTTGTCGACTTTGTGAGCCTCTCAATTTTGCCCAATGTGTCACAGTTACATCCTTGTCCGAGTTCAAAGACATTGTTTGTGGCTGTCGAAGAAAATGGAAAATATGTCCACAAAATTAGTCGCGTTTAAAGCAAATTTCCCTTTTAATGATATAAACTTTCTTCATTCGCAAGCTAATTGTTGTTTTATGCTATCGTTGACTTAGCAAATTCCATGTTTAATCAGAGGAGAAATGTTTTGTCCAAACAAAACAAAGCCTCCTTTTAATGGGCTTGACCTCACATTCCAGTTGCGGCCTTTTAGGCACCAACTTGTCTGTGTTTTGGCACTCCCATTTTAATGAGGTTACGGCCTTTTAAATGAAATCCAACCAATCGAAACTGCACCGTTTGCGTCTATTCCTTTGGCAAAAATTGAAGATAACAAGTGCCTGGATGGAAATCGCTAAAATTTGAAGCTGTCGCGTGCCAATATTCATGTTTCTTTGGAGTACAGAGATGCAATTTCGCATTGATTGGATAACTTCTTTTAGAAAAGGCATTTGGTTTGGTACTAGCTTTACTTAAACAAACCTTCATTTGAACTTTATCACAACAATTTGACACCTAAACATAGTTTGCAATTCAAAACACTTTCACTATTTGATTTTAGACGCAAAATTGTGTACACAGGTGGACCGAGAAAACAAGCCAAGCTTTCAGAGTTGTTATCTGAAAGACGAGAGATGAAGCCAAGACAGATTTACATGATGATAATTATTGTGTAGTTGTTCCTGGATCTCTGACCAACTGCAGATTATTTTTAGGGACTTAATTAAAAAGCGGAAACTTCTTCGAATACTCTTCCTTAAACGGGGGCATGCATTAGTTTTAGGCTATCTCAGTCTTTGGACGCTCATCGACGGAAATATTGCTCAGGATATGTTGAAATTCAGGAAAGGACGTTATAGACAGAGAATTGTTGTAAAAGTTGAGATAATAAAATGGTTATGTTTAATACCGCTATCTTTATAACGGATGTACAGTGCAAAGCCATTTTTCTCATCACCACAGGAGGTATACAAAAGTAATAATATTTACAAAAGAATTCTGCAGTTGAGGCTAGCAAATTTCATTGCTTTAAACGTGTAAAATGATCTTCCCTTTCCAACTCAATTCAAGATCCCCAAATTGTAGATGGAATTCGATTCCTGGCTTCGAACTGGCCTTATCCAGGACTTAATTGTGGTCCGTACGTGCTGAAAAGAAAAGCTTCCTACAAATGTAAATTCACAATTTTTCAATTTAATCTCGGAAACAATGAATAGTTGTAATAAGCTCCCATGGGTGACCTTTGCATGCAACACTATCCTGCAGGAAATTTCGTCATTACCAAATTTGGGAGCGAAACTGACTAAACAGTATTTTTGCATCTTATTCAGGTGACAGAAACTTCCTCCCCGACAACTGAATCACCCTTTATTTTACCATTTATTGGATGTAAGATACATGTTTGTTTTGTTTTCCTTAACGCGGTAGTGAGCATTAAGGCCTTTAGTCTTTTTCCGTGACATTTCGCGGTATTATCGTATTAATATAATCCACTTGATTTTTCCCATTTTCTGCTCTCAGTCAGGGAAAAAGTTATGCTTAATAACGACTTCAACTTCTACCGTTAGCTGCCTTACGTAAAATTGACTCGGTAGCCAGCCACTAAAGAAGCCAGTTGCAGAGACTTACTTTTTACAGGGTGTAGATTAAATAATGACGTCATTTATCAATCTCTCAACAGTCTCAAGTGCGTGTACAACATGTTTGCGTAAACGGCGGGCGTATAAACTCCAAAAAGTCGTTAAATGAAGTGCGTAGAAAACGTAATTTCAATTCGCCACTTGCGAAATTGTAACTCGATCAGTGTTGTTCCGCGGCGAAGTGTTCTGCTGCCGTAATTATAGGTGAATTGAACCTCTGAGAACTTAAATTTGTAACCAGAGGGGTAACAGTATATATTTTTAACCCCCATAGGCCAATGAAAGACGTCCAGGCGCGATGAACTCGTCACTCAGTTGCTTAAAATGCTAATTCTCTTCATTAACTGATACGCATTCCTTTTTTAAATTTTGGTTCTGAGAAAATGTGAGAATCGTTAAAGAAAATAGCGGTTTTTGTTTATTCCCCTTGCCCCCCAGCTTGAAAACCAAGCAATGTTCTAGGAGAAGTTAGATTTGATCACTCTTAGGAAATACCCTGATTACGAAGTGTTTTGTTGGAAAAAATTTAAAGGGACGGGCCTTTGCGTTTTTTTCTTGCCTATGAGAGGAGGATAGGAGACCATTTTTATTGGCCTAAAGGAAAGCCAAAATGCCAACACTCCTTTCGTGTTAAATGTTAGAGTTCTGGGAATTCGTTAAATGACCGCCCCCTATGAAGGTTGGAAAAAAATTGCTATTAAAACATCAACCGCAGAAGCACTTCTACGAACTTCTAACTTCTAAGCATACAGACAGTTTATCTTTTGACGTTTTCTAATCAAACAAAAGTGGCTTTCCAATTTTGTAATTTTTTAATAAGTTCTAAGCTAAGATTACTGTTAGCAATAATATTTGTCTTATAACCGGTAATGCAACAACAACTGGAAATACTGTTAAGCTTTTGAAGAAAGAAAACAGAAAATACAGGTTCTATTTTGCTGTGCATTTGTATCTTGGATCGTAATAAAAACATCCTTTTTCATCATTTGTCAACGTTTACTTTCCGAAAGTTTTTGATTGGCTTGTTTCATTGCACGGCCTTCCATTTCCGTCGGAACCAACTAGCCCAAGTCTACATTACTATTGCTTCCTTCAGAGGGGGAAGCAGTTCTAAGTTATTATTCAACGGTGATTGCAAAGAAATATCGTATTTGGAGATAGAGCTATGGTACTATGGTTTTCGTATTTCCACTGTGGACACTAGACTTTGACCGGCAATTCAGAGAAAAAAACCCTTATTTTCTCTCCTTCGAAGAGAACAAAAAAGCGGGCAGGCTGTATATTTGCGTAAAAATAATCTGTATACTAATATACAGCCAGTTTATTAAGTTATAACTCGTTATTAACGTTAACCTGCACGCAAACATTGTAGAATTGGACAGATTTTATTACCCCAGAAGAAATGCCGTAACATTACTTATAAAAAGACCAGTAAGAAACGCATACTGCGAAAAGATATTGTAGTCCTCAGAGCTCAAGGACCTCAAGTGTCTGGAATTCAAATATTATCTTTATGAAATTTTGCGATAGTTTAATTTTCGGATTTAATTAAGTTTATTTTCGAGAGTGATTTTCTTAGGTTTTCAGATGTCCACCTCGATTCATTACCACATTTCACAATAAGCCCTTCAAAAATCACTCTGAACGACTCAGAATAAAAGGTTTCTGTGTATGCTTTTGGTATTAAACAAAGTAAATATATAAGTATGTAAATCAGTTAATACTTCTCTTCAAAAATAATCCTTGTATTGGCCTAGCTACGTGACAGGACAACTGACCGGAAAACCACCTCGCCACCAAACCGGAAATGAAGCATTCTCGCCTACGGCTCTCATTCGGTCTTCCGCTGCGTTTGCGAGGGAAATTCGAAGAAAATTCTACAAAGAGAGGCAGATTTCCTTCATGGCACACGATTGTTAGAATCTTGATTTCTCGACGTTAACGAAGAGACGAGTAAGAAGATGAGAGACGACAGAAAGCCAGTTAACGAATGAACGATTTCGAATAGAGAATTAATTCCTGGGTTCTGGTATAATGCAGATTTTAATAGTTGTGTATTTTGCCCGAAGCTAGTTTGTGTTGTTTTGAAAGTTGTTCTTTGCGGCCGCGTTTATACTTTAAACGCCTCACTGTTAATCTTTCTAATCCACCGAAATCCAATATTTCGCGGCTGTGTTCGAGTTTCAGCTCGATTGCCGATATCACGTAGAACCAACGCGTCCGTGACGCACTTATCTTCACTACGAATTTTGATGGGGTAGCTGGAAGTTGAACGTGCGTGTTAGTTTTCACATCTCTTTCTTCCTGCTTGGATTTAATGTTTTGGAAGGATTGTGGGTGCTTATGATATATGTAAAGGAAAGCGAAGATAACTTGTGGCCAATCACCCATGACGGAAGTACTAATTATATACACAACACGACGCAAGGAGTAAAAACGCCAACGAAGCTTCTTTTGACCAATGTCAGTTCAAGTTATTTAACTGTCCGTCAACAGTTCGACCCTGCGCTAGTCGATAAGCGTTTGCATTCGCCAAACGCTCTCTAATTTCAAGCATTGCCCGAGGCGACGAAAGAGCACCTTCTCGCCATTGGTCGAGGATAAGAAGTATCATTTGATATTCGCGTTTTTGGTTCCCTGCGGTTGGCAAAAATTCAATAGTGGGCTTCACGCATGCAAAGCTTGTAAACTGAAACTTTTTGACGCTCGACCTTGCGAAAATCGACCCCTCAATGCCTGGCATCGTTGTCGCGAGAGTCGCGCTTATGTTATTGCACAAGCATCTTTATCATTTCGCGCACCGCCCCCTAGCACCCTTCGCACGAAGATTTCAAATCAAAACACACACAGTTATTTACAAAATTTAGAGGAACATTTATTGAATTGCTTTCCAAAAGACCGTTCCTATCCTCAAAAACAACTTTGGTTTCCAAATCAGTGCGCGTAACACTCCCAACCTATACAGTCGAATATAAATTATCTACCATTAAATTACGTCCAAGTAAATAGGCGATATATTAAACAATTACTCTCTCTACCTAACTGTAACAAAAATTATGGATTTGATTCGAAATTCGGTAACAAAATAGCACTTATCGCTTGGTATTATAAGTTAAATAAATAATATATTAAATAGATAGGAATTGAGGGAGGATAACAAGAAAAAAACCACGACCATAATTTTAGCTTCCATTATTCACAGCTTTACAATATACAGTGGTAATTATTGACCAAATATAAAACGTGTACGAAAAACTTACACATAGGAATTTCGTGTTTAACACTAGCAATTCCGTCGATAATTTTCTTTTGTTTTGTTCGATAAATAGCTCTAGGACCTATAGAAACTGCTCGATGCATATAAATCTGTGCTTTAGTCCCGATCATAAAAAATATGGTTAATTATATAATATATATATATTCTCGTGCCCTATTTAGACGTGAAATAATAACTGATTCTCCAGCGCTTTGTTGACTCGATCAGTCTTTAAAATGTTAAATTACAAATCTTGTGTACAAACGTTAAACTACTAAAAGCTAATCATTCTTACAAACTCATTCCGGCAAGGAGATTCTGTTGAAGACAGGTAAGCGCTTTCGGTTGGCAGCCAACGCATCGTAGGAGTCTGGTGGAGTCGGGGGCAAATCGTCGTCTTCTTCATCCAATTCGTCCTCTTCGTTTAATTCTAATCCCGGCGAAAACACTCCGGGAGGACTGCCCATGGTCGGCGAAAGAACAGGAGAGAAATCTTGGGCTTGCGACGGGAAAGTAAAGACATTGTTTGATGCCGGAGAAGGAATCGGCAAAGGGCTTTGTATAGGACTCCCCAATGGGCTGTCGTCGTTGTAGAAGGAAAGTGGAGAAGGAGAAGGTGGAGTTAACGAAGTCGGCATCGGCGAAGTTGGCTCTGTGAGCGGAGGGGAAGGCGGCCCGATTAGCGGCGATGGAGGAGACATTCGCGAACCATTCATCATCATCTGGGCAGCCCGTCGTTCCTCAGCATTGTGAATAAAATGGCACCTCGGTCCATAAGGGCAGAATCCGATGGTGTGAAATGTTCGGCACAACTCAGTTTTGTATTTCGGATGGCGACTAAGCGAACGCAATTCGTGAACGCCGTGGGCGAACTGGCACTTGTCGCCATACTTACAAGTGCCGTTTTCTTCAAAAGGACGGCAAAGTTCTGTCTTGTAACGGCTGGAGTTTGAACTTGAACGTCTTCGCTCTTCTTCGGCACTCAAACTCAATGAGCGCTCTCGTTTGTTTGGCGAGCCACTGCCAGTGAGCGTGATTAGGTTCGGCGACGAGCGAGAACTTGAAACAGAAGTCGAGTGCCTCCTTGGTTGGCCGATAGGAAGTGGCTTTCGTTCGCTTCGAGGTCTTTGCTCAAAAGCCAAGCCAAGGTTTCTGTTATTCTGTGAAGGATAAACGATTAACATGTTTACGTGAGATCATAGCGCCAAAGAGAGTTAAAAAGTGCTCTTAATCACCTCGCACAAAGAACCGTACTTTAGGGACATCGCCAAATGAATAGATTCGATTGTTTTCACGCAAAAGAAAACGACACGAGAAATTACCTTGTACAGCACGTCATTCACGTCATAGAACGCTGAGACCAGAGCTGTGGACATGTTGCCAGCTTGACGAGTCTAAATAGACTAACGCTTCCCGTACCTCCGATTGCCTTTTTGCTTTTCCACTGATTTGCTGAACTGTGATAACACACGAATATAAAATGCAAACGTGAGAGGTGTGTCGTCTCAGTGTCAAAAAGATAATGATTTCTATGGCAACATAATTATCATAGACCACGTGGTGGGGGGCTGGGTTTTTGCAACAGAGACGTACTGGCTAGCTTGGCAAATGCTGGGAACATTCCCGACTAGTGCTTTGGTGAATGGTACACGTATTTAGTCTTAATTTGCAGGTTAGAGGTGCGAGAAAAACGCACTAGGAGCTAAATAAACGGGTTCAGGGTACAGACGTAAAACACATCCTGCTCTCGTTCCTTTGTTTACAGAAGCCAATAAACGCTCTATTTGCGTCATTATTCACAGCGGGATCACTCATTGGCTCTCACAATCGGCCATCAATCAAACGAAAAACCATTAGAAAGCGAAACAAACAAGCGTCTGCAACGACTACAGCCGTTTCTCTCCCGTGAGCGTGTTTGACTATGTAAATTGTGGATTTCGTGAGCTCCATGAAATTTACAACGAACTGGCTTCCTTCACGTGATTAATTCTACCGAAGCGGAAAAAGAAAAACATTGAAAATTGCTATAGCGAGCGATGATGTCTTCTGACACGTGATCCTTCGTCACGGTCAAAATCCCTCGCAGACAGAAAGAGTGAAACTGTCAGAGATTTAAATAAAACAAACAGAGCCGTTCTAGTGCCAAACTTTTTCCTCACGAGAAAAAAAAAACAAACCGATCTTTAGTGCTTTCGGTATTGTTACCGGCCTTTTCTCACCTAAAACAAAGCCTTCCTTCTTTCATGGATCATTTGTCAAATTTAAAAACACTTTTGTTAAATCTCTTGAAACGCCATTTCAGTGGTATGGAAATTGAACCCCGCTGTTACTTAAAATAGACGTGAAAGCAAATGATCTTTTTGTTATTGTTCGGCGTGTCAAATGGGCCTCTAAAAACAAAGCAAAAAGCGATTAATATGAACTAAGCTCATCAGGACAGGGAAAATGTGTCAAAACATTGGCGGTGTCAGGTTGCACAATTGAAACACTCACAAAGCCAACACAACATCTTCTGTTTTTAGTCACTGACTGTAGCATGATTTTGTCTCGCCGCAATATCAAATCAAATTTAAAACGTCAGTGCTTCATTCCATCGTACGGTTGAAAGCGTTGCGCTGAAGCTGTTGCCAATTTCACGTTGAAAATATGGGCCCCGCTGCTAGGAGATGAATACCGTTTGTAGTGAAATGCGATCACCGGAAAAACGATATTAAATTCGATTTTTGTCGCAGGAATAAGGTAACTGATAAGTTACTGTAGTGTAGCAACAGACTGCGCTTTTGCATACATTCACGTCCTCATTGTTTTTGAAAAGAAAGCAGGTCTGAAGCACAAAAAAGGGATAATAATAATAACAACAAAATCAAACCACAGGAAATAGATGGGTTCTCTTTGCCAGCACATAGACCCAATTCACTGGAGCACGCATTTCTGGATATAATTTCGTGACTTGTAAAGAGATTATTACTGGTTATGTTTTGAAATAGACGGCTAGATTACAAAACAGTCCTGAAATCCAGTGATTCATCAATAGGTACCTTTTAAAAGTCCGGCACAAAGCAAATCAGGCCGCGATCGGAGAACTGCCAGCGTCTAAGGACTTGACTTGATTTTAGACCGATGTAAACAGATGTTTATTACGCAAAAGGACATAGAACATTCGTGTAACTACTTCAACGGATCCCAGGCTTTATGCGTAACGCCCCTCAGACATAACAGAGATCAGAGGTGGGGCGATATAACCTGACGTAAAGCATAAAATTATCAGAGTACAATGACCGCGCGTGAAACACACGTACACAAGGGACCTCGCTGTGGAAGGGAGTTGGGTAGAGACCAGCGTAATTTACATCCTGACTCTCCCCCCGTCTTTCAAAAATACTTTTAAAATATTGCCAAAAATGAGTCAAATTTGACCATTTTGGTTTAAGACTTTCGGGGGCCGGAGAGGGGCTACCTTGATGTTGAAAGGGGTGGCGGGAGGGGAGGGAGGGGCATTGATAGCCTCTTTTTCTTCATTTTTTCGCGCGCTGTTTTCCGCGCTTCGCCCTGGCTATGTAACTGAACGCCTGGAGGAGGCTAGGGCATTAACTCTAGATCTGGGAACATGCGCGATTTCTAGGCCAGGATAGGCAGTGGAACCGCTTTTTCATTTGTCTAAAAGGATTTCCAGGGATAAACTGGCGGAAGATGTCAAACCATATCGGCATGCTTAATGTGATCTAAAACATTCATAAAATTGTATGGACCACCGCAACAGAAAGCTCTGAAGTAGATCATTTCTTGGCAGAGGTTCTAATCACTTCTTCGGACAGATAATGTCCGCGGACAAATATCCGCGCATATTTCCGCCCTAAATGTTGGCTATTGTTTATGTATACAGTATTTCTTCTATATTCAAATTGAAACGTTTCTTCACGCTTTTTCAGAATCGTGAATTATGACGTTGACGTTTTAGTTTCCACGCAACCTCGTTCCCAGCGTTTTTGCGAACTGCGTTACTGGTGGTAGCTAGAAAGAGACGAGCATAGTGTAACTAGCCATGTCACTTATGCTTTTAATCCGAGCTAGTGTGAGGTCCATATTGGGGTAGCTTGCGAGATCATCCGGTTTTTTTCAGCTCTTGCTTCACGCGCTCAGAAAAAAAGCTAGAAACCCGGATGCTCTCACTGGCTAGTACAGGTAAATGCATTATTGGGGAAGTATTGCTGGAGTTTGGTATTTGCAAGTTTATAGGCTCTCCCCCAAAAAACGAGATCAATATTCCGTAATCTTATATTTGACATCTCAGGCCGTGTTTTGGAAACATATGAATGTTGTGCCGCGTGGCACTATGAACACAAATGCTGGAACAGAGAAGTAACTCTGAAGTGTTAAGTGCTAATTGACCCCATGAATAACCGACTGGGCATTAGCCCTAGTAAAGGGAATCAGGGAACCACATGAGGTAAAGAAAAAATCTTTTGATCTCGGTTAGAATCGGACCCACGGGGTTAGATCTACCGTCACTCTGCCGACTGAGCTACGAGGTTGTCCTTACTTTCTCTTCGTCGCGATTCACCACCTTAATCGCCCCCAACTTTCTCTGTCCGACCTCGTAGCTCAGTCGGCAGAGTAACGGTACATCTAATCCGGAGGTCGTGGGTTCGATTCCCACCGAGGTTCCCTGATTCCCTTTACTAAGGTTAACGCCCAGTGGGTTGTTCATGGGGTCAATTAGCACTTAAATTTACAGTTCAGAGTTAATCCTCTGTTCCAGCATTCGTGTTTTGGAAAGTTCAACTCAAAATTATCCTCTAGATATAAAAGAAAATGTATTTCTACTACTAAGAAACAGTTTTCATTTGTGCGATGTTTTGGAAAGACAACTTGACGATATGTACTTCGGGAAACTATTTCATGGGTTAAATTAGCACTAAAATTTACACTTCAGAGTTAATTCTCTGTGACATCATTTGTGTTCATAGTGCTACGCGGCACAACATTCATATGTACCCTTACTTTCTCTTCGCCGCGATTCACCATCTAAATCGACCCCGACTTTCTCTGTCCGACCTCGTAGCTCAGTCGGCAGAGTAACGGTAGATCTATTCCGGAGGTCGTGGGTTCGATTCCCACCGAGGTCGAAAGATTTTTTCTTTACCTCGTGTGGTTCCCTGATTCCCTTTACTAGGACTAACGCCCAGTGGGTTATTCATGGGTTAAATTAGTACTAAAATTTACACTTCAGAGTTAATTCTCTGTTACATCATTTGTGTTTATAGTGCTACGTGGCACAACATTCATATGTACCCTTATTTCCGTTCAAGCCGAACGGAAATAGTTTCTCGAAGTATTACAATACGCATTGCCGAGATAGACCGGTCTCGGCCCGGGTCTCGGCAATGCGTATTGTAGTATTCGGACCGTTCAGGGAACCAGTTAGACAAACACACTTTCCTCACTAATTTTCAGTTATTTTACTGAGTAACCTTCGTCATCACTCTGTATCGTTGTAACAAACGGTAAAATTATTTTAACTGTGGGAATTTTCCGACCTCACTTGTTTTAGTCCTTCTCAGCCAGTATGGTTTCGTGATGGTTCGTCTCCAGTGCACTCTCCACCATTCGTGTAAACTCCATGTAGGCCATTTCCTGGATAAGTGGATTAATACCTCCGATGAAGATGAGAGCAAAACAAGTCTACTTTGGCAGGATAGAGGATTAAAAAAAAACTAACTAAAAATGCAAATCCCTCTATGTGGACGTGGTGAAACTTGATAGAAGACATGAAAAGCAGTGATGGGTTTTTAAATGCTGGTCAGTGCCAATGCAGGATTTAAAACTTCGAGATCAGAAAAATTAAGACAACTCGGGAGACTGGGAAAAGAAGTAAAAGTTTATTTTGTTTCTCAGTTAAGATTTTTTATGCACTCATATTTTCCGCCACCACTGCCGGCTCGTGAAGAATAGTTGTCTTGATTATAAGGCACCGTCCTCGCTGTGCCAGAGAATTTGAAAACGCAACTAAAGCCGGTCATTTTGGCTGTGGTTGAGGAAAACTATCGCATGAGTGTCGTGCCTTTCCCTCCACGGGAAAGCCGTTTTCCTCCGGTTTGATAAGCGTTTTTGAAAAGCTCCGTTTTCGAGACGGATTCAGGTATGGACTGTAGGCCTAACCATAAAAAAAAAACAATACATTTTCAAATTTCTCTGGCATAGTGTACATAGAGCCTAACCCTTCAGCCAGAACATGATTACATAAGATTACTCGACACAAAGAAAAGTCAAAATCATGCACGTATCACAGATAAGCTTGTACACACGAGGAGTAGTAAAATATTTTCTTTGCTGTGGAGTTTTTGAACCCAGCGAAACGCACTTTTAGCCATCCAGAACTGACGGGTACAGATTCTTGGATGTCGCGGTATATCGCGTTTTACTGACTTCTACTTCATATATTAATAGGAACAACTTGATATTAATTATGGTTGACACTCAAGTTTTCTTTTGACCCGTGGAAAAGCTTCCTCAATCATTTCTGCTCACTTGCCTTTGATCCCTTAGAATTTATTAATACAGCTCCCCCTGTAACGCGAACAGATATTACGTTGTTTTGTAGTTAAAAAAAGACAGTAGTAACTAACCATTCAGTGCACCACCAGGTTTCCTGAAGTAGGCAAATAACTGACTCTGCAATTGTCCGAGTCAAAAGAATTGGACCTGAATAACGAACAAACTGCGGTTTTCCTCACCTTCCAAGTCTATTTTCGGATGTTTCCGTTTTCTTTAGCAACAAACTTGATACTAATCCTTTTTTTACCAAAATTCCCTGCCCTCACGTCTTCATCACATCCCCACATCACAAAGATGGTAAGTCTCTTCAGATCATAAGATCCGGCATTGTTTATTCAACTGATTGAGTCGAGGGCTGTTCTAAGATATACATCGGCCATAAGCTGATCCTTCTCTAATATACTAATTCCCTTCAACATTAATCTTTCCCCTTTCCTAACATAACCGGGTGGCCGAACAAAACAACAGGCTTAGTTTGGAAAGTTTACAAGCATGTCTTGGATTTTTTCGATTTCGTCAATGACAAGTTAAAAAATGGAATTAAACAGCAGACTGACAAACTTACGAAGCTAGGCACAATATTATTCATTACGGGTAATTGAAGCTATGCTGGAACGAATATCAACCATTTCCCAGTATTTTGATCTATTTTGGCGCTGTAAAACAATATGGCAAAAAAATACGGTAAAATAGAAATCTGTCAATTAAACTGTTCTTTAATAACTGCAATTTTCTGCTCCCGTTGAAAACCTTCACTCGGATTCCTAATTTTACTCTGCACAAAGTAAAAATACTTTGTTTCAGTACTAATTTGGGAATGTTTACAATATAGAGCAGTCATGATTTTCGGAATGCTTTCTCGAAAGCAACAAGGAAATTTTAAATGAAACATCGCACGATCATCATAGTGCTGGATAGCATTCTTCGATCGAGTGTATGTCAATGGCATTGCCTGGAAATAAGCACAATTTTGATAACGTGCCGATAGAAACGTTGCTATAGCAAAAATAGAAAAGTCCGGCAAATATTAGCTTGCATTTGGCCTCAAGTGATTTCCGGCTTTTTTTGACCATGTTTTGTGCGATTTTCTCGACTGAAACTGGACTCCGTGGCGTGAAACATTTAGCTGCATTTAACTTAGCTATATGTCCTAATAGTTTCGAAAAGTAAAATGAAATTAGTATTCTCTGTGTGGCAAAAGTTAGCCTTCAATCTCCTCATCGGTCGTTAACCGTTGTGGCATTAATTAGAATAAAATGCTGACAGAGTGATGCTCTGCAATAGAAATATATGCCCTGATATGGAAATGTCTCGTACAACAGGTATCATTGAGCACATTTTTACCATAGGGCACTGAAAGATTATCAAATTTGCAAGCAACCTTTGCTGCAGTACCTTTCGCGGTCACGGTGGTGTACGATGATCACGTAGAGATAAAAATCACGCTACCAATGCGAAGTTTGTGACGTAGGGCAGATAGCACTGACGTTAGACTGAGATTATAAGGTATCTGAAACCTCGTCACTTTCATAACGCAAACAAAAAAAAGAGCGAGAGCCTGGGATACCGATATTGTTTCTGACAACTTTTGAATTGAAAGAGCAAAGCTTTTCAAGGTTCAGAAAAAAAACTGACTTTTTGGTACCAAAATTTGGGAAAGCTTCAAGCCTAAGGGAAAATTTCCTCAGGTCAGCTAGCTGGATAGACCATGGCAGATCCAGACCTTGAGCTATAGGGGGAGGGGGGTATCGGCGGTGGTGCTTTTGTTTTGCTTGGCCTGCCGGTTTTTCTTCCTTCTTTTTTCCCCAGAATTTAAGGAGGGGGGTGGAGGAGGGGCGTCTGAGCCCCTCTTTTAGATGCGCCACTGTAGACTATTGAGCCTTTTGTCCCCATATGCAGCCTCGCATCTTTATACAGATCACTCATTCAACCTTACTTGACTGCTGCTCACCCCTGTGGGATACGTGGTGAGCAACTGAAAGATTACAAAAAAATCAAAGTCGTGCGGGAAGAGTTATTCAGTACCAGCTCTTTATATGATGTTAGGTATGCAGATGTGTTGAATAACTTGAAATGAAAAACCCTTGAAAGCAGGCGCTTCCATACAAAGGCTATCCTTATGTGTAAAATCCTCAATGGTCTATCTGCCCCCAATTGAGCAACTCCTTTGTAAAACTCAATGATACAAACATAAATTACAATCTTAGAAATATCAAGACTGATCTAGTACTTCCAAGGCCAGTCGAATTTTCTGAAGCACAGCTTTAATTATAGTTTTGCAATGGCTCTGGAACAATCTTTGCTATCAGGCAAAGACCGCGCAATCGCTTTCGGATTACAAACACAAACTTGCCTCCTTGCCTTCCATGCCTTCTACTGGATCGCACTGATTCCTTGTAATATACTTTTTATTTAAAATCATTAATCAGTCATTTTAAATACATATATACTTTATCGTAACGTGTTTACCTACGCCCCACCTGGAAACCAGCTTTTGTTGTGTGTGGCTAGCGTAGTGAAATAAAGTTGTATTTTATTGTATTGTATTGTTTTTACGACCTTTTTAACGTCAGGGATGGAAGTGAAGTCAAAGCTAAAATCAGCTGAAATCAGTAACGTTGCGTTTTCAGGATGATTTAAAGACTGACAATAGCAGGGCTCAGGGTACGCCGGTGTTTTTGTTATTCGTTGAACATCGACAACAGTGGAATTCCTTTAGATAGAAAATATAGATGCACACTGATCCCAACAGCGGATGTGACCAAAATGAAATAAAAACGGACTAAAGGACTAAATTATTTTAAACAAAATTACCCTATATTTTGGTTTGCAATACAAACCTTCCTCAGGGGCTGAGTAGGGGCTAAGTTATTAGTAGTACATATTTTTTTTCTACTCAGCCCCCGAGGAAGGGGAAATATAGCGCAATTTTGTTTAAAATAATTTAGTCCTTTAGTCCGTTTTCATTTCATTTTGGTCACATCCGCCTTTGGGATCAGTGTGCCGTCTATATTTTGTATTTTGAAATTTCTACTGATCCAGGTCTATTTAAGATCCGGCACTCTCATCGGTTTGTTGCTGTGGTTATACAGTTTTTAATTCCTTTGGATAGTCCTGTTAGCTTCTCGAAGACAAGGAGAAACTCAGTTTGGCAAGAACCTGAGTATATGAGTGCGTCTGAACATATCGCAATTTATTCTTGCAATACCGGATGAAAGAAAATAAGCGTTGGAACTTCATATCAGGTCGACTGACTGTCTACAGGATATGTTCCCTAGGGGAGTACCCCTTACAAGGGCAAAAAGGTATATGCGGCCCCAAAGGGTAGGGTTTATAGCCGTTTTGGTCATAAATAGGGTATGGTCTTGGCACTCTAGTCTGAACTGGGTATGTTTTTTAGAAGAAGTTACTTTTTCAGGTCATAAATAGGTCGGGAAACTCGCGGATTTTTCGGCATAATATAATAGGGTAGGTGTTTTGCAATTTTGGGAAGCAGGCCGCACACCCCACCCAATTTTTCTGAGAGTACGTACATCCCCGGCTATCTTCTAACTTACTTATGGCCTTAACTTCTCCTACAGTATAGGTCATCGGTGGGGGTCCTTCAACGTTCCTTGCCCTGCCAAGCCTGCTTGGTAGGCCGTAGAAGGGGAGGGAAAAGGTCAAAATCAAGCGCTTCGCGGTCGCAATTAAGTCGTCTTTCCCCTTTCTCTCTCCTTCGCACGACTGCCACGCAGGCTTCGCCCCGCGTCACCATATCCTACCTTCTCCTTTGTCTCTCTCTCCCATGTCTCGATGTGTAGTGTGTCGTCAATATAACATACGTCTTACTTTCTCGAAACATGTTCATTTTAAGAAGATTGTTTGCAATTCGTGTAACATTAGGAGAGACATTAGGGTATTAGTATGCACAACGGACTTATTTTCGTTTTGGTACTTGTCACGTGTTCGAGTACAGCGGCGTACATCGCTGGCTACATACCGCTGTCAGCCGCCATTTCTTCCCACCGTCTTTCTTTGACGTGTTGTGGACGGAATTTTTTAGTGCCAAAAATATCATTATTTGTTGACAGTTCAGCTCTTGGTTGACCTTTGGAAAGAATTAAGTACCTGTCTGAAGATATTTGTTGAAGTTCTGGCCTAAGAAAGTATACAAAAGCCGAAAAATATTCAAGAAAATACGTTGTTTACATGAAAGCAGATTTCGAAGACAGCTGATGTGGGTCTATAGATATCATGTCAAATGAGTCTTTGTGGAGCGACCAATCTTCGGAACAAGACTCGACTCCTGCTCCGATCTTGGAGAGCACATTATTAGGAGGAGCAGACGACCATGTCATCGTTAAATTACTGACGACCAACAACACTACTGCTTCTTCGAATGGAAGCGAAGTTTTGACGAAGCTTCTGACGGGGTCCTCTTCCTCGGCTGCGATAAATGTTGGAAGCACCATCTTATTAACTAGTAACGTCCAGTCCCAAGGCCTGCGAAAAATCGAGCCCAAACCATCAGATATTGGAGAAGTCATTGAAAAGGTTGAAGCAGACAACGATTCCAACGCATATGGAAGGTGAGTGGTTGGGATGTTACTAACATAATTTAACTTTTTGAAGTCACGATTGGTACTTGAAAACAAAGTTAGAGTGCTGTCTTTGTGATTAAATATTGTATTTTTTGGATAAATTTTGATTAAA
This sequence comes from Catalaphyllia jardinei, assembly GCA_022496165.2. NCBI lineage: Eukaryota > Metazoa > Cnidaria > Anthozoa > Scleractinia > Caryophylliidae > Catalaphyllia > Catalaphyllia jardinei. Next base: position 13,914,712 of record CM042750.1, on the reverse strand, counting down.
GTTTGGAATTAATTTCCGATGACCTTTGTTTAATTGAAAATTAAAAATTGTTGCTGCTGAAAAGAAAAGAAAAAAGACGACAACAGTCTGGAAACTTGTATAGCAGAGCTTTATCTGATCCTTATATTAAAAATTCCACACTTTATTAAAACATGTGAGCTTTTTCATACCAATTGTTCCTACTTCGCAAGCAGACAGTATCTTCTAGTTGATATTTTTTTGTATTTTTGTTACCTGTCTGTTTATTAATGTATAATATTCTAAGGAGAAATCAGTTATTGAACACTTGTGAAAAACAATCAACTTAGGGGTGGTGAATGGTAAATGCAAGACTTGGTGAGAAGGCGAGACTAAGAGTTTCTCTTTGTGTGCCGGAGATAATTTGACTTCTTCAGTTGCAGGACCAAAACTTCAGAGTGTTTTAAATGTGAACTCAAGAATTTCAAGTTCCAAGATGTTTAGACATCATTTAAGCTTATAAAAGCAAACAAACCAGTACTTCTAGACTTTCTTAGCCTTAAAAAACAAATGAAACTGCAAGATGCATATACCCGCTAAAAAACAAAGCTGCAAGACCCGTGAAATTCAACAAGAATTTTGGTAGACCAATGGTTTTTTTAATGACTTCTCACCGCCCCTTGCATTGTTGTGATAGGAATCTTAGCTTATGCTTTAGCATTCTTTTTCAGACTTTTGGGTATAAATGCCACAAGAAGAGGAGTGAAGACATGTCCACTCTGCATGAAGAAGATTGGTTATCGATCAAAACAATGCAAGTTTTGTAGTCCCAGCAAGCAAAGAAAGAGATCAAGAAAATCTCAGCAAAATAAAGAATCCAGCAATGATGAAGAAAAAGATACTGTCAGTGTAGAGTTGGATACTACAAATGTTAATGTTGTAGTGATGGAAAGTGAAACTGAGATAGCTACGTCTGAGATCTTGAACGCTGCAGATGATGCTTCAAAGCAAGTTGTGGAAGATTCTGAACCAGCTGCAACAGCAGCTTATGAAGAAGAATGTCAGCAAAATATGGCTTCTGTCGTTGATGGTGTAGAATCAGAAACAGCTTCACAAAATGACAGTGAACAAGTAATTGGGAAAAAGAATTACCACACAAGTCTGCAGGATTTAATCCACACTCTCCTCGTACAAAATCAAAACAGCAGTATCTACATCGCACCAGACCAGGTGGAAGCTGATAAACTGAGTATGGAACAGCAAAATTGTAATCCACAGGGGGAACAAGATGGCGATGAGGAGATTGAACAGCAGGAAGAACAAACACACGTATCCACTGGCCCAGTGGGCAACCCTGAGAATGCTTATGATGCAAATTCTGTTGCACTCTTTTTGGGGCATCTTGCACAGCAGAATGGCAAGAAAATAAGAACTGCATTAAACCCAGTGACTGATAACACCCAGCCGGGCACAAGTTCGTCAAGTCTGATAGGCATCAAGACAAAACATATTGTCATAGAGGATGACATGTCTAGCCAAGCAAAGTACAGGAAAATAAGACCAAAGTCATTTGATGAAGGCCAAGCTGTTCTTGAAATTCAGTCAAGTGTGTCATCGGCTGTTGAGGAAGACATTGCTGACAGTGTTGTTGAAGTGAAGCCTACAGACTCCCAGCTAAGGTACAGACTTTCAGCAGCTAGGTTTTCACAGGTAGCCTGAATGTGAATTTGAGGAATAGCCAGTACAGACAATGGAAATGGTCTAAGAATAAAATGATATGAAGGAAATACTAATAATTTTATTTTCATTTGCAGTTACTTATCAAGTGAATTCAAAATATGTTGGTTGTATGGTGTATTTACTGAGTTTTGGGGGGCAGGGGAGGTCTTACACATAATCACTGAATCTGCGAGGCATCTCGTAAATGTTAGGATTATTTTTTCCATTCTCTGGAGCCTAGCATAGCTTTCACGGAGAGAAACAGCTGGACTTACTATCATGGCATGTCCAGCTGTGTCCTCCAGGGGAGGAGTGCAGGCTCCTTTCCCAAACAGAGGCTGGTGATTGAGCCTATCTTAGAGTGGGAGTAGCTAGACTCATTTTCACTTCCTCTGACAGACTTTTAATTTGACCTTAAAGCAAAACTACCAAAGAGTAAAATTTGGCTTTTCTTCTACACATTGGTCACTGGAATGGTAATACATGTATATATGTTCTCTGTTTAGAATGCTGCCTGGAAATGCTACCAGAAGAGGAGTGATGCCTTGCCAGAAGTGTCAGTGTCTTATTGGCTGCCGCTCTAAAGTGTGCAAGCACTGCAAGTTTCTGTTGAATGAGTCTAATCCTCCATTCAAAAGGAACAGGAAGCACTTGCGACAAGCAATTCAGCTTCACATCCCATCAAACTCAACAGTGTCTGTGTTCTCTGTAAGAAGAAGCAAGGCTGGACCAGATCACAGGTGTTTTGTTTGGTGCGAAAAAAATGACCCAGAAAACAGAATGCAAGATGTTTATTCATGTGACTACCCTCCCTGTGTAACAGCAAGGGAACTGGGAAACAAGCCTATGTCCTTCTTATGTGAACATGCAAAGATTTCCCGTACTCAGGGATCAACAAATAATTCAACAGTGCTTGAACTCAATGAAGAGAAGTTATCGAGTGAATTTTTGACTGAGGAGGTGTGCAATTCATTAAAGGAATTGAACAGGCAGTGCAATAGCAAAAGTGTTCCTCTGGTGCAAGGCGTGTCCGACAGGACTTTTGTTGTTGTTGATCAACTTCACACAGACCAGGGCAGTAGCTTAGCAACTGATCTCATTGGGTTTGTCCATGTGCGATTTGAAAGAACCAAAGTCAGTGGCTGTTGGCAAACTCAAGTATTTTGTTCTGGGAGGCCTTGTACAGCCTGGAACCCCATCTTCAGTTGTGTTGTCAATAAGGACACATCTCTTCCAACTGTGCTGCGATCGGTAAACTGTATCCACTACTCAGCATGTCTGTGGGGGATAATCTCTGATGAGAAACTTGTGCAGGAATTTAAACCGTATCTTGAAGGTGCTAAAGCCAAAGTAAATAGTGATGTTCCTTGAACATCCATACTTTTTACATGTGCATGTAAATTGCTTTTCAAAGGGTTTGTGCATATTGTCTGGAAACAGCATGGGAGTATTACATGTTTTTCCAGACAGCTTTGCCCAACCTTTAACAAGTTTCAGGTCTGTCAATTACCCCTTTCCTCTCTGAAAGCTTGGGGTCATGTGTCGTTAGTTTGATTCTAATGTTCAGTTCTATCAGTTGAGGTTTATTGTGGAGTAAAGCACTCCAGATGAAAGTTGTGCGCCTTTTAACCTTGAAATTTTCTAAATAGAGAGAAAAATGAATCCATAACAGCTGGAGAGAAAGTGCAGGTTATTGTCTGCTATTTATGACGTGATTTATTGACAACTTTGGGTGAGAATAAATAGGCTTGCTTTTATTGCTGTTCATGCTTGGAATGTTTTGTTTCCTAAACCAATATGCAACAAGCCAAAACAATTAAGTCAATGTTAATGTGTCTGGAGTTTTGTAAATTTCTTCACGACACTGTCTGCATATTGTGGTTGGATTGTTGTGTGGCACTGTTGTATTTTTGGTAGACTACTGATTAGAATTATCTGGCTCTGCAATGAGACATCTGCTCAGCAACAAACCCAGTTCACCTAAGATTGGTGTTACTTGAGGACGGTAAGCTTCAACCTGATGTACTTTTAGTATCATGAAGGTGGTTGTCTGTTATACTATTTATTGATGTCATCTTGAAATTGGGTTACATAATAAGTCATTTGCATGTTTACCAATGAATTCTTGATTGTACAATTGGTACGGTAATAAATTTTTACCACAGAACAAATGTTTCTCTCTAGCTCTCTTCAGTGTTACTAGAATTTCTTGTGATGATCAACTAGTTGTCAGTGTCGTTGATGAGGGTAGCCTAGTAATGATTGCAGGCTATCTGGGGCCTCACACTCAAACAACTTTCTTTGAACTCTTTCAAATAAAATAGCATTTAGCAGACTGTAAGTGATTGATGGAAGACCAAAGGCAACAAATTCTAGTTTCCTAGCCTCCTCAGCTATTATAGGGTTGTTCCACCACAAAAATAACAAATTAACCACTGTGAAAGGGGTTCACCACTCTTCCTAGTACACCACAACACCCACAGTTTTTTTTGCCACCTTCAGAGTAACATTTGATGCTGTGAGTTTGTTTCAAACCAATCACACGGTAAATTGAAGTGCACCATGAGGGCATTTTCTTCTGAGTGGCATCATGGCTTTTTCCTATTACGTGATGTTTATTCACAACATGTTTATCCTTCAAGATGATTTTGTCTGCCACAGAACTGTCAGTATGGCTGCTGTTTATCAGCTGAAGATAAAATATGATCAGAACAAATTCAGAGTAGTTTTTTTTAGACACAAAACGCCCAGTAAGCTGTACTCTTGAAGATAAACCTGTTGTGAATGAACATCACATAGTACGAAGTCGTGATGCCACAAAAAATGTCTCGTACCATGTGATGGGGTTTGAAACCAAAGGCAGCAAAAAAATTGGTGGGTGTCATGGTCTAAACATTTGTGGTAATCATGTACAAACAAAACTTTTCCCTTGGGTCAAATGGAAATACTTGTAAATGGAATGTGGTAACTTGTGTTTTGAATGATGTAAGACAAACACTACGCACTACACTACACTTTATTTGAATAAAGACTGGCATCCTGAGATACCTTTGACCTGTTGCATACAATGGTTAAGGAACATACAAAGTAAATGGACTAACAAAATTTGCATTTCAAGGAAGGGGTAAGGGGCAATTGATCCTAGAAATTAAAGTTTTGGGCCTGCTGCCTGATTTTCGAATCATTTACCTCTATGCAAGCCAAAATATATTATATTTTACCTCGTATTTATACTTAAGAGTTCACTTGTAAAATCTGTACCATATTCTGATCTTTTTTTAAGATCTGAAACTTATTTCACACATTCACAACTCTAGTTTGGGGGAAAACTGTTGAGAAGTTACCCATTTGGGTAAGCACATTGAAAAACAGCTCATATTGGGGAGCACACCTGCATATTGGTACAGGCACAGACATGAAAAAACGTTTCTTCCTATACCGACAAAGGCACTGTTGTTGCCAGTAATCTGGCAGATATGCCAAAAAATATAACCAACACTGAGTGGGATCAGTGCAGCATGTTGAGGGTTTTGTAGAGGTGAGAGGGGTTGCCCCTCCTCCCCCCCAAGTGCCTGTCCCCTCCACAGAGGGGTTTTGACAAGGGATGTTCTGCTGAGTGCAAAATTAAAGGGGCAGTGTCACCCCATTTGGTAACTTTATAAAAAGCTAGGTGTCTTCGCATCAATTGAATTCCAAAAATAATGATCTAGTTTTGTTATTAAAGACTATTTGAAGGTACTGAAACTGTTTCCTGTCGCCTGTTGCTACGGATGGCAAGGATGGAAATGGATTGAAACAGATTGAAACTTGAAAAAATTTGCCAATTTTTTCAAGATTTGATGCTACGTCTTCAAAAAATCCTCAGGGAATTTGTTATGGTTAGCCTTCTCTGATAAAATTAATAGCTTTACTCTAGCATCTTGAAATTAATAGCTTTACTCTAGCATCTTGTTTAAATTAATAGCTTTACTCTAGCATCTTGTTTATGAGGAAAGCATCAAAGTAATGATTTTCGCACAGAATTGACCTAAACCTGCAAAATCCTCATGACACTGCCCCTTTAAGTACAGGATGCCAAGAATGCAACTTCACTTCTCAATTATATGGTGAATATTCATTTGCTTAGTCAGCACCATTTTTTACCAACATAGAAATTAGGGAATAGAAGTTTCCATGATGGATGGCAACAGTATAATTTTTAATATATAGAACAGGTCTAGGTAGTGGAGAGGGTAGGTACTGATAAATGGATTGGTGACTTGCATTAAGTGTAAATAACAGAGAAGCTCTCTCAAGTCGAAATACTTGGAAAGACAATTTTCTGAGTCTCCAACGGGAGTCAAACCCATGACTTTCCAGATACAGGTTGGATGCTCTAACCACTGAGCTATGGGAGACTCCTGGTGAGCAAGGTCAGTAGATACTGCTACAGCTGTATCTACTAGATAGATCATTATCCACAGGATAGTGATTTTCCAAGTGAATAGTATTATACACCCATTATAAAAATAAAAAAAATACATCCATTCAATAACTGGTGTTTAGTTAGCAAACAAGTGAAACACTACTTTGGATCTTGCTATACCCTTTATACAAACTGACAAGACTTAAATTACATTCGGTTGATAAGATCAATACACTATAACACAATATTGTACTAGCAGTTGATACTTCTGAAATCTGTTGATCGGTACCTCAAAACGTAAGACTCATTAAATATCTGTCACACTAAATATTGGGTATCATTTTTTTCTCCAGCTTCTCAGTGGTCCAGAATCCTAAATCCTTAAATTTAATTGGCTTATTGCACATGATCCATAGTTCTAAATTTTCCTATCCAACTCTGAGTATATACAGACCACTCTGAAATTTCCAAGCTCATTTTTGTTACACACTGTAAAACAATGTGAAATGTAAACACTCAACACAGAGTCAAACAATTATGGATTCTGATAGTTTTTTGTGCCCAAAACATCAAAGACATGCGCAAGCCAGAATTCAACTGAATGGCTTAAATTAAATTCAAACCAAAAGTTGCTTTCAAAGCAATACCATAGAAAAAAATTAAAATTAGCATGTTATTTGCTGCCAGTGTTGGTTCATTTTGGGAAAAACTGTGCCCTTGGCCAGTCTTGAGTACAGCTCCCCAATATGTACCTCCCTTCCAGTGAATAACACAATTGCATGTCTTGTTTGAATTTCCTATCTCAGAAATCATGGAAGCATTGTACTGGAGCATTGCCTGATCCAAATCAAGCAAGTAAATCTAGATAATTACAATGTACTTTGGTTAACCCTACATTGTTCTTACAACACTTGTAAGCATACGTTTACATTCAACTGCATGTCTTACCTACACCTTCATTTCTTGGGATGAAGCAATAAAATTATAAATAGTATTAAGATTCGTATTTCATGTTAAATTATAAGTTAACATTCACTTTCTTCTCCGTCTTCAGCGGTAACAATCAGCTGTGAAGAGGCAAACTGTCCTTTATGGATACAAGAAGATGGAGCACATTCCTTTAAAAAAGTAAATTGTAATGTTTAGTTAGCTAGGAAAGTAGTTCTTTGGCTTCAGTTTAAGGAATGTATAAACCAAAAAAATACCTTGCAGTCTTCTACAAGGCAAACTGGACTTCCTCGGTTTAGACTTCTCTCTTGCAGGAAATCAAGGAACTGAAATGAAAAAATTTTGCAAGATTACAATCAGCTTTCTGTCAAATAACTTGCAACTTAGAGAGAAGTGGTGGTTCTTTGATCATTCAGATAGAACTTACCAAGCTTTGATGCTTTGGTTTGTACTTACTGTTTATTATGGGCCCTATTCATAAATGGCTGCTGATTTAATGTTCTTTTGCATGCATTTAAATTAGGCTCACAAAACTTCTTTGAGAGTAAAAACTCTTTTAAATCATGACCAGGGTCTAATTGGAGTACAAACTGGTTTAAAAGTTTATAGCTCTGTAGATAAAGTGGCCTGGTGTGTGATGTTTTATTTAAAGCTACTGACCGGACTCTTAATCACAATCATGATAATATTTATGGCACTGCACACGCAAGGTAGTTCTGACTTTTAAGTCTGGAAGAAACTCTAGTGTATGGCCATTTAAATGAAAGCTGTTGGCCACCTCTGTTCATGTAGTGTGATATTGTGTATTAAATTTGACAAGATTGGCCTAACTTGTAAGTCTGTGTGTAACCTTGTGCATGTGACCATTTAACTGAAGAATATAGAGCATCACTCTCATGTGGTGCCACTGTTTGTTGATTTTGACCCTGGCAAATTCATTTGAGAATTTGTCCGATGTCTCCAGCTCTCCGAAAACTCCAGTTACAGCAGTTATCAATCACATGCGACATTCAGCGCAAAAACGTTTTGACAAAAGTTTAGTTTTGGTGGACATCAATCATCTTGGCTTGCCGATTTACCTGAAAAAAGTCTGAAACCTTGTAGCGGTCCAACCATAAAAATAACCATTTTAGTTTCAGTATGATGGGCTAGCTCACTAGACAAAGTTGCATTAAATATTCCTTGATATTTATAACTGAAGATGGGTGGGTTGGGTTTCTCAACAGCCATTTGCATGCATGAATGACTCTGAGATCAAGCAAATCTACACGCAAATAAATTATCTCTGCATGTATTTGTCTTGGGGCTATGAAATGAACTTAAACTTCTAATAAACCTAATTATTTTGTAAGGTTAAAAGTTATAAGTTTAATAGGTTTAGTATTGTTCCGTCCGTAGCCCCAAGAAAATACGCGCAGAGATAATTTGTTCGTTCCTGTGCAGCTTGCATGAACTCGGCATTCATGCATGTGAATGGCCGTTAAAAATCTTGACAAACGAATGATCATGTGCCTCAATAAAGAACCGGTTTGACCAACAGGAAAGTGGACTGACTCATCCATTTTCTCGGATAAACGGCAGATCAAAGAATCTTGAAGCCGCTCGCAGAGTCTCCTTCCTCTTCCCAATTTGTCTAGGAAGATTGAAGGAGACTCTGCTCGCAGGGTATTTGTGTCCAAGTCTCTTTTGGGAATTGAGAGACAAACGAAACGTAAAAATTTACAATTTTGACCCGAAAGCCTCAGAGCCAGGTTAGAATATCAATATATTAAATGTCACCTATTGAAGGCTTTCATGCAAAAAGGCGTACATCCCTTTTTGGGCCGACATTCGATTTTTGCAGGATCAAGATAATTTTTGGCACACAGACTTGACATGAAATACATTGTTTTGTACTTGTTTTTGTTGATTTACACTTTGTTCCAAGAAATAATATATGCAAAAAAATTGGTTTGTTGAACAAAAAATGAAAGAAATATAATTACGCTAATCTCTTACATTTTTAATCTCTAACATTTCTTTTTCGCGATTATTTTAACCTTTAGATAGTGATCCAATTTTATCTACTCATATTTTTTGGTACCTAACATTATATAAATGATTGAGAGTTTTAGCTTCTTGCTGTAAGCGCATTGAGAATTTTAAATGTGCTGACAAATGCTTTGCTCTTATTATTATTACTGCTGATTCATTAGTGCAAGCAAATAAGGCGCTAAATGCATGAGCTGGATTCAAGTTTGTTTTTTGTGACCCCAGTTCAATAGTAAGTTTTTTTTTTTACTTTTTGTTTCTTTACTTCTTTCAAATGCCAAAACATCTTTTTTAAAAAAGCTGTGCTGTTGAAACTGCTAGAAGTAACCGTTTACATGCGCGCTACATCAAAATTCAACTTCGAAGGATTCGCTCCTAAAGATGCTGCCTGGAAAACTGAGTTTTTTTGCATAGGTTATGTCTTGAAAATGAAGCGCATATCAACAAAAACAATTACGGAACAATGCTTTTCATGCCAAAACAAGTCAGTCTGCCCAAAATTAGCTTGATCCTGCTAGAAATAAAAATTGGTCCAAAAAGCGATACATGCTCTTTTTGCATGAAAGCCTTCAATTGAGAGAGGGAAGGGTGTATATGCTATAGGCCAATTTGTTTTTCAGGTAAGAATGACTTCAACCTAGGTTAATTTGTGTCAAAAGGGAGGGTGCTTAAATTTTTAAACTATTTTACCTCTGCGGAGTCATTAAAAAGCTCATCTTCATCTTCTCCTGGTGGCCTGTTTTTCATCACTGCATGGAATTCCTGATCTGGACTTTCCTCAGCAATGTAGAAGTGGCGATCTATGTATTTTGAGCGAATGAAGTTCTGCCTTTCCTCCCTAGTTAAATAATGAATGTTGAATTTTATATGGAAGTGTTAAGTGGTAATGCTTACCAATAGAAGTGGAAATTTCTAGGCTACATATGTTCTTCATGTAATGAAAATAACACTAATCGAAAGATGTGTTTAAATTGTCTCTGTTTGATTGATCTACAGAAAACTGGATCGTCACACAACATGCAACTCAAATAATGGCTCATCCTCAGTGTAAGAACCTGACTAACACTCACCAGTGACGTAAAACCTAGAAAACAAAGAGGTCAACATAATAGCCCTAACCCTAACAATAGCTACAAAACAAAGAAAAGCTTCACACATTTTTACACTGAGGTAAGCCCCAAATAATGGTGGCAAAGATATACTGATAACTTACATTACCAGTGTGAATATATGAAAACTCGTCCAGAATCATGATAACAAGATCCCAATTTTTGAGTTAGAAATTAATAAATTAGACCTTGGAATAAAAACAATCTCAAATCAGTCCATGCATGGGGATGTTATTCTGCTTTGCAACTCTCAAGGTCATCACTATCATGCAACACTTCTCAGAGTGCATTACATGACAGACGAACAAAATGAAGATGCAAAGAAATTAAAGTCGTGCAAACTATTTAAGGGAGTATGGTTTCTTTTTCAAGGGAGATGTTTGATTATGGTTTTTAAGGAAGAATGTAACTGCCTCTTACTTTGTGCAATCTCTTGTGAGTTTTGGACATTCTCCCAGATTGCCTTCATATATTCTATTCACTTTATCATTACCCATAGCTTCCATGAACTAGTAAAACAAAATGCAATCAATAGTTATTTCAGGCAAAAAGTGTAGCGATTAATATCATGCACATGATGAAGCTACACATTTTAAATCTGCAGGGTAGGGGACAAAAAGCTGACAAAAACTTGCAATGATTATAATCCATCAAATATTTTCATTCACACATAAATGATCTTAACACGTCACATGATCAGATATTCCCCAGTAAAAACTGGGGAACATCCAAGAATATTCCCCAATTTTCAAAACTTTGCACATTGCAAAAAAGATTTGAAGGATAATAAACATGATAGCCTTTATTTGGGGCAAAAATATGATGGGATATTTGTCCTTTGACATTATCTGTTCTTTGAAGCTCACAGTTTTCCTTGAGCTGTGCTCTCCAAAATCTGTTCGTTTCTCGGAACAGATAATGTTCGTGGACAAATATCCTCGCATATTTTCACGCCAAATAGAGGCTATTGTTTATTTACAACTACCTTAAAAAGGAAGAATAAGCAGATTTATTATATAGACACAAGTGTTTTCATACGAAACTACATCTGGAAGTTGAGTGGCCTATTTTCCAAATCCCCACTGCTGAAAATATCGATGATTTCACTGATATCAAGTTTGTCTCTTAAATTGTACTTAAATTCATTCGTGCATGATCAATACATCTTTAGGTCTTCTTCAAAAGTCTTCGGCAATCTTTGGAAATCGTTTGAAATTTTTAGAACATGTTCGGGAATGTTCATCTGGCCTTTGGAACAATTTTGGAAAATCTTCTGAAATCTTTGAAAAGTGGTTGGAAATCTTCGAAATCGTCAAAAATGCTGCCATCAGTATGTCTATTTTATAAAAAGAACATTACTCATTAGCTTGAAGATATGAATTTTATGTTCTTGTGGCAAGAACAATATCTCACTTGTTCACTGCGCTCACTCCTGAGATATTGTTCTTGCCATGAGAACATAAAATTCATATCTTCTTGCCACTGTGTAATATCCTCTATAAATAAATAGTAAGTCTACATTATTATTTCCATGAATGCCGAGAAGTTATCAGGAAGGTAATTTCTTGAATAAAGGAAAAGAATAATTCCTAATTTCTTGAATAAACAAAAATGATTAAATAGAGTAATTTCTTAAATAGCAATCCTTTAGACCTTTCAGACTTTCTGACTTTCTTTCTTTCTTTAAAAAAGCTTGTAAAACGTCAAAAATTGTATGACTATAATGAAATGTACGTAAAACTTCTACATGAAAAGGCTCTATTTGAACCGGCCTTATGGCCCATCAGGCTGGGACCTGTTTCACTAAAAATGTCAAACGTTTCATTCAATCATTTCTCTGAATTTCCTGGTAAAATTTATGATTTTTGCTTGCAATGTTGATTTCCCCTTACCTTCACAGTTGGTTCCTCCCACTTGTCTAATGTAAGTGATCTTACTTTAGACACATGCACTCCCAGGCTCCGATGGATTCCAGAACATTCAATACAAACTAAGATTCCTAGGTTAATACTTGCCCAGTCTGGCCCTGAAAACAAAAACCAAAACATCACGTGGGCAGGTTTTAATGCCGAGATAATTTTTTTTTACAACAATGGCAAGATAACTTACACACAAATGAGTAATTTGATTTCTTCAGCCAAAATATTGGCATGTCTTGTTTTGTTGATTGATCAAATTTGCCACTAGACCAAGGCTGTGCTCTGGGAAAATTTTCAGGGTGCCCTTCAGGCACCTAACCATGACAAGTAGGTCACCCAGCCTTCCAGTTTGGTTGCCCTAATTTATTGATTAATTAATTAATAATTAACATTCCATCTCATGGTTTAATTAAAACTTGAATGTAAGTTTGTGTGACATCCACTGAGGGAACCATCTTTACTAATCCGTTCAAAGTGAACAGACTGCATATTGTAGTAGTTGCTAAAAAGGTATCTACAGGTAGTAACTGTTCATCAGTAGGATGCCTAAAATGTGTGCAATTCCAGAATTGGTTTCGGCTCCATTAAATCCTATACCAATTGCAGAACATTTCAAAAGGAGCCACCCACGATGTGAGCACAGTTACGGACAACACATATAAGTGAGGAAAATAACGCAAAGTAAAATTAAGACATTATTTAACGAACTAAATACACACGTCAATTAAATTGATAAATAATGCACATGCCCAAAATAAAATTGCGCGTGTGCACGTACAATGATACAAAACAAATATAAGTAAGAAATAAACAATGTAAGGATACGATGGTGCAGTTCAAGCTTGGATTGCTAATCTCATCTCCCGCAGGGCTGCACCATACTTATCAACGATAAGACCATGGCAATTGGAGAATTTCTTGAATGATTTCTGAAGTAGATTGGTTTCAAAGCCTTGTTGTCGGAGACGTAATGAAAGTCTGTGGAACCTATTAATGAAGTCAACTTTGGACGTGCAAATTCTAGCATATCTCACCAGTTGAGATATGTAAACACCATAAGCTGGATTGGCGGGAACGTTGCTGTCCACATGAGGAAAGTTGACTATCCGGAATGCAAAGTCATCCCTCTTATCGTAGATGCTGATATGGAAAGGAGTGTTTATGTCACCCATCTTGATGTTCGTGTCAAGATAACACACTTCAGTAGATGATATGGAAGTGTCCTTAAGTTGCAATTCCGACGGGTAAATTGCGCTGATGCAATTTCCAAAGTCCTCATTGTTAATACTGAATAAATCGTTGATGTACCGAAAGGTGTTGCTAAACTGGATGGCTTTTGTAATGTCCCGTTTCACTGTTTTGACCATGAAATCATACTTGAAGGTATGAAGGAAGAGATCAGCCAACAAAGGTGCACTATTGGTGCCCATGGGTATACCAATAACCTGCCGGAAAACAGAGCTTCCAAAACGAACATAGATGTTGTCGATAAGAAAGTCAGTAGCGAGACAAAGCTCTCTACAAGAGAAGTACATGTACCTCATTGACGTCCTATCATTCGTCCAGAAGGTGCGAAAATTGTTGGTAGCAATGAAGCTTTTTCCTTTCGTAGTAAAAGCTTTTTCCAAAAGATCATGAAGTTGCTTTTTAAGTTGGGCATGTGGGAGGCTAGTATAAAGGGTAGAGAAGTCCCAAGTACTCAGACACATGATGCAGGAAAAGCTGTTTTTCCTCCAGTGCACGACCAATGTCCAAGGAATTATTGATAATCCACATGCTGTTAACACCTGTCCTTTCCCGAATCGTCTTGCAGTAAGCGGTGCAGTGGCTGCGGACTAGTTTAAGACACTCAGTAATTAACTTGGAGAGCCTAGTTGAACCTGCAATAAATCTTGCCTTGTATGGTGTCTTGTGAAGTTTAGGAATCCAATATATCTGTGGCAAGTTTTTCTCCTTCTGTTGCAGTTTGATGTCAAATATATCCTCCAATGTTGAGGCGTGGGTGTGTATTATTTCATCCACTGTACAATCCTGATTTACATATGTAGACTTAAGATTCGTAACTTAATTTATGCCAAGCTCTTCCATAAGAGTCTGTATGTAATAATACTTGCAAACAAAAAAGATGTTGTTGCCGGCTTTATCCGCAGGAACCAATACGTATTTACTTTGTAGTTCTGTCAAGTATGCCTTGATATGCGGGTCTTGTAAGATTTTATGACTAGGACGGAAATTTCCATGCTGCAAATTGTTTATCTTGTTGCTGATGATAAGTTTTACCGTCTCTGACCATTCTTCCAGAGCTGACACGTGGTATCCCTCTCGTTTACTCCAACTCCTGACGTAATCATCTACCGCCTTGAACAATATCCTCTTGTTAAGGGTCCAATCGATATTATTCTGCTCCCTGTGCTTCGGTCCTTTCTCTAGTAGACGTCTAAGTTTTCTGTTCCTTACTATTCGTAGATCTCTGGTAATGACATGACCATGAGGCTCATAACGAAAAGCTGAAGATTCGCAGTCACATGAAGAAGAAGCATTACGATAATCATCGAGATTAATATTACGAAGGGTTTGATTATAATTGAATACACTCCTAGAAATATTATTAGTATACTTGTAACTAACAAGTGGTGGATCCTTTTCCCAAAAATAAATGGGTACTTTAGATCTTACTAGTTTGTTATGTAAGATATTAGTAAGCTTAACTTTATCTATCCCTTTGTTGTGGAAAAATACTTTGATGAAGCGTCGTAGAGGTTTAAAAGTGGTGTCGGTACCTGTACGTACTAGAAAAAATAATCTTTTACAACACACATCCAAAACTATGCTCCTGAAACACTGGTCCTGATTGGTGACTATTAGTTGTTCACATTCATTAAATAGTTTATGTAAATTTGGTAACCGGGCGCTATGAAGCGTAGTTAGAAGACGGTGTACGCCACCCTGACCCTGACTTCCGTTGTACAAATTGCGAAGTTTGTCCAATGTGATGTCCGTGTTGTGGCTGGAAAGAAGTACAGCATTGTATACTAACCTCTTTTTACAGTTCCAGGGAATCTGCATAATTGCCAAACACTTTCACCTTAAATCTCTCTTGTTCAATATTCACTTCACCGTGCACAGCCGCACGGGCAGCGAAGCGAGTTACTAAATATAGCAGTCATGTACTCTATTTTAGCGAACTTGTGATATCATGAAATCATGTTATATATTAACCACATGTGTTAAAACCGCTAAGGAATTTCTTTCAAGACCACTGAAATAGGTTTTTAAAGAAAAGGGTTCTTATTTTAAACTTTTTTCACCAAATTTAGATCAAATGATTACAATTGCGAGCAAGTCGCCAAATATAGTGCTGATAAACAGCTTGCATGCCACGTAGACTTTTGTACATTATGTATCCATTTCCCCACTAAAATTCTCCACATCAGTTAATGCCCATACACAGGGTTTTAAAATTTTCAAAATTTTAACGTCTCAACACAGTTAACAGTTCAGAGTGTTGAACAAAAACGAACATTAAGAAAAACGAGTTAACAACAATGTATGTAAAAGTTTTAATACACCAGAAGATAAGACTCAAAATGATTTGTTGTTCTGTTAATCCTTTGTCCTCTTTCTGTGACACTTAGATGAAGAGGCTA
Organism: Catalaphyllia jardinei; assembly: GCA_022496165.2. Taxonomy (NCBI): domain Eukaryota; kingdom Metazoa; phylum Cnidaria; class Anthozoa; order Scleractinia; family Caryophylliidae; genus Catalaphyllia; species Catalaphyllia jardinei. Next base: position 13,898,976 of record CM042750.1, on the reverse strand, counting down.
AGTTAAGTCTTCATGTTCTTGTAAAAAAAAATGTTTTATTTCTGTATTTTGTGGAAATAATATTTTATTTTCCTGGGAAATGCCACTACAATGCTCAAATAATGCTCAATGCTTTTCCCTCAATAAAATCGTTGAAAAAATGCTAGCATAATGTACAAAAGCCTAAACTTATTAAATAAACAGAAATTTGCATAAAGGACGGTTTTGTTTTATTAATCACATGCTCCACTGTTGAAACTGTTGAAACACAAAAATGAAACATAAGCATCAACCACTTCAATAGAAAAATTAGATCTTCAACACATGCTTGTGCAAAAATCATGCAGTTTCTCACGGGCAAGGACAAAATAATTTTTTGTGCTAAATCATGTGGAACAATATTACATAACACAGATGCGACAACTTTGAGCATGAACAATCCTTGTTGTTGTCCTGCCGAATATTTTTTAGTTCTGCAAATTTCATCAAATTAGCAAGTAAAATTATAAAATGTTAGTTACAATCAGTTGCTCACATTATCGCCTCATTCAATGGACAAGAAAGCTGGGCCATGCACTATATTAAAAAACCGGAAGAGAAACCACCGAAGTGAAACAAAACCCATGACGTAACTTAATATTTAACTGTACGTCTAATATAGATCACACAGGCTATTGAATTCCATTGCACTTTCAGCGCTTTTGTTTTTCGGGCTAACAGGAGCGCGGGAGCACGAGTAAGTTTCTTTTTGTTTCGTTCCGACTCCCTTTCAATACGTTCGCTGGTTTCATCTCGGGTTTTCACACAAGCAGAAATCTAGGCACCCGGACGGGCGACTGCTTTTTTTTTTCAGTCGTCCAAGACCAAATGTTAGTCGACTGAGGCGACCGAGTGCCGTTAGAGCACAGCCTTGCCTATACCAATACATGTATATGAAAGGTTGTTCACAGCTGAAAAAGCTTAAGTTTGAAACTTACTTGGTGCAGAGCAGTCTGCACAATAGGAATTGCCTTCAATCTTCCTTATTCTTTCTGATGCATTAAGCACAAACACCTTCCTTGCATTGGCAGCAGAGTGACTTGATCTGTCCGCTTGTGAACTAGCAAGAGACTGAAGGAATAAAGTAGATAAAATTGTTTGCCAAGTGTTTCACATTTTAGATAAAATTTTGATTCTTTTAGTGCAAAATGTCATTCTCAGAAACAATTTTTTGGATATTTTGTTTGACAACCTGTAACCCAATTAAACTGTATAAAATGTTTGGTTCCAGAAAATATCCATACCCACCCCAAAGAGATACCATGGGGGTCGGGACAAAAACAAGAAACCCCTCTATGGAAAGGGGGTTCCCATAATAACTATTGATAAATACCTTTGCTTTCTGATACTATATAATTTTAATATAAATCTACTAGCATTTTACCATGAAACCTGTTCTGTTATCGGCTATGCTACTTACTATCTATTCTCTGATAGACTGATAGTGAGTAGCCTAGCACTATACCCTTGATAAAAAAATGATGGCTGCTTCTTGGCCTCTGTCACGAGGATTTAGATAGTTTGGATGACTTGTACATTTATACTAAAACAATTAGATCATTTGGTTTCTCCGCATGATAGTTGACTTGGACTGCACCCTTGTTAATTGTTAATTAGATTATGAGCTCGAGATTTCTATCGTGTGTTAGTTGTCTCAGGCTGCACCCTCATCAACTATTACGCATAGAAATCGAGAGCGAATAATCTAATTGTTTTAGTATAAATTTACTAGTCGTTCAAAACTTTATCTAAATCCTCTTCACAGGCACTTCAAAAATGCCAAGAAACGGCCTTCATTTTGCCGACAAGAGTACACTGCTACGCTACTCACTATCTATCACATAATAGATAGTGAGTAGCGTAGCCAATCAGAGAACAGCATTTGAGATAGAACGCTAGTAGATTTATACTTATTGTCTAAAATAACTAAGCAGTATAGTGTATATGCAATCAAGGGTGTGAAACGGAAGGATGTACCACATGCTCACCTGTAGTTTTGCCTTAGAATTTCTTAATGCATCAGCAGTTGCTTTCTGTTAAAAAGAAAAGCATATTTGTCATATTTTCGTTATCAAGCCTTGTCCATCTGGCTTATCCTGCTGCTGGCTAATTATAAGACTCCAGTTCCTGTAGAATGAGGCTATTACACAACTGTGATACTCAGAAAACTGTGATTATTGTGTAACTGTAGCAAGGAAAAACACGATCAGATTTGAGAAAAGTAAACCACAAACAGTAATGGTAAGTTTGTGGTTTTGAGGTTTGCGTGCATGTCAATTGTCAAATGTCAAATGTCTGTTTATAGTGGTCATGCACTTAGCTACACCAAGCTAGTTCACAGGCATGCCACTTAAACTGAAGGAAACAAATATTTCAAATGAACATAACAAGCTTAAAAATCCCAACTGGCGGGAGGCAGACCAGTTGGCTATTTACAAGCATGACCGAGGAGTTGAACTAGGGTCCACCGAGAAACAACTCCAGCTAAGTGGTCAGAGCGGAACTTGAACCCGAGACGTCTGGATTTCAAATCCGGCACCCTAACCACTCAGCCATGCTGCATGTACTAATTCTTATTATAATTGGTCATTACATGTCCCCTAACTATTCACCAATACCCATTTAAGCACTTGGGTGAACCTTGAGAGAGAGACAAGGGTCCTGCCCAAGAAGATGCACAATGCTATGACCCTGGCCTAGGTGTTCCAACACAGACTGCTCCATCCAGTGCATGAGCTGATGGGTTAACCCACAATGATCCCTTGACCCCCAAATAACAATAACAAAAATACTCTCGAAAAAAACAGGAATTTCTAGAAGTTTCTAATTATGTACTTTCGAATAATGTACATGAAACACACGTTAAAAGCTGTATTATATAATAACCCAAGGTATTCTCGCATTTTGATTGGTTCTCGCCTATGATCTATTAGAGGACAGATGCACAATCGACGTCATCATTACAAACTTTTTCCCTCTGCCGTTTTAAAATGGCGGAAAGTTTTGAGAATTAGGATGACATTTTACGTGACTGGGCAAAAGATAAGGTACAAAAAAGTCTTGCCAAGGAATTGAATAGGTTTGAGAAGCCAGAAAACGAAAGATAAAGCCGTTTCTTTAAAAAAAAATGATACAGAAATAATTTTCTAGCAGCCTCAGTCGGCAGTTGAGCGCGACTAAACCATGCACAAACTTCATCTTGGTAAGCGGAGAACCACTCTGTTTTCTCGAATTTAATAAACCCAATAAACAAAATGTTTCTGAGATTAATATATTTAAAGAATTTAACTTTTCCCAGTGTCAAAACAACTGTTGACTCACTGATTGATGTCAGGAATGAAACATGAAAACTTCACTTGGTAAAATAAAATACATAACCTTGCTTTCTGATGTGAATGTTCCTGTCTGTTTCAGGCCACAGCAGCAAGCTAAGTATAGCTAACCACAGCTCACGGTCAAGAGTATCGCAGCTAAAATGTGTCTCCGACACTATATCAAGCTGATTTGAGAATCACCAACCACAGAAGACAAAAATCTCCACCGTCATTTACGCTCCTTTCATTCAAAACTTGAATCAAATGGCCTTTAGGTTGACCGCAACCACAAGTTTTCCGAGACTATTTTTTCAACTCCTGTAATTTTCAAGGCAATGTCCAAGCTTTTCGGCTCACAGGGCTGCTCCAATGACAAAAACTTACTTGATTATTCCAGCATTTTCTTCAAGATTTGTAGATTTTGCAGTTCACTTCTGCTTTCGCTGTAAGTTTTCATTCCACGAGAAGCGACACTCGACGGTCAGGTTTGACAGTGGCATGATTTTTCTCGACCAATCACAATTCTTTGCTACGCATAGCAACCAATGAAACTGCTTCATTTTGAACGTATAGATCACGTCAAATGGCTTTTTTTCGTGTAAAGGTGGGGCAAAGGTGGGGCAAAGGCGGGGCAAAAGGCTGGCTTTCGCGTTATGTTAAAATGTTTTGAAACAAAAAAGGCTTTTTGTTATTATATAGGCTTTTTATTATTATATAAAACAAATAGATTCCACATTGCCATGCGTCTGATTCAGTAATAGATCACAGAAGACGTCAAAGTGGTAAGAACATCAGTGACACACTCGGCTACGCCTCGTGTGCCACTTTTTTGTTCTTACCACATTTTGACGTCATCTGTGATTTATTACTGAACAGACGCACAGCATCATGGAATCTATTTGTTAAATAGAACATGAACTAAAGAAAAGATGCATGGTGATTGGTTTAAAATTGTGTTTCTACTGAGTTATTGAAACCCTTGTGGAAGTTTGGGAGAACTTGAAAAAACTGTGGAAGCAATTCCCTGTCAGCTTGTGTTCCCATGGCATTTATTGTATGTATAGCGAGAATCTTAGGTAATAAACCCTGCAAATAGAATTCTATATGTGCTATATTTTCACAAGTGAAAAAGTGATATGTCCAATCAACTTCGCGTATAGCATTCTTCGCATGTGAAAATATACCCAATCATCGCTCAGAGTAGAATGGCTTAACCAATCAGAGCAAAGCACTCAAATGGCTTCCCAGAAGCGTGGTCTTCAAATCAGCGCCCGTTGAAGTTTGTGTTTTAAAAACATGGCTTTGGCTTCCCGTTTTAGTTCACTTTCGGAAACAGCAGCAGAATATATCTAACATCTTGATTGTTAGCACTTCAGCTTCAGCCAACAGTCACCTCAGCAAGTCTTATCTCTGTTTCAAGGGCGAACATTCAAAGAGGAACATTCAACATTTCTACACAAAGTCCACATTTGTCTTTGCACAGCGTGAAGCGCCGCCATGGACAAGCGAAAAGATTTCACACTTTTGTGTTTTAAATACATATTCCTGTATTGTATTTTAGGTTCTGTAGGCTCTTTGGCCACTTGTTGCTGGACGGAAAGCGAATTTGTTTTACATTACATTCGGTCATTTACATCAGCCTTGAAGTTTTTGCTGTTCTGTGTGTAAGCTTATGTTATTGCGAAAAAATAAAACTGACTTAAAGGATATGTTTAATTCTCGCTATATATACAATAAACAAATTACAGCATAGAAAGTGCTTTGTACAGATTTTTCATTCACTCGTTGCAAAACTTTGAAAAACTCACTTGTTTGCTGTGCTCACTCATTCGTTTTCCAAAGTTTTGAAACTCGTGAATAAAAATCTGTACATCACACTTTCTATGAGGTAATCTATATTTCTTTTCCACTCATGTTCCTATATCTTGCTTCCTGGGCAAATATTTGCTTTAAGAACATCAAATTTCTGTGGGCCAACTATCAGCTGACAGTTCCTAGAAAGAAACACTTCATTGTTTAAATAGAAACATGGTACACCTTTTCTTTTTTCTTCAGAAGGAAAGGCCACCTCTTAACCTACCTGAATGGCTGTCACCCATTCCTGTACTTCTTGATCTGTCACTGCTTGGAAAATTCTTTCACTACTTGGAGATATTAGCTGAAAATAAGACAAACATTTAGTCTGTGGCTTAACCCTTTACACCCTGAGAGTGACTTATAGATTTTACTCTGTCCAATGCCAGACAATTTTACTTGTCAAAGGGAGACCCCTTAGGACTTAAAGGGTTACAAAACTATCTCCCTTAACCCTTTACACGGTAAGAGTTACTTATAGATTTTACTCTGTTCAATGCCAGATGATTTTACTCATCATAGGGAGACCTCTAAGGGCTTAAAGGGTGTAACGAAAACAGTAACAACAACAACAAAACATGTGGTTGAATGTATTTTTAGGTTCAACTGAGCGACTAAAAATATTGATTAGCAGTTTAAAGGAGAGCAATACCTGAAAACAACTATTTCTGTCAGTATCAGCCGCAGAACAAAACTTTACTGTGCATAGAAGTAGGTTCTCCATAACTGATGGACTGAGCTGTTCTTGTCCCTGAGCTAATAACCTTCCATCTTTATGGTCTACTATGAAGTACTAAAAATAACAAACATGTAAGGAAGTAAATAGGAGAAAACTGATCAAGATAGTTTTGGTACAAAAAAACCCGAAAACATGGATTCATTCAACGTCATTTCTGTTGTTATATTTGCAACACAATTACCATCTTGTTTAAAGTGCATATGAGCCAAAAAATAAGTCATTTAAAAAAATACACTCATTTAAAAGGCTTTACAAAGTAGAGTAAAATGGCGCTTTTCTTTTTGTGATATGTTTTTTTGTTCCAGAGATATTCAAGTTTTCCTATTATGCAAATTTGGTCACCGATGACGTCACCGGTTGTGCAAGTACAGTGGTGGGACACAAAATTAAGAATATTGACTCAACAACTCAACAACGCAAAATACCAGGTCTGATCTAAGATGTATGCCAGTCCCACCTTCATTGGTTCGCCTCTTTAACATTTTTAGTTGTATATTATGCCCTGTACAACTACAGATAGTAATATTTGATTTTGAAGAAGGAACTGGAACCGAGCATGTTGCCATAGCAACATCAAACTGTGTACCATCTGGTATATTTTGTAGGGTGCAACATCCCTGTCAAGTTTCAATAGTATTGTTTCATTATTGGCGGAGATATTCTTAATTTTGTGCCACACCACTGTACTTGCACAACTGATGACATCATCAGTGACCAAATTTGCACAATAGGAAAATGTCTAAACTGAGATATGAGTCAGGGACAGTTTTTCTCTTGGTAGTTAGGGGGTCGGATGAAAAATTGGCAAGCAATTCAAAATCAGTAATGAGCATGAGTAATATGTCTACCAGCAGCGGCCATCTTGACTTAGGAAATCCCTTCTGCTTTATCCTTAAATAACCTCTTTTACACTGCTCCCATCCACTTGAAGAAGTGACCTGAGCACCTTTCCCTGTTGATATTCTGAGATAAAAATAACATAATAAGTCAAGAGGACCATAATATTCTCATTCTTACATTACAATGGAGCCTTTGGCCTCCACAAAATAAATGATGATACTCTGGTTGGAAATAAAGAAAAAAAAAATTCTCAGCTTTAATCAATAGTAACTACTAGTCTCATTAGTAGCTTTTAGTCAGCAACTATATGTTAAAGAGAATCTTGGCTGTTCAATTAAGTTCCAAAGTATACCTAATGCTTCTCTTTAACTGATCATGGGGTGTTAAGTTGATATTACTGTAAGTGTCTGGTTTTCAGTTTAAATCACCTCAGCGTTGCCACGCTTACTTAATGATCATTCAGAATATCTGTCCAGAAACACATCAAGTTTTTTATAATTACTGGATAGGTCTTGAGTCATCTGATTGTTGCTCAACATTACTGTTTTGTGGAGCTACTTCAGAACTTGGGCTAAGAAGATCATTTGGCACAACTTTAATTACTTTTTCTTGAGCATCATCTAGGAAAGAAATTAGACAGGATTACTTGTTAGCCATGGTTACAGTTAATCTGAAACAACATTTTGAAGAAGAGATAAAGTTCATTTAGACCAGTTAGACCAGAAAGTAGACTGCTTCTAAAAAAATAATGAATTAATATCCTTGCTCAGACCTGCCTGTTGTTGTTAATACTGTTACTTTTGCATATGGTGCCCAACTCTTTTTTCAGTTTTGGGGAATTCATTTTGGAGAAAAAAATAAATAGACCCAAACTTATATAGAGAATGACCTACTCCACTCTCTTATACCTTCAGGGCTAGTTGACAAGCTTTCCTTTTTCTTGGCTGGAGATGAAGGTAAGCTGCTTGGTGGGTCAGGCTTGGGTTTTCCTTGTGAAGATGACGACATCTCATCCTTTCTACTGACTTGTGGGGAGGAGGACTGCGCAGGCTTCTCAACCACCTCCCATTCATGATCCTGCAGAGAGAAAGTCACTGTTGAACACTTACCAAGAAACAAAGTGAGTCAATATTATTGTCTCCTTTTTCATATTTCATTACTTTTAATTGACAAATTATTAACAAAATTGGAATAATAGGGATATTAAATTATTTTTAACACAATATTCCAGAAAGCTTTTTAGCACTTCCAGTAATTTACCGCACTGTATATTAAGGAAATAATGTTATTGGATGAGGGGTTTTTTGATATCCAGAATTATGAGGGATTAGGAAAATGCTATGATCTAAAGGCTGCAGCTATGACAGCCAAGATATACATCAAGTTTTCAATGTATAACAGTAACATCATTTTATCTTTCAACTTTCTTACACTGTACAAATTCCAATTTTCTGATTGGTTGATTTGTACCATGTGACACTAGGTTGTGACAAAACAACCTCCTTGACGTCATTGTCATGGTGTAATAGCTCTGGTGTAAATTCAACACACCACTCAAGTCAAACAATTTTTGTTTGCAGTGTATTCAATTTGAATAATAAAAATGTTAATGCCTTATTGCTGATGAATTATCAGGATTTACCTGCACTCGTTCCCTAACAATGAACTCAAAATTTTCAATACCGCACTCAGAGGCCTTGTGTGGCATTGAAATTTCTCGTTCGTTGTAAGAGAACCCGTGCAGGTCAATCCCAATAATTCACTCGCTGAGTGTGTTAACCTTTTAACATTTATTTACTTGGTACAATGCAACTCCATTTGCATTTGCAGAGAAAGGGGGCGTTGTAAGGTTCTAAACACCACAATATCACCAAAAAGTTTGGCAAATAACAGCTTCTTGTCTTAGTTAGCCTGCACAACTGAAGGTTTCATTGGTGCATAAAATGTATTATCAAAAATTCTCAACTCTTTAACCCAGGAGGGGAGTGGTACTCCCAGAAAACTAAAGTGGGGGTGTGCAGCCTGTTTTTCAAAACCCTCACCCTACTCATGACCAAAATCTGTGACTTTCCTTACACTACTTTACGACCTAACCAAAACTTTGATAACTTATTTAAGACTGCTGCGGCAGGCACAGTTGCCCTAAACATAATTTATAAAGGGCTTTTGGTGATGGTCTTATTGATAATGATGAAAAAGTAGCTTGTTCTAAAAAAATGAAAGACTAGAGTGACCAATTCAAGACTATAACCAATTCAACAAATTCAAGAGGTCGTAGAGTGCAAAAACCATATCCTATTTATGACGAAAATGGCCAAAATTGATACCCTATTTAAGGCCAAAATGGCGGAAAACCATACCCTTTGGGGCCGCACATACCTACATAGCACATATAGGAAGTACATTGTACCACCTGGGCTCATTAATAATTCATCAAGTTTTGACAAAGGAAATCATGACCATGATGGTGTACCTGGTGGATTTTTACAATTTTATTTCTCCATTTTCTACTTAACAAAATTATTAGACTACGAGCCTGAGTTTTCTATGAGCAGATAGTCAATGAGGTGCAGCCGAGTTGACTATCGCTCGTGGAAAACAAGGGAGAGTAGTCTAATTGTTTTAGTATAAATTTATCGTAGTCTCATTGCATAAAAAGAAAAAATGTCAAGTAATGAGAAGAGAAGAACTGATTTATTATGTTCAAATGTGGTGCGTGCTGTGTACTGACGCATGTAGGAAAAGGATCACATGTACAACTGTTTCCTATCAGCAGACAGAAAACAGTAATATAGCCAATCAAATTCATGGATTCACAAAAGACAACAGTAAATTTATACCAATTAGCTTTAGCTTTGATTTAGAAGATAATATCAAACTCTTGAGACAGTGCTTGACCAACATTTCTAAACAGCTTAAAGTTTGTCAAAAATACTTTGCTGAGCGTTGTATTTTCAATTCTCCTCTTGGTGTTTGGAAATGTGTTCAAACATGGTCTTTTGTGATTGATATGTTACTTACAGTTATCAGAAGATTACCTGACGCTGTTGATCTTTGACAGATTTCTTGGATCCTATATAAATGAAATAATACCGAATCTAACATAATACAAGATATTACCTACAAGATATTACATGGCAGTACAAAGATATGAATCCTATTTTTTGAGGGAAATATTGTTTCAAACATAATGTCTTCAAGCCACCAAACCACCATGCAATTTTCTTTTTATCATACTGTGGACTACTATCTATCCCTTGACTTCCACTGACTGTTTGCACAAACAACAAACATGATCAATACACACACAGACCAGTGAAAATATGGAAAATGTTTCATGTGGCCCAGGACGTATTTTTGAGCAAATTTTCTGAGTGGTGCATTTTCCAGTGAAATACTTGCATCTAGTAAAATAGATTTAGTTGTTCATTTATACCCATCCTAAATATAATTGCAAGTATTACAGGCTTAACCCAAGATGCAGGCCTCATATAAATTTCCAATTAGTAAGAGAACATTATCAGGGTTGTCACTAAGAAAGCAGTCTGACAGCTAAGATTTCCATTGAGCCAGCAAACGTTAGGCTCAACATTTTTTGCAAGAGACCTTAAACAATTTTTTTTGTCCTTAACCTTTTGCAGTGCTTTGAATACCAGGGTACCAAGCTTAATATTTACAAGATGGCAGATGTTGTACATGTACATGGAAAGAAAACAGACTAAAAAAGTGCCCAAAACAAGTTTTTATATCATTTTTGTTACTCTCTAGTAACTCTTTACAGTGGCACCAATACTCAAGGTAGTCAGAAATTTATTTGAAACTTTTCATTTAGACCGGTCAATATGGTTCAGATATCAAATGATTGAATATGTTTAACCTAACAATCATTTGTGCTCCTTTACCAAGTGATTACCTGTCAAAATCCAGCCAGCGACCATCACTTTCTCAGCTGGCACTTAGAGACAACCCTGCATTATGTTAAAATTACCTGCCATACTACCTTGTATCAAATCTCCAATTTTGTTGAAGAATTTCCCAGCCTGTGCATTCACGGTATTGACAGAATGACCTAAGGTTGCTGACCTAATAAACAGTGAGAAAAGAAAAAGAATCTTACGTCATAAAATTATATGACAAAGTAGTCCACTTTTCCTTTCAAATTACTGTGGGTGTAAGAGAATTGTAGAATGACACAAGGCATGTAATACATGCAAAGTGCTATTAACACACACACACACACCCACACATAACTCCTGAGTTGAACAAGGAGGCAGTGTGGCAGAGTAGTAAGAGTGCCGGATTTGAAATCTGTAGGTTGCGGGTTCAAATTCCATTATGACCGCAAGCTGATGTTGTTCATGGTAGCCCCGAGTTCGACTTATCAGCTACGCTTGTAAATAGCCAACTGGTCTGCCTCCCACCGGTTGGGATTCTTAACCTAGTTATGTTTATCTGAATATTTATTTATCATTGTTTGTTTACATTGTTCCTGAAAAGCCCCAATGGGAAGTAGCCAATTACGTATACACACATTTTGACACGACAAGTTAGTGAAGGACAGAATCCACTACCCTGACTGCAAAATCCTGGTTACAGACCTTTGGACACAACTCTCTTAACTTTGCATGCTGAATTAGATTGCTGTAAGTTTGGGATGTGCTGGTCAGTGTTAGTTTTAGCAATTTAATGTAATTACCCAAGTACAGTGGTCTGTGGTTCAGCAAATGACTGAGCATCTTTCTGATACTGAGTAAGAATATCAGCCTCACTCGATGCCTGCACATCTTCATCAACCTGGAGATTTTCCTGCAGAGAGTGCATGACAATTGTTTGGTGAAGCCAATAAGTAAACAAAACAATTTGTGGTAAGGCCACAGGTTCAATAAAAAAGAAAATAAACTGCAAGCTACACTGAAAATATGACCAGAGGTATAAGGAGTTCAAAAAGGATAATCTTCTTTGGAAGATAATGGATATCATGAGAAGAAATGACCAGCAGAACTATCTTATTGCCATACTCTCTTCACCTGCTGCATATAAGCAATACCACAACTGAAAACACAACATGCTTCAAGATGGTATAAACTTACAATGTCTGAAAATGAGTTATGATCACCAACTGTTGCTAATACTCCACAAAATCTAGCCATTTAATAATTGGTGTATTGACAAATGGTTTATTTACAGCATAATTTAATAAACTTTTACATTAATTTCTATCTTCATCATGACTGCAATAGAAACTATTATACATTCAAATGAATCATTACCCCAAGGTTTACTTCAATAAATTAACAGGGCTAAAGAGAAGCGTTGCATGACAACCCTAATTACGGCTGCGAAGGAGGCTACTTGTCAAGACATAATAGGTAAATTTAATTATGGGCAGGTAACCTTTCTTTCTCACTTGTCCAATGGGCAAGGGATCAGTTAAATCATCTGCTAACTGAATCATTAAAAAGGTAAACTAAGGTTTGCACAGAGCAAGTAAAATTTACAAGCTACTTGTCTGAAGGACAAGCTGGAATTCAAGTATTTTTCAAGTCCTGATTAACCCACCTCTAGTTTGGCATGTGTATTTTGCAGTTCTTGAAAGAGATCATTCATGTAAGGTTCCACATCCTTTAATGTCTATCAAGGACAAAAAGACATTAATTTTATTTATTTAGTATGAATATGTAATGATTGGTTGTCCAGCACACTGGATTCAACCAACTGAAAGTTGTTAGAAATGGACTAAGAGAACAGTGAAAACATATTTGATAAATAAATAATACATGCAGTGCATAATTTATTGAATACAGATATGACTATGTTTATGATTTATTCAAAAGATAACTCTTGATATATTAAAATTCAGCTTAGCAGTGAAGGTTAGAGGACACAAACAAAGGAAAATGAATGACCATGTTTATTCATTTCTTTTGTTTGTGTCTTTTGTTTATGGCCTCACTATCAAGCTTGAAAGTGGCCTATTTCAATACCTGGTATGCAAAATTGAAGAAAGAAAACTGGGCAAGCATGTGTTCAAGAACCTTTTGGAGAATTATCACCTGTAAAATCAAAACAAAACAAAACAAAGGAAGTTTGAAAACCTATTAATACAATACAATCCATAATTAATTTGGATACTCTGTGCACCCTTTCTGTGCACTAAATTCACATGCCATGTCATGTATCGAAGCGAGCAGTGAGTAGGGCAGATGGCCATTGCGACAGCTCTGCCTGGATTCAATGATCTTGAATGTTTTGGTGACCCCTATTTTCTTTTGATGGATCATTTTCTTTACTGAATTTCTCTGTTTAGCTTAAAAAAATGAACAAAATCTTTCAATTAGGGGTTTGAATTTGCTCTTTGTTTATCCAAAATGAAGACAAATCTGTTGCCTTAAATTGTTGAAAAACTATTGTTAATGTCTATGATTTTTATTCATTGGTGGCCTTGGTTGAAGTAGTCGTAATGTAAAGCGAATAATTTGTACACCAAAATTATGCAATAAAAATACAGGTCATGCACCATGCTTGTTTAAGAGAAAACAAGCATTTATTTTGTGGATGTGCATGCGCTCACGTGCGTGTGTCCTGATGGTGTAAAAATTCTGTGCAGTACAGATGCGCATTGCAATACTAAGGAATCATCCAGTAAATAGTTTTCTGGTTACATGCAGATGTGGATGTTGTAAGGGAAAAGGGGAATTTAAAACTTGTCTAAGAAGCATGGACAAAGATTTCCAACTAAAAACATTGCTGATAGATCCAAGAAGGTTTAGTGACAAGATTTAATATGTGCACATGATAAGAAAATAATGGCACCCTTTGTGACATTTCTTGTTGCCGTGATGGTCTGAGGAGGAGACACTCACCCTGATTTTCAGAAGAATGGCCAAGAAGATTGGAATGAGAAAAAGGGGAACTGCTTAGAATCTACATGCTGGGGCTGACTAAAATGGTCAAGACACTTGTCATCTGGCAAAGATCTCTTAAAATTTACCTTCTTTAAAGTGTGAATGTCCCTCAGAGTTGACACATACTTGAGTAGGATCCGCTGATAATTGTGTCTGGCATGTAACATGCCATGTGCAAGCTTGTCCAAAATAGCAGGCTGTAAAGGAATGTTACATGATAAATTCTTACAGCCAGTAGCTTACTTTCCAACCATCCCCACATTCATGACATATTATACTCTGCTGCAATGGATTGTGATATTTGTAGGGAAATTGGATACTAGGCTATGGTCTATCCTAGTGTGTCAGGTGAGTACATAATCATTTTGAATGACACAATCAAGTTACTTCATATAGAGTTTCTGACTGTGTACTAATTGAGTTCATAAGTTAAAGTGCCCATATCATCAAAAGGTTTATTTTCCCATTTGATCCTATATTTCATGCAATGAACTTCGGCGAAAACATTTTTCGATTCGGATAAAAAGCGTTTTTTTCATGAATGTTTAAAAACCTGAAAATCCTATTTTCTTGTGGTCTACCCATACCGCTGATCACATGATTGACATGCTCATAGTACAGTTGTGACATAGATCCAGGAACGTGTGACTTCAGGCTTGACTTATCTTACTTGTTTTACCTCTGTAAATTTAGCTTCGTAGTCCATGCAAAATGCTCCTTTCCGGCATTTTGTATGAACTACTAAGTTAAATTTAGAGAGGTAAAACAAGCGAGATGAGTCAAGCCTGAAGTCATGTGTTCCTTAAACTACATCACAACTCATTCCAAACCAAGGGAAGACTTGTGCAAATGGTGGACCAAAATGGCGGCAAATCTGAATGTTTTTAAAACAGATTGCATTTTATCTAAATCAAATTTTTTTCGCAGAAGTTCATTGGGTGATATATAGAATCAGATAAGACAATAAAAATTTTGGCGACATGGGCACTTAAAAAGTTAAGCTGTCAATCTTAAGTATGGTAGTCCAAGCAATACATGCATAATCTGAAATTGGCATGCACAGTTACATTATGTAGATTGAAGATTTTTTAGAATGCAATGTATATAAATGCCACAAAATACGTCTACAGAGGTTTCAGTTCCTGAAATACTGTCAGTACCTGTCAAAAAAAAAACAGCTAAAAACCTAAGAACTGATTAACAAGAAATGTTTACTAATGATCCCAGACTTCAGATGAAATGGCCTTAAAAAAGTCCAAGGCATCCACCATTGGTTTCAGCAGTGGATTAAAAAAAAATGATCATGTGATGATAAACACCTCTTGGCTACAGTTTGCAGCACAGCTGTTGCGAATTCCTCAAAAGTAACAAGTTTGAGGCAAATCTTATCCATGTGATGGATTTTGTATCAGTTGAACTCTTCTCTGTAACATATCTTGAATTGCATTATGCTAGAAAGTGCAAAACTCAACAAACTTTGCAAACAAATTGTGAACCACCTTTCCTGAGAGTGGGAAAGACAGAAAGATAAAAAACTTTTTTCACCCATAACATGATAATAAAATTTGTTTACATGTGATCACTTTTTTCGTGAATCCATGAAAGAAACCAATGGTGTGGGCAACAGTGTGAAAAAAAGGAACATTTCTGCAATCAACAGACATTTGGGATCATAGAAGTGAACAAACTCAAAGTAGTTCTCTATACCTCCTGTAAGTTACTCAGATGAGAAAGACTGGAATACTTTTCCCAGGAAAGGTGCAGAACATCTCTGGCTCTCTGCATTTGAGACTGGAGCTCCTAAAATGTACAAATTAAATCTTTTGTTTTATATGCAATTTAGACAGTATGCAGGCTTTTACTGCCCATCAAAACCTGCATATATATATATATATAATTTATGTATTAACTAAAAGGATTGTAAGTTATCAGATGTAATGAAACTAGTGGTAATCGTAGGTTATTTTGTGTCTGAGCTATGTCAAATTGGCCTCCCTCCAATAGGGGTAAGGGTTATCAGCCTCAGCCTTTGGCTTCGGCTGATAACCCTTACCGAGACCTTGATTATTCTGGATATCACAAACACCGAATCTAATAATTGTTTTATTATACATTGAAAGCAAAAATTTGGAACTCATGTTTCTCCTTCTTCACTGACGACAAGCAGTACAAATTGCGCGAAGTTGACGTGATTACCCTTGGAAATCATGCTTTGCAGTCATACACGACATGATAACCCGTGACCTTGAGTGTCCTTGACATGATAACTGTATAATCTGAAGTTATGACGTCACGGACACTGATTTCGAAAATTCACTGTACGCTTTCGGCCAATCAGAAAAGAGTTAGAGAGTTCAATGTATAATAATACACAACATTAGTTATGACCAGTCAGTATAAAACAGGGATTGTAGTCGGTAGGCCGCATTTAGTCTGCACTCCACATTTTATACTCAGTGCATAAGGTTTATAGCGTGTTATATACATCACTAACTAACTAACTAACTAACTAACTAACTAACTAACTAACTAACT
>CM042750.1:13858045-13879016 GCA_022496165.2 Catalaphyllia jardinei | reverse complement strand
GGGGTGTAGGGGTGTAGAGGCGTAGAGGCGTAGAGAAGGAGTAGCGTAAAACAGTACAGGAACAAAGTTCATAGTACAATACCAGAATTGTAGAGGCATAGAGGTGTATACACAAAATGAAGGAGTAGCAACAAAGGTGAATATAATTCACGATATGTTTTGATGTTGAATTTTCGATAACATGGAGTATTTGAGAAGAAAACGAGGTTACCATGGGAACATACAAGCATGTAAGAGGATATAAAACAAGGCAGAATTACAAAAAGGCCAAACATGCACTCAAAGGCTAGACTAAAATATTGAAAGTGGTGAGGTGTCAGCATATAGACGTAGAACTCACAAAAACTTCTACACAAAATAGGGTGTCCAAATTCAGACCACACTTGATTTTGCGAACAGAAATCTATGCCTGTCTAGCAAAGCGAAAAAGTACACACTTGAAAAGCAACCTTGGTTTTGGTCAAAGAGAAAAGGGTACACAACACGCAGCCAAACTTAAGCTTTCTGTTTGTATTAAGTCTTACACATCTCCTGAAGATATGTCTGCAAGGTTTAAATGCCATTAACAGTGACTTCAAACTTTAAAAAACAACTTATCCACTATAGTCCACAGTTGCTGTCTCAGCACTCAAAAGTTCCCAATATTGCACAACATTTAAAAGAAGGCAAATGGATGAAAATGAAGATGGTGTCATTCTCCCTTGAAGAATTTTTTCGTGGGGCCAAATTGCTGCCCACAGATGTATACAGGAAAACTCGATTTGTTCCATTATGCATTAATAAGTGCGCTCTGTTAAACATAATCAGGTCATCATCTTATCTGACTTACCTTAGCTTTTTCAAATTCCTTGGTCAAAGCAGCCAGTGGCTGTAAAGTGAGGATCTGTGTTTGACTCAGGAACATGTCCCTGTAGCACTCTATTCTCTGAAGCATGTCTGCAAACTATCAATAAATATTAAGATGAATTAAAACTAATATACCAAGGTGAGAGTACATCTACATTGTTCTTTCTACACTGTGCTCAACTACTGTATGGTCTTGAAATTGCAGACTGCATGCCAAGGCCACGGCAAATGGGGAAACAAATGAAAAGGGTTACTTGCCCTGAAGTTGGTCTTCTTGTCTCAGGGAACTGGATGTGACTTTCGTTTTGCCTTTTCATGTACTTAACATTTTAAACTCTTGTAATCTGATCTAAATTTTTGGTGACCTCTGTTCATCTTCATCAGAGTTCATCAATACAACAAAAAAGTTCATCATTGCTTGTGCTACAACCCCATGCTTGCTGCCATTTTATTGACTTTTAAATCAACAGCAATTAGGTGAGAGGGAGCAGTTTTCTGCATGTTGATGGCAGCACTGTCTAAATGTGAGTGTCATGACTCCAGGAAAAGTCTCTTGTGATAGTTGTTGACACCACATTTGAGGATCTGGGCATCTCATGGCCCCATGCAAGCTCCACAAACCCTTGCTTTCCCTGACTGAAGTGACTATGCAGTCATGACAGCTCTTTTTGTAGATGATCCCTTGGACCAGGCCAATGTGTCATCTGTCGTGGTCTTTAGTCTGTGGTTTCCTGCTCTACTCGTCCAGCCCAGATTTTTCTGTTGAGCCTCAATAGTTCTCCTCCATGTAATCTTTGGTACACTATGCCTTCTTTTGCCTTCAGGGGTCCAGGTTACAGTAACTTGGCAGTGGTTATACATGTATTTCTCACTCCTCAAAACATTGCTGATCTCCATAGTCTGACTTTCATAGTTCCTGAAATGGGACTCTCTCTGGTTCTTTGGTAGAGTTCACGGTTGGAGATGGTGTATAAACAGAATATGCCCAGGATTTTCTTAGGCGTTTTTGATAGAAAAACATCCAGGTGCTCGATGTCTGTTGATGTAACCCTCCACATCTCAGCACCATACAGGAGAAAAGAGGCCATGAAGCTCTTGAAGATTCTCAGCTTGATTTGTTTGCTGTATGTCTAGGAAACCCTTGCCCCACTTATGACCAAAAGATATGATTTTTCCCACTCTATTGATGACCTGACCAAAAAGTTGATACTCTGTACTGCATTAATTACCATTGTGGCTGGCTCAGCTGCCCAAAACACAATTTACAAAGGGCTTTTGTTGATCGTCTTATTGATCTTTATAATGAAAAAGTTATTTCTTCTAAAAAAGAACACCCAATTTACGTCTAGATTGCAAAATCCATACCCTATTAAAAAATTGATACTCTATTTATGACCAAAATGGCTGAAAAACCATACAAGGAGTACCCCCTGCCCCTGGGCCAATAGCAAGCACTGATCCAGTGAATCATTCCTGGTCCTGGATGATGATCAAAGATGTTCTTGACAATCTCCAAAAATATCTTCAGGGATCTTGCAGACTATTTGAAGAATTGATATTCTTTAGATTTTTAATAATAGCAATAATAATAATAATAATAATAATAATAATAATAATTTATATATTAAATAATAACACTTAAATGTCATACAATAATAATAATAATAATGTGAAGTATATATGAAATAATTCATATTTGTACTGTGGTTATAGATGAAAGTGAAGAGTGCTCATCGCAGTGAATTTTCCAATTTAAGCAATTAGTGACTCTAATTTATTTGTTTTGTTTTAAATTTCTAAGATGAGAAAAGGTAAAAAGAGAGAAAAAATCACTGATATTGGCTCGGAAAATAAAGATCTGTTTAATTGTTTATTACTGTCTCGGTCTCTCAGACGAGGATAACCCAGCCTCTAGGACGAGGATAACATCGGTCTCTCGGACCGATAACTTCATGAATGTTTTCAATGGCGTTACATCTCCTCTTGCATTCTCTTACCGTTGCGTTTTTGCACTATTTCTTACTTAAACTTAACCTGCCTGTCTTATGTTCGGATCTTGGGCCCTAAATGAAATTTGGATCATAGATATTTCTTCAGCCTTGGTCGGAATGTTTAAATGAGTTCATCCAAATTATTTCTTTTTTCGAAAGAAGTTCATTTAAACTCAGGCGTTAGACTGTTATTAGATTTGTATTGTGTGGTAGTCATCAAGCATATTGCCTTCTTTACATTTGGGTGAAATTAACAGTGGCATTCACACGTACCATATTTAACTTTGACCTTTATGCTTCTGTTTACGAGTGTGGTTGTGGTTTCAGATCTGAACAAAAATTTTGCCGGATCCATGGATCTGGCAAAAAAAAAAACATGGATCGGCGGATCTGCATACCCCTATTCACCCCACTCCTCAAGTCAGTAGCATCAAAATTGTCACTGTTTACAGACCGTCCATTTTCCACGTTGAGAGTCACTATACCACGTCTCTTCTGCTCAGCAAAGTTAAGCCCTGTCAGGCGGGGTTCGCATCTGAATGGGTGACCGAATACGAATATAATTCCCTGTGTTGTAAAACCTTATTTTTTTGCTTCCTTCCCTTTCGAAGGCGATATCAAAGACTGCAGAACTCCTAGCCTTGTGTGATGTCGTTTCTTCTACTTCTCAACTACTTGTTCCTCATTTTGCCATGTCCGCATTCACGTGTATTTATTTACAACATAGTATAAATAAACAGCGGAACACGCCGTTCGAATTCTTCTCAATTCTCTTGACTTTTGATCGTCTAAAACAATGACTTCGGTCTTATTGCTATCTCTAGTTCTGAAGAGCACGCTGTCACCACTACAATCCACGCTATAACATTCCGCACCAAATTCCTCCATATTTGTTTTGACCTGCGTCCCCCCAAATAATCCCATAAGCGCTTGTGGCGCGACTTCGTCCCCAGGCTATCACTCTTTTCCAAAGTGAGCTATAGCACTGATATTAAGGATCTTACACATATATCAAGCAAGGTTTCTGAAGCATCTCAGATAATCTGTGAGGATTCCGTTTTAAGATTCTATTAATATATTTATCAAATTCTTTAGGATCTTGAAGCTAGACCTTTCAATGTATTGATGGCATTTCCACGAACATACCTTCTTTATTGGTTCGCTGATATCTTTGTCATTTTCAACTGTCTTGGCTACATCTAAAAGAGAAGTGCCAAACCCAGCAGCAGCCTTGCTGTGTTGCATTCCAGTAGTGTAGTATGACTCTACTGTGCTTGTAAGCTTGGATAATGCTGGACTAATCTAAAAGGAAAATTACACAAAAACAAAAGATTAAAATTTATCAGTTTAAAAATATATTCTTCCACCCCCCCCTCCCTTCCCCCTTCAAAAAAACATCAAACACCCAAGACATCTTTTAGTGTGATTCCCTTTCCCACTACCAGCATAAAACTTACAGTACAAGGTCTCTTCAACACCTATAAAGCCTGCCTAATACATCTATAATTTCTATCTGACTATATTATTATAACCTCCTTGGAATTCAGGTCAGAATAAATTTGGAGAAATCAGACATGGCTAATCTATTTTTCTGAACGAAATTGTAAATAAAACCCTCCTCCTCCTCCCCCCACCCTAAAAAATAGAGCTGACCAGGGTATTGTTTGTTTGTTTATGCCATTATGTTCCTAATGGAACAAAGGGTGGTAGAACCAGAGTTGTGGCTTGACCACAATTGACATGATTCGCACGGGTGCTCTTGTTGAATCTCTGCAACTAGATGTTGCAACTCAGCTGGAGTCACTGAGATGAACCTGTTCAAGAGCATTTTAAAGGCTAACTAGAGTTTTTTCTCATTGGCCCATGCTCACTGATGGTTGAGAAAAATCATGTAAACTTTGTATTTTTTAAGAAAACTTTTGCCAGGGTTTATATCTTGAAATATTTACATGTCCTGTATAGATAGATGTACATTAGCTAAGCAACAACACTGTGTTTAAAATAAGAGTTCAAAAAGCTTTAAATATTGGCTAAATAAAGTAGACAGTTAGGCGATCCCTTTATCTATATTTTGTAGATAAGGGTCATAAAAAGGATGTGATGGTCCTGTACATAGGGTCCTGTTATAGTTTTCAGCTGGAGAGCAATAAATAATTATTGGTTTTCACAGGTGGCAAACTTTTTTAAACTGGACTTATATGCAAAAACTTTTCACTAAGACGATCAAACCAGATGAGCAAAATCACTTTCACAGCTGCTCCATTTGCCTGTGCGTAGCTGTTAAGGTGGGGTACACATGAATAGGAGTGAAATTTGAAGTAATATTAAAAGGGAATTGTTATGATTAAAATGGGTTGGAAACACTACCAGACAGTTGACCCCCCACCCCCCTAAAAAAAAAGGAGAGAGCCCCAGGTTGGTAAGGGACTGTTTGGTGACCTTCTACTAATTTTCAATTTCCAAATCCATCAAATCTTCAACATTTCACATTTTCCTCACTTTAACCTTTTTTTCTCGTTTGAGAAAAAATATCTCTTTCTCAAAATACCCAAAAATCGCCCCAATATAATTTACACAAAACTGGCAAACAGTGGTTAGTAAAATATGCAGAGAGATTTAGCATTGCTTGAAACGTGACCAGGATATTGGCAGAAAGGCCATGTTAAGCGACACCAAAACAGCCTTCACGAGTACCCACCTTAATATTATTAATGAAACCCACCATGTACATGAAATGCAGCAAAAAAAACTCTCCAGCCAAATTTCTAGCACTTTCCCCTTCTCCAAAAAATTAGTGCAAATAATGTCAAAACAGTCACTGTGAAATTGTAAAGAACAACGTACCGCCAAGAAGCAATTAAGAATACAACTTTTCATTAAGAAATGAACTGTTCTAATTACCCCTCAAACTCGAACCTCTTAGCACAGTTTCCTTATCTGATAACGCTGACACAATTTGTGAAGCGAGCTGAAGTCAATACATCTTATCAAAACTAACTAGCCCTGGGCATGCAGGTGTTTCAAGAACGGTTCACGAGAACAGCGAAAAAAACCTGTCGATTGTAATTATATTCTTATACTAAAGTCGGTGTACAAATCCCAGTACAAATGTCATTACAAGACAGTTAACAATTTTAGTGAAACATCTCATAAGTTGTAATAAAGGCTAATACCTTATTTACTACTGATTTTTGTATTGGCGAGAATCTTTTTATCAACATGATGGCATTTTTTTTTTGAGAAAACAATGCTACTTTAAATGAATCAAGATTTTAACAATTGCAAGTAAGCTTACGTCACATCGAGAAGTCACGTCAATATACTTCCAATGTTTTTATCTAACTTAATCACAAAGCCTTACGTTTCTTGGAAAAGAACAATGTCAAAAGGCAACGCGCAAATCTATAACACAGCTCGATTCTCACCTCAGCGGCTCGATCAGTCCAGTATTTCAGCGACTGGTGACATGCCGGACTGTCGTCCAGAACAAACTCGTAGCCGGGAAGGTTCGGCATGGAGGCCTCGTAATAATTATCATAAAACGTCATGACGAAACCGTAGGCCTGTTCACTGAAAAAGACACATTACCCTCCACAGCGATGGTTTTGTGCCGCTGGTGAATGTAAATTAGATTGAAAATTCAAATTTCTTTACACCTTGTATCGATTCCGTTCTCATGTTCTCCGACGCGACATGATAAATGATAAACAGCTTACGAACCTCGCCAAGCTAGACAGGGCCGTAATGCATCTCGGGAGTTGTCTATTTTTAATTTTGTATGATGTTTTACCTTTTTATCAATCATGAGCAAAAGGACCCGATTTGGAGTGCTAAATTAATGAAGAAAGCAAAAAAATAAAGTAGAGCAAAAAACCTTTGAAAATAGTGTTTTGGCTCATGTAAGTAATAACAAACATTCACTGACAGTTGGCTAGCCATGGAAAATAAGGGTGCCTGTGTCCATCTTTAAATCGAACCCATAACTCCTTTATTGAAACGCTAAAAGCCTTTTTTCCTAATTTTTAACATTTTACGCATTGACTTTGACCACACTTTTGAGCTGAACTATTCGCTCCCAGGTCTGCGCTGTTTATTCTTCCGGAACATGCGTACTAATGCGATTGTAAATGGCGGAGGCCCCCTGCGAAGGGGAATGATGGTCATGGGCCGCATTGCAAGCATTTTGCCAACACGACGGAGCAAATCCGCCATAACGGCAGAGCGACTTGAAGTAGGGTGGATATGGTTTCACAAAGGCGCATTTCTTCGAACATGCGACGAGAACAGGCCGGGTGACTGCTGGTAAGTGTTGTTTTGTTTCGCCTTCGCTCTCACACATGTTTCACTGGAATTTTCGTTTCGTTTCTGTACGTTAAACTTTCTTCAGTTTTGATATTTTGCTAACGAGTCTTCATGAAAAGACTCGTGTAGTTCCTTTTGTTCGGTGGCTGAAACCTTCAAGTGTTCATGATAGCTGGTATCTCTGGAGCTAGTCGCCTCTGTCTTAACATATTAAGTCCAGTTATTGACTGTCCCAGAATCGAAATTTGTGGATAAGTGTTATTCAGAGAGAAGCACGTTTTAACACGAGAAGCGAAAGTTGATGGTAAATCTGACGTGCATTTCACGTTATGATCAGCTTTGTCTGAACTTCGCTGTCACCAGGAATGGATTATTTACATGTGGCTTTCACCAATTTCAGGGTTTTCAAGGGTTTGTTTCCATGGCATCACCCCAGCCATCCCTTGCAGCCCCTCTTCATGTCCAACACTTGGAGAAAGCTCTACGTTTGGATCCCTTCCTCAGTTACTTAGAGGGTGTCTTTACGGATCCTTACTCTACTAATATAAGGTAAATTTTCACAAATGGATTGTTAGGGGTGTTAATTTTGTGTGTGGACAAATTAGGGGGGCAAATTAAGCCCACATTTTTGGGGTACTGAGAAATATAATTTTTATAAGGAAGATTATAAAGGAAGTAGCATGGTAATTAATCAAAAGGGTAAACATTGTCTGGTGTTACGATAGCAATACCTTGTTTTTGATTATTTCGTGAATCCCATTATTGTAGAACAGGAAATATCTAGTGGACCTCAAGGTACTTTTGTTCTGTATGTGGTAGTGCAATATCAATATTGCAGCCCCATAAATTGAAAATTTACAGTTAAAAGACAGCAAACTTGTGGCTTATATTGGGTGTAAGTTAGCAAGGCACTGGTGTGAGTTAGACCATCAAGCATAGAAATAAAAACCAAAAGTGAGTGGTCTAATACCTTTTTCTCATAACTCTATGGAAATTCCCAGCTGAGAATATATTTATTATCAGTTTTGAAAAGTGGTTAATGTTGTTAGATCAGTGGCTATGTTAAATATTTTTTGTCCATGATAAAGGGAAAAAACTTGCACTTCGGAGTGTTTTTAAGTATAAATAGACCTTTTCACAAATTATTCCAATGCCATTTTGTTTGGCAGGGAGACATTGCAAAAATTACAGTAAATGTATGGGAAAAATGGAAAATTTAACGTGTAACAAGTTATAAAATAGAGTTCTGAGATACTTTATGAATAGAAAAATCTAAAGATAGTAGTTGAAAGAATCTACTGATTTTAAGTTTGAGTGCACTAGCTTACCAGAAGAGTTATAATTGAGGTTTTCATTTTTTCACACCTTTGCCTGTAAAACCAAGCTGTAATTCACAAATTTGTATGAAAAGTTCAATGCACTTAAATGCAATTTGACAAAGTTAACAACAAGGAGAAGCTGGTACTCAACAAGCAGTCAGAAGTTCTTAGATGTTTGAGAAGGTGCAGTGTGCCCAGAGAGTGAGGTCTTTAAGGGAAAATCTCAAACTGAGACCTTGCCATATTGACCAAGCAGTAGCAGGGTCAATACGGTAGGCCGAGGTTTGAGATTTTGCCATAATGACTGAACAGTCGAGGTTATTAAGTTGTTGCAGTGGAAGTGATCATTACAACTGGTAATGCGCGGGCTTCCCTGTTCATTCATCTTTTCCAACCGCACAAATCAAGTGAACTAATGGGTCTTTCGATCTAAAATAATCTTTATTTCGTGACAATTTATTATAGCTGTGAAAAGGTCATGTCATTGCAACAAGAAAAATTTCAAGATCTTTGAGAATCAAAGGCCAAAGTCAATATGTAAAGAAAAATGTCAACAGCCTCTTCTTGGTTATTTTCTTCGTTTTCTCTCTTGCCAACTCGTTTGGTATTGTTTCTGTCAAATCACTGTTGTCCTGAAATTCTAACTCATCCAGGTAATAAAATTCACTCTCAGAGTGTCCCTCCTTGTCACTCATTCTCAGCCGCTACAATTTTAAGAAAAAAATTAGATGGGTTTTTGATTATCTTTGTTTTTGCAAGCCCATAATCGTCCTGTGGGCATTACGGGAGAATAATGCCCTACAATTCAGTGACAATTAGCCAATCAGAGTGTGTGTTATATCGCCTACAAACACAAGCCATATAATAATGCCATTTATTATTCAACTTTCATACACTGTACGAATTCTGATTTTCTGATTGTTTGACTTGTATCACGTGACAATGGGTTGTGACGCAACAATCTCCTTGACGTCATTATCGTGGTGTAATAGCCGTGGTGTAAATTCAATACACCACTGTCATTACACCATGGCTTTGGCTGACTCAAAGTTTGACGATTTTTGTTTGCAGTGTATTCAATTTGAATATTAAAAATGTTAATGCACTCATTGCTTGTGAATTATCGGGATTTACCTGCACTCGTTCACTAACAATGAACTCGCAATTTTCCATACCGCACAAGGCTGCCGAGTGCGGTATTGAAATTTCTCATTCATTGTTAGTGAAGTTGTGCAGGTAAATCCTGATAATTCACTTGCTGAGTGTGTTAACCTGTAAAGAAACTCCTGCATTATGCAAATTATGATCTTGTACACAAGGCTGGAGATTCTGTCTGAATAAGCAACCAGAACTTGGTAAACATTTCTCCATTTGAATCTCAACCATGCTGCATAGTGGATTGAAAAGCATGTAGAAATATATCGGTTTTTGAAAGGCAAACACTGACTTACTTACTTTACTTCCATAACCCACAGTGAGAAACCAGGCTGGAAATACAAAACATGAAACTTGTGCTAGTAACTGTGCCAATATTGTTCTAGTATAGGGATTTGATAGTCACTGTTTCTTGTTGTTTCAGTGATGACAGTGAATTAAGTGACAATGAGGAAGAGCCTCTACCCAAGGGTGAAGAAGGCCTTTTAAATGGTGGCACTGATGGGAGGATAATAAATGGATCCTTGAGTCGTGATGGTGAGTTTCACTTGCAATCAGTTTTTCTATGCAATCTTCTATTCTACATTAGTATCTATGTATGCTTGTTTATGTAATGTAGCTGATTTAATTTTGTTACTGATACAGAACTCAGAATTGACAAAACAAGATTATACAACTTCAGCAAAATAAAGAAAGACAGGAGATGGTTGAAGGTAATGTTAAACTGCAAAGTGCATATATCTTTCGCTGACAAGTGGTACAGGGAAGTTAAAAAGAATCATTTGCTTGATGGCCTTTTTTTTGAGAAAATCTCACTCACATCCATCTATCTGAGGAGCAAAAAATGTTAATATGTGTTCTGGTTGATCTCTGTACATGTACTATCTTGCTGTAACTAAATTCTTAGAAATGCTTTATTTACTTTAATATAAACTGATTAGGTGTTTTAACTCCTCCTTAATTGGTTGATAGTCCTATTCATTGTTTTGTCTGGTTGCAAAGTATATTCCTGAATGGAGAGAGGTACTGTAAGAGTTGGTGGTGTGTTACCTGAGAACACAACAGGGTAAACTGGGCTAGAACTTAAATCCAGAATTCCTTTATCCAGAGCATAATTTGTTAACCATTTGCTCAATAAACCCTTCTCCTCCCAAAATGTAAACAGACTTATTAATTGTTTAGGAGGTGCTTTTGAGTGACAGTTCTGACACTTCATGTGATGAGGATGATGAAGCACCCTTGACAGAAGAAGATCTACAAGAGATGCTCTGGCTGCACAAGCAACAAAAAATTGCTCAACAAATGTACTACCTTGACAAAGATGTAAGTTGCTGTGATGTGTGCAATAGCTTTATAGACTCCAAGCCTTAATGTAAATGACCCAAATTCTTTTGATTTGAATACAAACTCGATTTCAATAAGAACCAACCTCTGAATTAAACTCACTTTCAAAAAAACAATTTTTCACTTTTGTGTAACGCATTAAATTACATGTTGCTTGAAAATATTAATAGAGCTTGGTGTCTGTGTATGAATCATATGATAAAAAGTGACCTTAAGTTTGGTTTCCAGCTTTCTAGATACCAGCACTACAGTGTAAGCTTGCTCTCAAGTCAAGACAAGTACTATGAGCATCAGAAACAGGCAGGATCCAAAAAATTGAAAAGAAAGAAGCTGAAAGATGGTATGTTAAATATACAACTGTGCTATGAATGGGCCTTTTTGGTGATATGGAGTCCATTTTGTATTCTGTTGTTTCAAATTGCTATTATAAATGGGATGCTTAGGGGGCAAGTATGTGTTAATTTATCCCCTTAGAATCACATAATAGCTATTTGAAACTCTTACATTAGAATTCAAAATAGCTACCATATCACCCATTGCTATCAGTTGCCTGATTAGTCTGTCAATTCAATTCAATTTACAGTACCGCTCAAAAGTAAGTTGACACTCGAAACTCGAACCTCGAGACTCGATCCTGACCCTCGATGCTCGAAACGTTCGAGGATCGAGTCTCGAGTATCGAGTCTCGAGTCTCGAGAAACAAGGCTTTCTGGAATATGCAAAAACTCGAAAGGGTTTCAAGGAAACGATTTATTTCTCGATGGAAGAATAATAAAGTACTGCTCACACCTACAGTAAAGTACAACTGTTTCGCGTGGATCGTTATCGCATGAAAACATTCGACCATACGATAGCGGACTAAACATGATTATTTTCTGAGACATCTTGTGTTAAAAACCAAATGTAGACCTGCAGGCGACAATGGAAACTTACCGGTAAATGCGGATAATCCTTTACGTTCAGGGCCGTTTGCAAAATTGCTGAAAATATAAAAGCTCCTTCTAGTACTGTAGCCGACGAGAGCATTCGCAGCGCCATGGAGTCCAGCCACAATCGAAGCGCAGCATGTTTGTTTACTTTGCATTTCAGATTGTGAACTACACTGAAGGTAAATTAATGGGTAACACGGAACCTTTTTTCCATTGACTGTAGTCCTTGCAGAAATAACCACAAATTGCCTTCCCACTTCGGCTTTGACAAATGGAGGCACAGTGTCGAAAAGCTGCATATTTTCCTTTAGGTGAAATTTGGGTGAATGAAATATAGTTTCATTCGAAGGAAAACGTCTTCGTTTGAAAGAAACACTATTCTAAGTCATCTTCCAGGAACTCTGAAGGTGTTTTTTTGACTTACTTATCCATTTCTTGTTAACAGTGTAACACTTTTCATTTCGCACGGCGGCACCTAACTTACATGTTTCGCCGAAAACAGAGATTTACCTGGATTTGCTGGCTTCGTTTTCGCGGTAGAAATATGCGACTTCTCAGTTTTCGCGTACAATTTCTACAGTTTTAATAAATATATCATATTTGAGTTAAGTTTTGTCAGAGAAACTAAAAAATGCCCGCCAAAGATTGCTAAACTTGAAGGATTCGTTCCCAACACGTGGCTATTATTATCCTGGAAAGAAATTTGATCGGGGCAGAATTTTGATCACGTGCTAGGCAACCACTTCTGAGCCATGAGCACGCGTCACGCAATCAACAAAACGTCGCTATAAATTCGCCATTTGCTTCGTCTAAACACTTGATTACAGCTCACAACACATTTAAAATTAAATTTGACCAAATTCGTGCAGGTATAAATTTATTTACCTCCAGAATACTTCCGTGATCAGTTACAGTGTATTCCGACAGATCAGACAAACGTAGCATTTTGACCGCCAATTAGAACGTGTTCTTTTTCTCTCCCTGCAATGCAAGCGAATGTATTTTCAATCGAGAAAACTCACCAACATTTTTTTTGCGTGAGATTCATTCATTTGATAGCACAACCAATCGCAACTAAACACCCTCGTTCCCTTATCTGTGTTTACAATCGAATCGGTCGCATGCAACTTGGTAACTATTTGCAAAGTGAGCGGAACGATTGCTCGCAAGACTGGTAGTCTGCATGTACACGTATTTGGTTTGTGGCCTGTCTATTCAATTAATTTCTCGAGAGATCAGTCAAGCGACAAGCTCATTAACTTTCTCGACTCGCAACTCGATCCTCGAGACTCGAGACTCGATGCTCGAAACTATCG
Organism: Catalaphyllia jardinei; assembly: GCA_022496165.2. Taxonomy (NCBI): domain Eukaryota; kingdom Metazoa; phylum Cnidaria; class Anthozoa; order Scleractinia; family Caryophylliidae; genus Catalaphyllia; species Catalaphyllia jardinei. The sequence continues at coordinate 13,865,814 of CM042750.1, read as the reverse complement.
AGGATCGAGTATTGAGTCTCGAGGCTCGAGGCTCGAGGGACTGTCAACTTACTTTTGAGCGGTACTGTAATTCAGTTTCTTTATTTAGCTCATTGATATTATTACTTACTTACTTACTTACTCACTTAATTAATAAATTAATTAATTAATTAAATGCAACAATAAATTAACATGCTCAACTTGTTTGTTGAGTTCAGGTTTCAACTGTTCAATATTCTTTTATTTTAAGTTGAGAGTAGGTGCTGGCATGATCGAGAATCTTAAAACAAGAGATATCACACTTACCCTACAACCTATAGAAGCACTAAGATGTTTCAAAATGTGGGAGTTTTTGTCCCAAAAGAGATGCTCATTAACTCTTTCCCAGCGTGCGTGCCGATTTACCGGTTGGATCCGACCGGTAACGCAATCTTTGATAGAAAATCTGCGTTACATCCAATTTCCACCAAATACGGACAGTGAAATGACCTCATAATTAGCCAATCGCAGGCCATTTTTCAGCTCTTTTCCTCCGATCCCACCCTTGGGAAAAGTTTGTCAATTTGAAAAATTAGTATGCGTGGGAGCCTAATGGCAGACAACGCAAGGAAATGTTTTATTTTCCAGAAAATTGGGGCCAAACCTTTCGGAATTGGAATTCAGGACATTTGTAAGGTTAGTGTGTAAAGTAATTTTGGAACCATTCGCTGGCTTCTGAGGCTGAAAATTATCCAGAAACAACAGTTTGTTTGCGTACATGCAGACTCGCATTTTTGAATAAATTGTCGGCTTGTTATCGCCTTGTCATGCTTGTCTGCTTTGTTTTTTGTTTCGCTCTCTTATGTACCAATCAGAGGTAGTTTTTTCGTCGAAATCCCTTAAGAAAAGTTCGAAAAAGATGTTCCCAGTCAAGTTTCAGCTGTTAAGCAAAATTTGTGGATTTTTTTGGACAAAACCGGCATTTTGTGTTGAGTTCGTGTGGAGCCGTGTTTTTCGGTTGCTATGGGTTACCGCCCCCTTCTCATGTTTCTTCGAGCACTTGAGCGAGATACAAAAGATAAAATCTAATTTTGTCTGGTTTTGTTCGATTCTGCTGAAATTTTAACATGATAAAGCTGGATTGATAAGGAATAGATTTTACTATTGCTGATGTGTGGTATTGGTCAATGCAAAAGAGATATTTTGCTTCGAAGCCAGAGTTTGAAGGGAGTTTTGCGTAATGCGCGGGTTCAATGTGACATCGTAATCCGAGATTTATTTTTATCTCAAAGAAAAAAATGGCCGGGAAAGGTCATATTCTTGACCTTTCAAATGAATATAAACTTACATATGTCTCGCAATGAACTTTTAGCTGACGAGCGGTGCTTCTCAAATTTTTTTCGCGTGAAAGATTTAGCTGGGAATGAGTTAACACGTGTGTTAAAATGCCTATTGGTTTCACCAATATAATGCACTCCACAGCTCGCACATGTAAACTGATAAAGAACACATGATTTAATAGAATCAGAAATAAAATGCTTAGGACTAAACATAGTGCTAAGTTTGAACAAAGAGAAATAATTTTAACATTTAAGTCTTTGCAATACTTATTGTTTTAAGATTCTCAATCATGCCAGCACCTACTCTCAACTTAAAATAAAAGAGAGTATTCATATTGAACAGTTGAAACCTGAACTCAACAAACAAGTTGAGCTCGTTAATTTTTCAGTGCATTTCTAAATTTATCTACTGTTGTTTATAGGGAGTTACTTCTTTTCTTAGTATATCATTTAATTGATTAGTTTAAAAAAGTTTAACAGTTGACAACTATTTGAATTTAAAAAGTTTCACTATAATGAGTAGTCATACATACCGACCATCTTTGTAAATCTTTACTATACATTCATAATGGCTGATGATGATGTTTGAAACATCGAAACATGTTCCAAAACCTGAAAAGCGTTGTTGTGTTTTTAAAGATAATTGTTTCATTTGTGCTTACAAGACCATTTGGTAAAGTGATTACCCTAAAGTGTTATATCACTTCAAAGTCAGGGTTTTTGAGGAGCTTTTTGCAAAGCGTGGGGTCTGGTGGGTTCGGCTCACTTGGCGTAATCAGAGATTTTTGTTGACGCTAAAGGAGAAGATATCTGTAAAAGGTAATTTCATTGATGATTCAAACAAATATAAATTTATATATGTTCCAAGCTCAAGTTCTAGTGAAAAAAAAGCACTTTCGACAGGCGCTGGGCTTTTATTTTACTGCCACAAAAGTTTGAGCCGGGGTGATCCCATGTTGACAAACTCTTGTGAAAACGTCAGCAGAATGTAGTTTGATCTTCCATGTGACAGAAGCCTACATCCCATGTGACAAACTGTTATGATTGACACATTTTTTGCATTCTGATCCTTCTTAGTGGAAGAACAAATTTTCAATTTCCGGTTTTAGCATCCCTGTTATAAACGTGGCGCGCGCGCGTAATACACAATCCACTGGTCACTGTCAAGGTTAGGGTTGTAGCCTCTCTTGGGCCCGCAACAAACTGGGGAGCTAAATTGGCTGGTTGGTTTTCATGTTAGCTCCCCATACAGTCTAGGTTCTTTGTTATATATTTTTGACAACCTGATCTTCCAAGTCAAGTGAAAAGTTGTTTTCAGTTTGAGGTGTTATAAGTCCAGTCCATTGAAAATGATTGGTAAGTTAAGCCATAATGGTATAATTGGCTGTAGGAATTCTGTTAAGTTTGTCTACAGTCATTGGTTAGTTGTAGTAAGTTTCAATCTGTCTTTGTTAGACAAATTAAGTTGGTAGCCTTGTATACAAGTCAAGTACTGCAGTTATCAGTCAAGGTTTTATCAGGATTTTTAAATGTAAGTGCCTTGGGGGTGTCCAGTGCTCCATTAAGTCCTTATTTACCAAACAACCTTTGCATGATGTTTTCAAATCCCATGAATTACTTTGACTAAAGATCTTGTTGTAATGGTAGGCAATTCTGTGACCAGTAATAATGCATGTGTTGTAGGTAAGGTGAAGCTTTCCAAGGACAAGAAAGAGAAGGACAAAATTAAAGTGAAGAAGAAAAAGAGAAAGTCTGATGAGCTGGTAAGCATGAGCTCATTTCTAACAGTTGAACCTGCATTAGAATTTGTATGGGTAATCAAATGATGACAAGTGAAATTAGGAAATAATTTCGTGCATGCTTTTGGCAAAATTCTGTTAATTTTCGGAGCCCTAACAAAACACAAGTAAAAGTATTCCTTAATTTCATGAGTAAACCATTTGAAAGGCTGGGGGCAAGAACCTCCCCTAGATTTTTTGCTAAAATCGAAAGTGGCCAAAACCGCTCCAAACTTTGCATGCTGACTTATACCTGTAAAAAACTGCCTTGCACTTATTTCCCCTTGTTTCTGTTGTGTATTCCAGAAATAAAGTATGCAAAAACACTTGCATGTCACAGTCCGCGTCTTTTGGAACTGCTTTGTTACACAATACTATTAGCGTTGTTTTTGTTTTAAGTTTTTTCAAATGCTGACTTTAACTCCTAGGGTTAAGAGTTCCCAGTTTTATTAGAGGGTTAGGGTTAGGGTTACTGCTCGAAACTAGGGTTGGCCTTGAAGGTTAGGTTTACAGAACAAGGTTAGGGGCTAGTGTTTGGGGTTAGGGTTACGGGTCGAGGTTAGAGTTAACGTTCAGTGTTTTGGTTATTGCTTAGGGCTAGCGTTTGGGGTCAGGGTTACGGGTTGAGGTTAGAGTTAACGTTCAGTGTTTTTGTTATTTCTTAGGGTTAGAGCTAGCGCTCAGGGTTAGGTTTATTGCTTAGGGTTAGCACTAGCCCTTAGTGTTAGCGCTAGCGCTTTGGATTAAGTTAGAGTTAAGGTCAGGACACGCTAGGGTTAGCGTAGTGTTTGGCCAGGGAAAACAATCTCGACTTTTGAAATCTATTGCATGAATCGATACCTAAATCAGGTCAATGAGTAGTGCCCAGAGAGAGAGAGGTTGAAAGTTTTTGCAAATCGGCTAGGTTAGTGATCGATTTAAATGGTTCTACAAGAAATTACTTTTTTGGGGGTACAAAACTGCTTGTTGTGTGAAATGATTAGTTCTGACAACACAGAAAGAGGAAGCCTTAAGGTAACATGCTGCTCCTGTTGAAAAAGAGCGCATGAAACGGAAAATTTATCAGCAAAAGAACGCTGAAATACAAAGCAAAACTTACATTTGAGCTGAAGTTTTCTTCTTCCTAACCTGCGATCAGGCGTTCTTTGTCTTTTTTTCTTCACGGAGGGCTCGATCCTATCACAATTCAAAGTAATCATCTGCTTGGAAATCCCCCATACACACTCACGGAACGCTTACTTGCCAATTTAACCGACCTGCGTTCTTTTTTGGCCCGTAGAAACTTTTGAATCTGTTTAAATTAACTTTTCACCTAACACAAGTCAAATTCAAGGACTTTGCTGCCTGGCCGCCTTTCTCACAAGTTCCCGACCGTGTTCGAGTCACGTTTTATGTCACACACACACAATAGTCACGGCTCTTGCTTTACGTATGAAAGATTATTATGGGATATCCCAGAAATTTTGGCAGCGAAGGATGCTAGATGACTGATTTCAAGAAAATAATAAGAGTCTAAAAAGCAGTTCTAATTTCCAAAACTGACCCACACCGAACTTTAGCAAATGAGCCCTAATTCCACGACAAATGCTTTGCTTTGGAAGAAGAAGCATTTCTAGACTCTACCGCCTGGCTGACTTGCTCCTCGATCAATGGCTAAGTTAAGCCATAATCTCAGAACAAAAACATACCTCGGTTCTTTGAGGCATGCTGGTGACTCATCGAGGGTCAAAGGCTTAATGATGCCAAATCTCCTACCAGGCGGGCACAAATATTCCTCAAACAAGCGTTGAATATCGGTGGAAATAACGAGCAAACTATGCTTAATGAACAGGTAAGCTCTAAATTTGTGGTAAATTACTGCTTTGCCCGCCGAAAGCATACGTCACAATTCCAGCAAAAAACATATCAATACCAGATCCCAGCAAATAAAAACGGCAATTCAATTACAATAGATATGTTGGTTTTTGAAAGAAGTAGAGAAACAGAACGAAAAAAAAAATTGATTGACCTCGTATCGACTCGAACCGGCGTCACGACAAAACAAATTCGAATCAGTTTCGTTCAGCGCTTGTCCACTTGAGCCAACGAAACAACAGTGAGAAATCAGTCATACTTTAGCCAAACAAAAGGTTTCTTTTGTTTTTCGTTTAACAATAGATGCCTCTTGGAAAACCGAGTCAGTTTTGCATACGTTATTTCTAGACAATGAAGACAGACCCTGCAAAACAAACTTCAGAGGAATGTTTCTCAGGCAAAACGAAGCCCACATGTCAAAATTCAGCTACTTTTGAGCACTTTGAAAATGGCCAAAAAATCTGGGGGACGTTCTTGCCCGCAGCCTTTCATTTGATTTCACACCAAACGTTGCCATGGCAATTTTGTAATTTCATCTGTGAAATTATAGATTAATGCTTAAAATTTGTGCTAAAAGTAAGGAGTAACTTGTCACCCATTGTGTTAGAATTCTAATGATGAGGGGAGTACATATCCCATGAAGTGTGAAAGTCAAACCGGGGCCCCGAATTGTGACCAACTGGGCACCAATGTGACTGACAAATGACTGTTGATGACCAGAATTTTAAGGCTAATCGCCATTAGGCAACTAACCTCTAGCACTTTGAACTGGCTTTCAAGGAATTGGTTTTGTTCTAAATTGAAAACATTGTGTTTGGTTTCAAGCAAGAAACTTACCTCTTGCAGTGATCCATCTAGAAATAGGCATCATTGAGTCCAGAGACTCACACAGGCAAAAACCTGTGAGTCCCTCTGACAAAAGAGTGAGTCCCATACAGCATTTTAGCTCATTTCCTGTGTTGAATGGGTTACTGCGTTTGTGGAACACACGTAGCTTTGTAACCAGGTAATTCCATGGAAACTAGTACCCAGGGTCTTTGGTCAAAGGCCTGAAGGTTAAAAATTCATCACAAGCGAAGTGGCGTGTTTTTGCTGCTGTTTTAGGAGAAAAGCTTCTTCAAAATACCCAATCACTTCAAAATTATTTGGTTTGCGGTTGTAAGGAAGCTGCTTTATTGCTAGTATGGCACAATTTTTTTTGTTTTAAGTGGAAAAATGCTCTGATTATGCAGATGCTAATGTTAGCAAAATATCCCATTCCGTATCGCCGAATCCTGTCAGATGTCCTGTCAAGAGAGGAAAAGACATAAGCTATGATCGCAATTGTAATTTTTTGTGTCCTAATGGACGCATGCAAGACTAAATTTGTGTGTCTTTTCAGAAATTTACGAGTGTGAGACACACAGACAGATGGATCACTGTTCCTGTCTCTTCAAAGTTATTAACTTCCATAGAAAATAATGTAGATCAAAAACTCCATTTCAAATAAAGGGCATTAATGCAAGTGCGGCCGTAACACTACTAGAACAGAGACCTGAAAAAAATTTGGGCTCTGAACAGGATTCAAACCCATGCCCTCTGTGATGCATTAATGACTGTTTGACTCAATTGCTATTAATGGACAAAATTACTTTCATCCATTTCAAATAAATTGTAAGTTACATGAAATTTTAATACCTTTACACATGGAATATGACTCTTGCGATTGTTCGGGAGGAGGTAGATTTTCACGTGAAGAAACCTCTTGAAAAACTTCATGTGTTTATCTTTTGCTGTGAAGGAACAATTTTATTGGTACTTTTTGGCGGCTACATTTTTCTTTCTGGCAACGGAAAAAAAAATTCAGTCCTCAGTTGGTGCTTGCCTAAAAAAGTCAATTTGGACCCTGGAAACTAGTTGAAATAAAATTGTCTTTGATGCTTTTTTCTTGGTTGTTTTCTCAAAAGAAAATACTAGGCAAGGAAAAGCTTGAATCATCTACATGTAGTACTGTTCTGTAGGTGTTTTTAGTCTTAATGCGTTGAATGTCTGCTAATTTTAGAAGTTGCTGTATTTTAGGATGATGATCAAAGACAGTTAACATTAGAGGAGAGGATAATCAAGAAAACTCTTATACGACGAAAGGAGGCAGATGTCAAGAGAAGGAAGCTATGGGCTTTAATAGTCAGGAAAGAGATACCAAGGGTATGTGATTTAGAGTCCTGGGCTTATGTTCAGAACATGAATAATGCCATCCACCAGACAAATTTACTGTTCAGTGGTAATGCTTACCAACTGCTAAGTGATTTATTTGGCAGATGATGTTATCCACTCCTTGAACAACTGGGCCCTGTTGTCATTGTGATATTGGGATTTAAAATCATAATTTTACTGTTTTTTAGGCTCACAGACAAAAGTCCTCAGCAAGAAACAACATGCTTGCAAATTGCAAAAAGGTAAGTTAGACTCATCAAGCCAATTCAGCTGTTTGAACGATAGCAACGACAACAACTTTATTTGTATTATGTAAATTGTAGGAGAAACGTAGACTCGGAAAAAATCCGAGTCCCAGATGCGATTTGAACCCCCACCCCTGCGTGATCTAGTCGGATGTTCTACCACTGAGCTACTGGGGACTCTGTGGTGAGCAAGGGTCAAATTGTGGGTATTGGCTGGAACCGCATTGTGCGGCTACACGTAAAATTAAAGTGTACAAATATAAGTTTTAACATAGAATGAGTACATGACTGCCCAAAATAACCTTAATGGGTTAATTAAGACTGCGCAAGATGAACCAAATCATATGCTGTGATTGACCACCTGAGCAGGCAAGATGGTGCTGTCTTGTCCACTCAGGACT
>CM042750.1:13838045-13853045 GCA_022496165.2 Catalaphyllia jardinei | reverse complement strand
TGTAAAATTAATCAAAACTTCTTATGGGTGATATACTAAGTATACAACTGGTAGGTCAAGGGCCTGTTTCTGAAAGGTCCCAAAACATTTTTGCACCCCAAAAGCCATAGCAAAATCTTAAACCTTATTACAACAGAGCAGTTTATTTACATATTCGTTACGTGAAAAGAGGCTTTAAATACCAATTAACTAAAAATGGCTTTTCAGGCCTGAAAAGTTTCTGGGCTTTCAAGAAATGGGATCTCTTAACAGGTCATTTAGTTCAATTTGATGTTTGGTTAAAAATGGTGTTAATGTTTACAAATGTTTAAATTCGTTTCATCAGTTTTAATGTAGTGTTTTCATGTTGTAGGGAATGAACTGGCTTATCAACCTTTATGAACAAGTGAGTTACTTTATCTTCTAATATGAAGGGTCTGTTTCAGGGAGTTTCTGTACAGAGCTGTCAATAAGGGCTGTAACCCATAGCACCTGTTACAGCTGAGGAGGCTTACTGAGCTCTTGAAGTTATCGTTGAACTAGCTAGTAGTTGATACAATTCACCCATACAGTAACAAGTTTGTTACAGGTGTGAAGATCAAGACTACAAGTGAATCAAACCTTAATGACAGCCCTGCAGTTTGGAGTGTCTTCGAATAGAAATCTTTGGTGAAAAAAGTCGATTTTTTCCAGTTTTTTGGTTGTTTATGTTACACTCTAGAAACAACATCACTGCTTCGGATGTTTTTTGTGAAAAACTTTACGTATACATAAGCATTAAGAGACAACTCTGCCTTTTCTGTGCATGGTAGTGTCTTGTTTCACATGGTAACCTTGAATGGTGTGACAGAACATTGTCTGAAGTTTTTTTTACACAGTACTAATAGTAATAGACTGCATTTCGCAATTGACTAGTTTTGTCTGTTTTGCAGGGTATCAATGGCATTCTAGCTGATGAGATGGGTCTTGGAAAAACTGTTCAGTCCATAGCCTTTCTCTCGTACCTAGCACAAGTGAGCTTTTTGTGATTATTGTAGCTCTGTTCACTTGGTAGCACAAATTGTTAAGTCTTTGACTTGCCAATACTGTAAAAGCATGTGCAGTGTTTCTCAGAACAAGTGGTTTATTATTTGTGGTTGCAATAAAAGATAAACAGTTTTTGTGTTAGAGCAATAATGAAATACCTATATTTAAGAAGTAAAATCTTAATTCTCTCTCCTGGGGCTATTTAAAGTTTTGCAAGGAAGACATGTGACCTACAATTTTGATCACAGGTATGCATGACTCCAGATCAAAAAGTCCCCATTCACACCCTGGTGGGGGTCATTTGCATTTTGTTTTTTGGCAGCCAACCTTCCTAAGTCAATGGGATTGGTATGCAAGGTACATTATATGGATGCTACACTAGCATTAGGGAAGGGATTCATTGTTTGTACTGTAACTGTAGTTCTAGAATCGCTGGCTGCAGTCTGTTCTGTTAATTTAACATATTGGTTGAAAATCAATCATTTGCTGACTTATTCAAGTTTCTTTGAAAGCTTTGTCAGAAAACATTGGCCCAGAATTTGTGAAATCTTTAATTCTTGGAAATTGTCTTTGTGAAATGTAGTCAACTATGTGGTATTTCATTCTCATAGACACACAACATCTGGGGTCCTTTCCTGGTGGTGGCTCCTGCCTCTACGCTGCACAACTGGCAGCAAGAAGTCAGCAGATTTGTTCCTCAGTTCAAGGTGTGAAGAATTAATTTTGGCATTGTAGATACCTGTAGCTGTGAACAGAGACAGACAGGAGACTGGCAAGTAGAAGGCCAGCTAGCAGTCAATCTGAATATGTCACATTGTAGCCTCCTTTGACCCCACTTACTGTTCTGTGGGTTATACAGCTGTTTAACTGCTTTAGTAAAACCTCTTATGAATGTGCTAATTTTTCTATAGAATGTACAAGAATGCATCACAAGAATGTACATGAATGAATAACAACATGTATGAGTATGTTTAATTATGGGTCTTTAGTCAGTTGTATGATGTATGGTAACACAACCATTAGGATCTCTTTAGCATTAAAGGACTTCAAATGTTTTCCCCTCCTGTTAAAAGAAAACTAAAACTTAATCACTTGTTAGCCATAGCAGTCTACAGTGTAATGTGTGAGTGCACATTATCTCAGTTTTTTGTCACACACTGGTATTCAAAACTCTTTGATCTTCATTTTTTCCAGGTGTTACCCTACTGGGGAAATCAGGGTGACAGAAAGTCACTAAGAAAATACTGGACTCAGGTACAGAGCTGCAAAGTTTACAGCGCTTATCAATCACATGCAACCTTCAGCACAAAAAAAGTCTAGACAAAACTTACGTTTTGGTGGACGTCAATCATCTCTGCCTCCTTGCCGACTGTATACATTACTATACAAAATTTACCTGAAAAAATAAGAGAAACCTTGCAGCGGTCCACTCGTAAAAATAACCATTTTACTTTTGGCATGTAAGGCTAGCTCCGGCTAGCTCAATAACTACATCATTGAAATCTATAAATGAAAACTGGCGTTTGTCGAGTTTTAACGGCCCTTCGTATGTATGAATGACCCCGAGAGCAAGCAAAGATACACGCAAACAAATTATTTCTGCGCGTATTCGTCCTGGAATTACAGGCGGACTGAACAAGATGTAAACGTCTTGAGTTGAAAACCTTATAATAAGGTAGTAATTTATAAGTTTTATAGAATCAAGTATAGTTCAGTCCGTAGCCCAAGAAAATATGTGCAGAAATAATTTGTTTGTGTGTATATTTGCTTGCTCTCGGGGTCATTGATGCATGCGAAGGGCTGTTAAAACCCGACAAACGCCTGTTTTCATTTATAGATTTCAATGATGTAGTTAGTGAGCTAGCCAGAGCTAGCCTTACATGCCGAAAGTAAAATGGTTATTTTTACGAGTGAACTGCTGCAAGGTTTCTCTTATTTTTTCAGGTAAATTTTGTATAGTAATGTGTACAGTCAGCAAGGAGGCGGAGATGATTGACGTCCACCAAAACTTAAGTTTTGTCTAGACTTTTTTTGCGATGAAGGTCGCGTGTGTTTGATAACCACTGTAAGTTATTTTAGCCACTGGTTGCAAGGCAATAGGGAGGGTCTTATAGTAAACACAAGTAACTCACTAACAGTAGCTCAAAATGAATTGAAATTATATTCCTGTTTTGTTTAGAACCAAGTTCACATAAATGACTATGAGAATGCTCCGTTCCATGTGCTTATTACAAGCTACCAGCTGGTAAGATATTTTTCATGCCTTGTACTGTTGTAAGCCAATGTGTATATTGAATTAAATGTAGAGTCTCTTTCTAACTAACAAATAAACTGATTTTGATTGGTTGATCTGTTGTATCTGATGATCAGGTTGTGCAAGATGTGCGTTATTTCCAGCGCATCAAGTGGCAGTACCTAGTGTTGGATGAAGCGCAAGCAATCAAAAGCAGTTCCAGGTACACAACATCAAATACAGTGCAACCCCATTAATCTGGTCACCAATGGGCAACAAAAATCTGGCTGTATTAACAGGGTGGTTGTATTAAAGGGGCAGTATCATGAGAGGTCTTTTATGTTTTTGTGCAAACTTTGCTAAAATCATAAAGGTGCACTCAATGATCAACAAAATAACCTTTAAATGACAAATAGACATAAATTTAATCTGTAAGAGATCAATGATTTTAAGTGATTTTCGACCAAGTCGACCCTTCCTTATCAAATTTTAGACCACTTCTTTCCTACTCGTCGGTGGCCACAACAGTTGTAAACAGCTTTGGTGATAAGTACAGTGCATTTTAGATTTATACCAACGCCTTCACTGGATTTTAAGAAACAGTGTACCACTAACTCTTGGCGAGACTGCCGCTTTAAAGGGATTCTTTAAATAAGATTAGTATAAATTTACCGTAGTCTATTGTGAATCCGTGAATTTGATTGGCTCTTTCACTGTTTTCTATTTGCTGATAGTCAACAGTTCTGAATAGCGAATGAAATCGTTCTCCTGTCTATTTTGACCAATCACAAAGCTTCCTGTATATGACTGACAAGAATCACCTTGAGGAAAAAAGAAACAATGGCGTTGCGACCATTTGCTAGTATTTCCGACCAAGAAATTGAACATTTATTAGAAAGAGCAGTTCCAGATAAAACGAAAAGGGCCACAAAATATGAAATGAAAATTTTTAATGGTAAGATACATGTATATATGCATTTGACATACAATTAAATGTTTAACAGAAGCATATTTTCTCCTAACGAAAGCAGCAATTTATCACATGAAAGGCAACGTTGACTAAAAGCTTAACTCATTGTTTTCGTTCTGCACTAACATAGAATGGCTAGGAACTCTCCCTGAATACACAGTCCCAGTTCAGGAAAAACAGCAACTGTCTGAATGCCTAAAAAAGTTTACCTGTGTATCCATAAGAAAGATGGCAGTTTCGTCAAGGTTTCTTCACTCAAAGCCATCCGAGCGGCGGTTGAAAGATTCCTTAAAAGCGCCCCAAACAGCAAGCCTTGGTCCATTATTTCTGAAGAAGCAAACAATGCCTTGGATGTTTTTGCAAAGTCAATTAGACGTGAAGGAAAAGTTTGCTGTGTCATTCACAAAAATCCCATAACAAAAGAGCAGATCGAAATGTTATTTGAAAGTCAACAACTTGGTCCAGCGACGCAAAATGTCCCTCTCAGTTGCTCCGCACTTCGTGGTTTTATATCACACTATACTTTGGGAAAAGAGGAAGAGAAAACCAGCGGCAGATGACGAAAACCATGCTAGCTCTTCGAAGAACCCCACTTGGAAAACAGTATTATGAACTTCAACGACAAATCCCAGGTGCAGTCTTAGCGACGAAAAACCACCAAGGCGGACAAAGATGAATTGGACGGGAAGATGTTCAAAGTTCCTGGTTCACCTCGATGTCCAGTACAAACCGTGGAAAATTACATCAGCCACTTGAATCTGGAGATGGAGTTCCTCTTCCAGAGACCAAGGGTGGTAAGCAGGAAGTTCAATCCAGAAGCGGACACGGTTTGGTTTTGTAATTCACCACTTGGAATCAGTTATCTGAGCACCATGATGCGTACAATGTCTCTCAACGCAGAAATCAACTCTCCGCTCAGCAACCACTGTGTTAGGACCACCTCTGTAATGATCCTGTCAGATGCAAACATGGAAACCCGACACATCAAGTGTATAACTGGTCATAAATCCGACGCAAGCATCAAGTTGTACAGCACTAAACTGTCGTTCCAACAGAAAATGTCAGCAATACTCAGTAGCTTTGTTGGCGGCGAGAATTCCAACACACCTCATCAGGATCAGCAGATCGGTGAAGCAAATTCAGTGGATATTCCCCAGAGCTGCCAAGTTGTTCCTCGTCCACTGCTGGAAAATCTTTCACTCTCCGTGAACGTCCAGCAGCCGTCAACCTCAACGACTACCCTTCCAAGTCGACAGGCATTTTTCCAGGCGTCAGCTCCAAATTTCCAATTTCAAGGTTGTTTAGTAACCATTGTGAACAACAACTACTTTGGATCACCCCAGTGAACAGTTTCCACGAGTCCTTTTGTTGTTGGCCTTTTTAAAACGCTTTTATGCTTTTAAAATAAGAGCTCCGTCTGTGAATTTTCGCTCGGCTGAGTGAATCGGTGAGCTGAATGAACAGCGCGAATCTTGTGAACTTCTTGAACATGTGATGCTTTTTTCACACCTCAGTGCACATCGTGCAGTGTTTGAATTACCGATTTAAACAATAAAACATTTTTTTCCTTAGCATTACTTTACATTTTTATGCAATGAGACTACGGTAAATTTATACGAAAACAATTAGACTACTCGCCCTCATTTTCTACGAGCGATAGTCAACTCGGCTGCACCTCGTTGACTATCTGCTCGTAGAAAACTCGGGCTCGTAGTCTAATTGGTAAAAATGACTGACTAAGCTTTTGTTCAGGGCAGAATAAAGTGGGCATAATAAAGAGTTTGCCGTATTCATGGGGTGGCCACAAGACAGGGTTCCTATGTATAGGTAGTTAATCTCTGGTCCTGCGTGCTAAACGTATGTATTTGATATCACAAGACATGGGAATTTGAAATGCAAGTAGAGGATAAGACCATAAAACATTTGCACTGTGGTACATAAATGTGCTGTTAATCTCTTTTGTTTTGCTCTTTCTGTAACAGTGTGCGATGGAAGATACTCCTTGGTTTCCTGTGCAGGAACAGACTTCTTTTGACAGGAACACCTATTCAAAACAGTATGGCGGAGGTTTGTGCTGGTTTAAACTTCATTTGGTGTTTAGTTTTAGATACTCCAAGTTGGATAGGTTGTCGTCTTGTTGCATGCCATCATTGGCTACTTGTGATAATTAGATTTTGATCTGCTAGGTATTTGCATGATTCCATAATGGCATTATACAATGTTAGTATAATTACTCAGGTGATTATAGAAATCCTTACACTCTCATTGGCTGAGAATGGCGTCATATTTCGTTATAATCACCTCTGGGGAGGTGATTATGGCGGGGGGACAAATTTTCAAAATGGCCCTCTCGCGCTTTGTCAATGTGTCTGAAGAGGAAATGATTTCACAACAGATTTTGACCACTGTGATGAACCGTGTTGTTGTTGATAAGAGTACAGACCACGCTAAACCAAAAACTTAGCAGCAATTGTGGTAAAATGTAACATTTCTTTGTTTATGTATTTCTATAATCACCCCAGTAATTATACTAAAACAATTATTTGCCTCAGGCCCGTGAATGTTGGTGAATATTCCCCTTGACTTCATCTCAGGGAATATTCACCAATATTCACTTCGCCTTCAATGAATAATTCTTAGATATATTGGTTGTACTAAGTAAATCCTTCGAATATTTTTACTGCATGTAAAGAAAGTTTAATGATTAAAGATTAAAGTGGATTGCCAAAGAAAGTTTTGCAGTTTATGGTTTAGTCAAATGGATGCTTAATTGGTTGTTTGTTTGATGATTTTGTTTTGCATGTTTTTGATAACAGCTGTGGGCATTGCTACACTTCATCATGCCGACTCTCTTCGATTCTCACGAAGAATTCAATGAGTGGTTCTCAAAGGACATTGAAAATCATGCTGAAAACAAATCAGCCATTGACCAAGGTATTTCCGTGAACATTGTCTTTGTCTTGCCTTAAAACAGAGTATTGATAACAGACATACAAACTGAAAGTACCAGGAAGGGGGGACGGGGGTTATTCAGGTATAATTATGGAGGGGGAAAGCCTTCTATTGGGATTAGAAATTTTTGTGATGACCTTGTGTGATTGAAAGATATTGGTAACACTAGCATTTTTAGGTTGGACTAAGAGAATAAGTCAAGCCTGTTAATATTAAACTTTTGTACCTGTTTCAGCTTATTGTAAACTTTGTGCCAGTGAAAAGGAGACATACTGTAAATCCTTGTGCCTGGGCACTTCAAATTTAGAGGACAGTGTTGCTTATTTGAGGGAGGTACTTTATCAAGGGGGAGCTTATATCATTTTTCTCAAATCCTGGTCTGATATGATCCGTTTTAATATATATGTCAGTCCCTCAGAAAGATTCTGTCTCCCTTGAAAGGTACATAAAATAACCCCTTTAGCCGGTCTAGGCCAACTGCACAAGAATGGTTGGGCTTTAGGCAATGAATCACTACTGCCTGTTGCGATGGTCAATTCACAGTGCTTGAATGAGTTGATAACATGATCAAAACTAGACCTCAATTGTTGTCCCAGTTCTCTTCCATAAAACAGGGCAATGGGAGGGGTGCTTATTCGACAGGAAATTTTGGTCGCTTATTTGAAAGGGGGGGCTTATTTGAGAGGAGGCGCCAGTTTGAGGATTTACGGTAACACTAGCCCTTTAAAACATCTGGAATGAAACTCTAACTTCCGACCATTCTAATGATTCAAATGATGGTTGTTATGTAGTCTTATTTGTGTAGTATTGTTACTTTTAGACACTTGTTGAATTTAAAAGTTTCATGGATACTTTTCCTGTTAAATTGGTCGAGTATTTTAATGTATCACGATTCTCCTGGTACCACAATGAATTTGGTATTAAAAGGGTTAAGCGATTGAAAGAGGTAATCGCAATGTTGTCTCATTTCAGACCAGCTTTCCAGACTTCACATGATCTTGAAGCCGTTCATGTTGAGAAGAATAAAACGTGATGTAGAAAATGAACTTTCTGAAAAGGTATCTGTTAAATAGTGAGAAAGAACCAGTTATTACAACAGTGATAGCATTTCAAAAATCTATCTACTCTTAACATGCCTTTTGTTACATTAAGTACAAACTCAATTCTAGTAGCATTTCCTCCTGACAGTAGCAAAAATGTTGGTTGTTGTTTTTGTTGAATTGCACCTTAGTTTTTGATTTGAAGCTAAAGGTAGTTAGACTTGGGGTATTACCACATTACCATTGATTCGAGGATAAAAGAGAAACTGCAATGGAAAAGCGAAAAATGTGAATCGAGCACCACAACAGTGTAAATAGAAAAGGTATCATGGCCAAAGTTTAAAAAGAAATTGTTTGATAACTTATATATTTGAGGAATCACCTAAGTCATTTATTACATTTTTATAACATGTTAGGGCAGTTTTCAATTGAGTGTCAGAAGTAATCAGGAAATTACTTTGGTTTTAGTTTTGGTCTTAGTACAGTTTGAGATTGGCTGAGTAAGCTTAATCAGTAAGTTGTTGGTTTGGTTTTGGTTTTGAGACTTTCAGTTAAAAACCGCTCTTTAAAGATATTTCAGTGTTATGTTTTGCGTAGTAAAAATTTGTTGTTGTAACCATGTTTGATTCTTGTCCTTCCTTCCTTCATTTCAGATTGAGATCAAATTAGTGTGTCATTTAACAACAAGACAGCGCTGGCTTTACCAAGCAGTCAAAAACAAAATATCTATTGACGATCTTGTTTACACTTCAACATCTTCGTCATCCACTAATGCTACGACAAGCAGCCTGATGAATTTAGTCATGCAGTTTAGGAAGGTAAGAGAAGATTGTACTGGATTTGCTTGTGCTCTCACCCTTTGTTTTTAAGAGAAAATTTAATGACTTTAAAGTATGTACTGCAGACTGTTCCATCATTCCTGGAATAAATATTTAAGGATTGTAACACGAGTTTGAGGCTTTCTGTTCCTACTGATGTGAAAAGAGATGATGACGATGAGAACAACAATGACAACAAGAGTCAATGACGGTGATATCTCGGGGGGATTTTCAATACTGTATGGTCTGTTTATTTAGCGTCCACACTAAGCACAGCAGGGGTAAATACTCAGGGCCTTAAATAAACTGATTTTGTGTTTATATTTTATTGATAAGTTTGATAAGTTTTAAGATCCAGATACAAATCATGTACTGAAATGTACAATAGTATGCCTGTGAGCTTTTAATGTGAAGTACTTGATAAGAGATCTACTAAATCATTATCACCAGTACTCCATTGCTTTAAAATGAAACAGATTGAAATATAACGAAGCAAGTTTGTCTTTTGAAATCATATAGGTTTGTAACCATCCTGAACTGTTTGAGAGAAGGGATGTCCGCTCGCCAATTCATGTGGAGATTCTACCATTCCATCTCCCCAAGTTGATCTACAGAGAAGGTAAAAAAGGGATTTTTATTTTGACATAGTTGAAGTGACTAACTTGAATTGGCAAGCCTTAGGGAAACCTTCCAAAATGCTGGAGGAAGGAGGCAGGGGAGCACCCTGTGATGGACTAGCATTCCATCTTGGGGGAGTAGCAATACAGTCAAACCTCGTTAATGTGGACAGCCCAATGGCAAGACTGTAGATGTGTCTCTGGTGGGGACGTGGGAGGGCCACTGGGGTAGGGAGGGGTAATCCACGAAGTTTTGTATGAACAGGCTCCACCCCGAGATCCATTCCCTTAACCTTTTTTATACCATTTTTGAAAAAGGTGCCCCATTGACATGTTTTCAAAACTAGCCCGTATTATGGATGAATCAAAAAGGAAATTCATTTTCATGTACTGCTTAATAAACTAAATGACTCTGCCATAAGGTGGGTCTGTTCGGAATATTTTAATTAGCAACCCTTTAAAAAGACTGAACGAAATCCCTGTGGCCTACCCTTCTGTATACCTGAAGCCTGACAAAGGTACTCCGCCTTTCGGATGGAGCCTCCCTGTATATGGAGTACCCGCTTCCCCTGGTCTATGGAAAGAAAACCGTTTGCAACATAGTAGTGTCCAAATTGTGTAGCTGTTTTTATTTTACAGATAGAGATACATCAGCGGTTCATGGATACCTATCTTTATTTGCGTATTTTGTGGAAATTGTGTACAGTCCCTAGGTTAACATCTCATTTTAATTTATATTCTGTGTGATTTTCTCATTTCAGGAATTTTAGAGTCCTCGAAACCATGTAGGACCAAGTGAGTTGAGAATTCTAGTTGTTTAAACTGTGGTTAATTAAGTTTCTTACTTACATCTGTCACGTTAGGAAGCTGTGTGTGACGTACCTTACCTCGCATTTAGGAGAGCATTGAGATTCGATAGAAACACATCGGTCCTTACGAGACAAAAGGCTACAGTCGCAGCAGATATCTGCGTCCGGCAATAAAATAGTCTTATTTTTCCATATACTAAGTCCTTTATTGACCAAGCTTATTTGGTCAAGATGGCTGGATATTGGCCTCATTCTTATTTTCCTGCATGTTTATGGACCTCGACTCGGTCTGCATCTATAAATTGTTACTCGCAAAAAAAGAACTTTGCTAATATCCAGCCATCTTGATCTTATGCTTGGTCATTAACTATTCTGCGTTTGTTTCAGAATCTTGTATAACCTGTTGAACATTGGCACTGCGCAGTACATTCACCAGTCTTTGTATGCTGATCGTTCGCATGGATCTGCGGGTAAGCAACCTTCTTTAACCCTGTGGCTAAGTTTTTGTACAGCTAGCTCTGGGCCAAGTCTCCAGCCTAAGCAAAGGTATTTCTAAGGGCCCTAAAGAAACTGTTGTTCTGGATCCCTGAGGTGGGAGGCCTTAGTACAACTTAATTTATCCTCGACAGTGTTTATAACACAAGTGCTAGTTGGGTCGAGCAAACAACTGAAACAAATAATTTAAACTGAACTGAACTGGTAACTCCTAGGTGTGGAAAAAATTCACCTCACACACTCTTTGTATGCCTTAAGGGTTATTTTTGAAATTTCTGACCCAGTCCTTTCTATTCGAGAGTCCCCACCCCCAAGCCCGCATCATCAAGAAAGTGAAACACTTAGCTGCTTGTTACGGTGATAAAGGTAAATTAACCATCGTAGTCAATTTGTGAAGCTGAAATTTTGAGCGTTGGCCCATCATCAGAGCAGTCTAGATCCCTATCCTGATTATCAGTCTCGCCATCGGTCAGTCCCTTGCTGTGATTTGGCTGCCTGATCAGACAAGTCGGCACCATCTTATGAGTCTCGTAAGAAAACTGCTGTGCATTATACTGCATAGTAAATCCTTGATGGATCCAACTCGTTTGGTCAGGACGAATGGATATTGGCAAAGGTTCTTTTCTTTTTTGGGTGTTGACAGAGACCTTAGGATCTAAATTACCGCAAACGCCTAACTGCGGTTTGAGGTTAGACTTAAGCCATTTGCTTGCCGGACGTTAGTCGATTCAGATTGGAGCAAATAAAAATTATCCCTTTGATGCGTTGGAAATTGTAAAAATTAGGCCAATTCTGCAACAAAATATATATTTTCTAGCTTGGGTAGCTTTCCAGGGCAACAAAGTATCATGAAACATCTTTAACTTTTGGCGTGTGGTTCTGGTCATGTAAACCCTAGTGGTTCGCCGTTTGTGGGAAACTCGGATCTAGAAGTCTCTATTCATGGGCCACTTCATCTCGGTCCATAAACGCTTCATTTTGACCTCCTCCTGCTTGTTCAAAAACTCGTGCATGTATATATGGACTGTTTGACGGAGTAAGTGGCTGCCTGGCCAGCTGGCCAGCTGGCCAGCTGGGTCGCGATCTGTCTTTCAAGAGTGAGTGGCGTTCCCCCAACTAACTGATCATGGAGATCGTTAGTTGACAAACGTTGGGCATTGCCTTGAAAGACGTGCACAACTGTTTATTTCGTCTGAAATGATTCTTGTTTGTTTGTTTGTTTTTTTAGGTCCTCCGAGTAACTGCTTCTCATTTTTGAGATTTATTAATTTGTCCCCAGCACAAGCTTCGGCCATGATGTTAAAGGGACTTGTACATAGGTGAGCTTTGCAAGTGCTTTTAGTGTGATAGGACAGCAGCATTGTGAAGATGAAACCGCATCATGTAAATCCGGAGGTGTTTAGCAGAATTGCCATAAACTCGCTACTGACTTGTTTCCGGTGGTCTCATAACTTGATTTACACGGCAAGAAGCTTGAAAGAACAGTGTTCCGGCTGGTTATCAAAAGTTCTCTGAACAGACGCACGGCAACAGGGAATCTACTTGTTTTATGTAATAAAGAAACAAAAAAGTGTCAGTGACGTCATGTCATGCGTCTCTTCCAATTGATAATAAGTAAGAACCAATCAAAATGCGAGAAAAATGTTATTTACTCCTAGGTAGTCAGTGATAATTGGTGTTTTTTTGTGATTTCAGATTGTTAGCCTTGGTTATCCTTTTGAAGGAAATTAGTGTTCTTTATCATCAACGATTTTGGGTCCAGGCGAAGCCTAGAAGCGGGTGAGTGGAGAAAGAAATATTGCGGGGTTATTGTTATAATTTACTACCAAAAGATGATTTCCAGCCCAGTTGATGTTATTGAATATAGATATCTTATTAACCAAGCGCGAGGGCCGCACTGGGAGAATATCGGCCCGAGGTCTTGACAGTACGGACAGAGCGCAGCGAGGTCCGTACAAAAAAGACCGACGGCCGATATTCTCCTAGTACGGTCCCGAGCAAGCTTGGTTAATAAGAGATTTATTATACGACTGCGTGAAGAAAGCTTCGAAGGTTTTTCACAAGTGCGGGATCATTCGGGACAATGCCCGGTCCAATACTTAGAGGATATTAGACCGGCATTTTGATTGGTTAATTTTAGTTATTGGCCCTCTGAGTGCCTGAGTCGTGCAATAATGCGAGGTAACGCATGCGCGACGGGGGAATACACCACGCACGCAAAAGGTGCGTTGCGAGTCTTGTATGCTCCTCGTATATTTAACTGACAACCTACGACGAAATCCGATAGGAAATTGAGCTAATTTAGTTGCATGAAGTAGCACTAGAACCATTTTTCCATGGAAACTCGAGAAAATAAAATTCAAAGTTCAGAAAAATAGTCAAACACAGGTAAAAAATTTCATTTTTCAGTCGTTTCACCTGTATTTTCAATTATTTCATATGAACTTCAAAATTTGTTTGCGACATCTGGTGTTATTAGAAATGATTTCTTATGAGACGATATTTGAAACAGTCGCACAGGAGTTTGCCATACAATGTTAATAATCTCGGTACAAAGTTTTAGTTCACAAGTATTCGAACTTCTGGTAGATTCTTTCTTAAAACTTGCAACCCTATGGCGGCCAATAGAATCTTCTCCGGACAGTAAAACAAACCGCACGAAATGGAGAGCACATTTGAAATGGAACAAAACCAAAGCGAATCAGCATAAAAGGAGCAAAATTTCTGTCTGAGCCAATAGACAAGTCAGCGGAACTTTAGTTTTATGCGGTTCGTTTTTAACTTGGAAAATATTTCTTATTTTCCAAGTTGTAGTGGTGGGGCGAATTCACTCCATCACTTCCCATTAGACATTTGGAAACCCGGGGGAGCTCCCATATAAATAGGCAAGGAATGCTTGTCGGAAAATTTGAATTTAACTCCTACGGGAGACTTATGTGGACGTTGCCTTAGCTTCATTATACCCCTAAAAGATACCAGTTAAAACGGAATAGGTTTGATTACTAGCTATTGTTCAAGAGAGGATCCCGTGGGCACTTGTAGACCCGAGCCGCGTAATCGAGAGATCAGCAGAAATCAAGTCTGAAAACAGAAATTAAATAAGAGCCTTTCTTTTAATTATTATTTCTTCGAGTGCACCCTAAACGATACTTAGCTAAAAATGGTGATGTTTCGTCGTCAACACCCTAAGTGAGACCAGAATCCTTGATTTGTACCCGAGACGACGAGCATTTCTGCATACAGGAGTCCCCCCGCCCCCCGGGATTTGAACATCTGCCGTTTAAGGCCGTTTAACGCTCGGTTGCACTGTGTCAAGTCAGTCATTCTTTGAATTCTGACCTACGTACTCAATTTCTTATCGCAGAATTCCTCTACTATTGAATAAATTCTCGCACGAAAGTTTTTACAAATAGAAGCTACCTGCCATTGTAGGTCCCTTTAAATTTCCCGATAGTGGCCGCTCACACAGGTTTAACCATACTCGATTGCCGAAAAAGAAAACACTGAAAGTCACAAAATTGACGAGCTGTATGAATTTTCGAATGATTCAAGCCGTGATTAAATGTGATTGAAAGATCAACAGGCGAGAGAATTGAGAAGAATTCAAACGATGTGTCCCGCTGTTTATTTATACGACAATGCAAGTAAATACACATAAATACGGCCATGGCGAAATGAGGAACAAAAAGTTGATAAATAGAAGAAATGACATTATACAAGGATGGCCGTTCTGCAGTTCATAATATCGATTTGGAAAAAGAAGGGGGGAAAAAGAAAGAAAAAAAGTTCTTACAACACGGGGTATTTGTATTTGGCTACCCATCCAAGTACTGGCGGCGCCTATCATGGCTTAACTTTTGTTGAGCGGACCAAAATTGTTCCTGTCATAGTGACTCTACGCTGCACGCATGTTTTAGATTTCTAAGATGAGAAAAGGTATCAAAAAGAGAAAAAAAATCTCTGATACTGCATGGCTGGGAAAGCAGAGAACAAAGTTAGAGGAATATGAAAATGAGAACTATTACTCGCTTTGGTGATCGGACAAGCGGCACTTTCCTTAT
>CM042750.1:13818010-13830445 GCA_022496165.2 Catalaphyllia jardinei | reverse complement strand
CATTTCGTGTTTTAAATATGCCCTGTGCAGATAGTATTCATGTACCTTCTTTATCCCCTTATATCTGTATTTTCGAAAATCAATTCTCCTTAGAAACCATCGCTTTGTCAAACAAATGGTTACTGAGAACGAATAAATCAATCAGCTACAAAATCTTGTCCTGATGTTCTCCCAAATTCCCCGAAAAAAATATTGAAAGGAATATGTGGAAACCAGTCAGGAGAGTTGACGGTTCGATCTTGTATTTCAGGAGTACATGACGTACAGAAAACACAAATACATGCGATTGGATGGTTCCTCAAAAATCTCCGACAGAAGAGACATGGTGGCGGACTTCCAATCCAAGTAGGCCTTATTACAACTCCCTTGAAATAAATCATCAAAGTCTATTTTCTCATCGTAATACCGATACATTATCAAGGAAACGGGTGGCCACTGACGGGAACGAAGAAGATGGGATATTTCTTTTCGTTTCGTCCTTTATTTGAACCTTTTCCAGTGTAGTTCAATATTTTATATCTGACTCCAGTTCATAACTTTATTTCTTGTAGCGCGGATATTTTCGTTTTTCTGCTAAGTACCCGAGCGGGAGGTCTAGGAATCAATTTGACGGCTGCAGATACGGTAATGTAACTTTAGTTCACTGTTGATAAAATTGCGCCGGGCGATATTGTTGATCTTGCTGATGTTTGGTTGTGATATTTGTTGACTCTGTTGTTGTTGTTTTTTTAAGGTTATCTTCTATGACAGTGACTGGAATCCAACAGTCGATCAGCAGGTACGTCATCAGAATATTTTTTTTCACGTAACTGTTAGACGTCTTTCTGCCATCAGGAATACTGAAAACAGAAACAAGGGGCCCGCTTCTTCAAAGCACCGGAAACTTTTCGGGCCTGCAAAGCCATTTTAAGGTAATCTGTACCTAACAACCGAGTGGTGTATACGCCTGAAACTCTTGTATGACGAGAACCTCTGTTCGTAGTAAGAATATGTGAAGAAAACAGCTCTGTAATCATACAGTTTGCAACTTTGCTACGGCTTTCCGGGTGCGAAAACTTTTCGGGGCCTTCGAGAATCGGGCCCCAGCCCTGTTTGTGACTTCTCTTCTTAAAAACTCTTACACAAACAAAGAGATGAAACCCAGCGGCCCAACACTCATCCGGCACCCCACAGTAGTTTACAGTCCAGAGTTAAACGTTGTCATAAGTCTGATATGGGTACGAACAACAGCGGTAAGGAAGTCTTTTCGATGTCAGAAGCCATCTTGACGTTATGTTGGAGGAGAAGAAAAACCGATTCGAGTCCACATCCATGGAAATGATTGTAGGTTATACAAATGAAATTTAAAGGAAAATCAAAGTTGGTTTTATTCTTGTGTACAGGCCATGGACCGCGCCCATCGTCTGGGTCAGACCCGGCAAGTGACCGTGTACAGACTGGTAACTAAAGGTTCTATTGAAGAGAGGATTCTTCAAAGAGCGAAAGAGAAAAGCGAGGTTCGTGGGGCTGCTTTTCGTGGCATGTACATTGGACATTGTTTTGACGTTTTACTGATAGTATATTTTTATTATTTTAGATTCAAAAAATGGTGATATCGGGCGGTCATTTCAAACCTGAAGCTTTGAAACCCAAGGAAGTGGTTTCTTTGCTCCTTGACGATGCTGAACTGGAATGCAAGTGTAAGTTTGTAAATGAAATCCATGTAAAACAGTGTTTAATTGAGTGTTCCGCGTTTCTTTGTCTGATTAAATTGAGCTCTCGGTTTTCGGAAAATGCTTATAAAATACACGAATTGGGTACGACTATTTCGTACTTTACAACCAGGTCTAGTTAGACAATCCGGTTGTTCATGGTCATTTCTCGAAAGTTAAAGTGCCCATATCATCAAAATTTTTATGTTCATCTGATGCTATATTTCATGCAATGACCTTTGGCGAAAAAAAAAATCGATTTGGGTAAAAAGCGATATTTTTATGAAGTTTTAAAAACTTAAATCCTATTTTATTGCAGTCTACCCGTGCCGCTGATCACATCATCGACGTGCTCAGATTTGTGACGTAGATTATGGAACACGTGACTTCAGGCTTGACTTATCTCGCTTGTTTTACCTCTGTAAATTTAGCTTCGTAGTCCATGCAAAATGCTCCTTTCCAGCATTTAGTATGAACTGCTAAGTTTAATTTAGAGGTAAAACAAGCGAGATGAGTCAAGCGTGAAGTCACGTGTTCCTTAATCTACATCACAACTCATTCCAAACCAAGGGAAGACTGGTGCGAATGGTGGACCAAAATGGCGGCAAATATAAACGTTTTTAAAACGTCTAAAAGAGATTTCATTTTATTCATATCGCATTCTTTTTTCGAAGAAGTTCACTGGGTGACATATAGAATCATATAAGAAAATAAAAATTTTGATGCTATGGGAACTTAAAATATTGACAGAAAAACATACTGCATGAGAGAGGGATGTCTTTCAATGGAGGTTAGGATGGCTGGCAAAGAGTACATCGATCTGTGCGTTGAGGCCGTAAAAATGTCGATTACAGTAGCACGGATATACCCCTGACTTTGCATTGTGTTTTTATTGACAGTTCTTCAACGGCAAGCGGAAAAGAAAGCCGATGAACAGCGACGCAGAAGGGAAAGAAAACGAAAGAAGACAGGACCAAATGAGGTTTGTGTTTTTTGATTAAAGTGTTTCACTCCGATGGTTAGCAGCCATGCTACTTTATTGGAATAAAAGAAAAAGTGTTCAACTCCCATAGGATTCGTTTGGGACAACAAAATGGCCGCCGTTTCATTACTTTGGGATGCCATAATGGCTGTCGTGGTGTCATGTGGAAACGCTATACGGTTGTTCGATTGGGCCACTGTGTCATATATTGAAACTGTTCTTACTTGGCTTCCAGTTTTTCCAATTTACACATTTCTTAAGGCTCGCAGTGAAAACTTTCCAGTAAAATATCAGGACGTGTGATGGTTGTTACGTACATCTTCAAAGCTTTTTATTTATTTCGAGCCCGTACTCTCGGTTTTCATGTGACGTAGTCATATTCCCAGATTAAAAACTACCTTTCCTTCTGAGGTATAAGTTGTATCATATAAAAGATCTTATAGGAACTTGACATTTGACAATGTTTTAGCTCGACAGGGTTCTTCTTTTTGTAATAGAGCATGTTTGAATTTCCAAGCTTTCCAGTTGCGTGACATGAAATGGCGGCCACAAAAGGCTGTCGCGTAGGTCAAAACACGAGTTATTGCTTTAGTTTTTGCTAACTAAACGGTGCTTGCACTAGAACAAGCATTTATTTCAATGTGTTGGAGCTCTAGAGTAAAAATGTTCATTTCAATAGCAGAACTCAACGACAGATGTTTTTGTTACGTTACGGCCGCCATGTTTGTGCCCCTCTGAAGGGCACAAAGATGGCGTCTCCATACAAAGCTCTATAAATTTGGATGACACACTTCTGCGAATAGCGCGGAAATGAAAAACAGCAGAGACCTGATTCTTGGCAAGGTTGTTTATATTGCAATCATCTATCATATCCCAGATTCTTGAATTTATATATTGGACGGTTACGATTTTTAGTTTTGATCACATGACTGATGAAAACCAAGAATTGTTCACCGTTATTTGATCATCAGCTTAATCAATGTGTTTAATAAATTAGGTGGGAGAAGGTGCATCTCCAAGTATTGAGCTCCTTGACGGGACACCTCCAGCTAAGGCCAAGAAGGGGCGCAAAAGTAAGAGCTCCCTTGTACCACCTGTGCCTGAAGGGTCCATATCTAGCTCCAAGCCAACGTCTGAGACCAGCAGTATAACTGGGGAAGGTCTGAGTATGAGGACTGGCGAAGCGTTTGACGGCGACGGTACAGTGGGTGATGATATCAGTGTGTTGAGTCTTGATGAAGGTAAATTGTGATACTTATACCCAGTGCTACCCTTGGGTCGCGCTTTTAGGATCAGCCCTGGATCGAGTAAAGCTTTATCTCGGATTTGGCAAATTCGTGGAATTTAGCCTCAGTTTTCTACGTTTGCTATTGGCAATCCCTCCCCGTGCGTTATCCAACCTTCTTAAACTCATTAATAATTCATTAAATTAAAACAAAGAAAATCACGACCGTGAAGGAGGTTTGGATACCCGGTCAAAATTAGCATAGATTTTGACGCCTGTTACTTCTCCGTTTACTCCTTAGTTTTTATATCGAACAATCGGGCCGTTTCATCGGCTATCCAAACACCTCGAATTTCGTCAAAAATTCTCCGCTGCACGTCGTATTTTCAACTCTGATTTCTTCTCGGTGTTTAGATATGCCCGATGAAACACTGTCTCTCGTGTTTGACACATTGCTTGTTCCAAGGTGTAGTGTAAATTTAAAGGCAACTTTAGGCATCATAAATATCGCGACATGGCTCTCCCAGCAATACGCTATTTCCAGTCCTTTTCTGTGTGTCTTTGCATCTCTTTTGTATCGTTGGAAAAGAAATTTGAAGTTCGCGACTCTAGATTGAGTGTTATTATGTCAGAAGAGATACAAAAATGATCAATTGAATCAATCTGTTGCAGCGAATTCACGTAACTTTGTTTTTGTTTTCGTACACAGTTTCGCTGGCGTCAGGTGATCTGTCAGTGGACATACCACCAAACAACACCGGCACGCCCCTGAGCTTAAAACCCGAGGGAGATGACTTGGATGATCCTCGCAGCGAGAACGCCAGCCCCGCCCTTTCGGATACCTCTAGTAAAAGAGGCAGGGGTAGAGGCCGGGGTAGAGGGCGAGGACGGGGAATGCCCTCTAGCAGGGGACGAGGGGCGTCTAGTATTCGAGGGACGCGGACACGAGGACGTGGACGGGGAACCGGAGGAGCGCTGGCTGCCTCTGCTGCGGCATCTGCTGCCGCGGCAGCTGCATCAGCCGCAGCGTATGCTGCTTACGGCTTCTCCTTCCAAGGAACAAGTACTCCAAATCCCACTCCACCGCCCACGCGGTCCCGCCCGGTGGCGTTTGGTGCGGGTGGGCCTGTGATGCCGGGTTTTGGTAACATCAGCCATCCTGTGGCATGGTATGATAACTCATCCGTATATTCACCAGTTCATAGTGCAGAGAACAGTCCGGCTAGATCTTCATCACAAGCATCTGCCCGCGTTAATAGTCAGCAATCGTCTTCTCCATCATAAAAGATCACATGACAGTCCGTGGAAAAAGTGGCTCAGAACGCAAGTTGTGTTCGTCCGTAAATAGAAACTACTGTTTTAAAGAGAACTAGGGAGAACGTAATATATGATCAGGTGTATGTTGAATCTTAAATTCAAACACGACAAACAAAGGTCAAGAAACTAAAATGGAGCACGACCCCAAGGTCTCTTTATCCCGGGAGAGAGACCCTGGAAACGAGACTGAGAGGTTAAACGGCGCGCGAGCTGAGAAAAAAATTGCGATACTGGAAATTCTTTGATCTGTAGACACGGGACACGCGTGCAAAACGTCTGCGCATGCGCAAGGTCTCTATTTTCAAAATGGGAAGGCACGCATGCGCACTGCGTTTTTCACGCGTGCCTAGACACGGTACAAAATGTGCCTACGCTATTGAAACCTGGATTGATGTTACAATTATTCTTAGGACAACAAACCAAGCCATGTAAAGGCTAACGACAACATGTAGAGGAGGAAAACTGTTGCCATTTCTCGTCGTCTAACATGGTTACTTTTGTGAACTGAGAAGAACAGAGCTTTACAGTTCTATGTAGATACTTTCGGGTTACTGTCGGTAAATAAGTTTAAATGATATTGTTAAGTGGTCATCTTGACAAACGGTAATCACTTGATACGTATATTATTTGACTGAAATCTGTTGGTTCTGTTATCGTAAAACAGTGACAAGTCTTAATTTTTTTTAGCAACAAGTGACAAGAATATAATTGATGAACATCAAGTGTAAGCCTAGGTTTGTTTCTTGGAAAGAGGAAACTTGCTCGCGGATAAAACCGCTGTTGCTGCCGCGTTTAATTCTTTTCTCTTTTTTTGTTTGCACGCACATCCTTTTCGTTTATCTCGCTTTCACGTAATCAATATTCTGTTAGGTTTATTTTGCATAATTTCGTTTTGTTTCAGTCCCTTTTCGTATGCGTTGCGACGTTACAGTCAAGTTTAAATTTATCGTCCTAACCGCTTTCCTCTTTCGTGTTCCTAACTTCTTAGTCATACTTTTACGACGTTTCAACCGCTCGCTTTTCATCGCCTTCCTCTTTCACTCTCTTAAGTTGTACATTTTGTTACTTCGATAAAAGCATACTGGTGTAGCGTGTTGGACGTTTGACGACATTAACCGACTCTTAAGCCCCGGCCAAACGATAGCAACATCTCAATGCAACATATCCCAACATTGTTGGCCCAGCATTTGCCGGCTCCGGCCAGACAATCGCAACATTTCAATGCAACATATCGCAACATTGTTGGACGCAACATGTTGCACGCGTTTGGCCACCCTGTTGCAACGTGTTGCGACATGTTGCGAGTTGAAAATCGGACTAGTGCGCATGCCAAAGCGCAACATTGTTGCACGAACCTGGGCAAACGACTACAACATCACAAATGTTGCATGGAAAATTTGGCCATTTTCAAATTTGAGCCAACAACACCCAACATGTCGCAACAAGTCGCAACAGGGTGGCCAAACGCGCACAATATGTTGCATCCAACAATGTTGCGATATGTTGCGTTGAAGTGTTGCGATCGTTTGGCCGGGGCTTTACCATTCCTACCCTCATATACACTGGCATAGCTAATGAAGGTCACTTGAAGTAATACGGATTTGGAACAAATTAGAAACAAGTAAATTAAAACATGGCTTGAACACTGTTCAAGTCGTAGAGAAGGGACAAAGAACACGTGACATTCACTGTGAACAGTCACTATTAAGTAGCATGAAGCTATCACTTGATTTTAGCTTTCTAGAGCCGGGCCGAGGAAAAAACACTCATTACACGGTCTAAATTAAAGGAGCAGAGTCTCGTTATTTTGAGCATCGACAAAATTACCGTTAAATTGAAGGAAACCTTAGTGATACTTAACAATCATAGAAAAACACCAAAAAGATTATAATAAACCATAAAGGAACAAGGATGGAGAAGATTAACACGGATTATAAACTACGAATTTGAAAATTTAGGCTAAACTTTTCAAACCGTTCAAACGTGACTGTGTTCGTTTAAAGCCCTGTCCACACGCGAATAGTTTAGCAACCAATCACGGTCAAACATGGTTTGGTGACTTGACACAAACGTGTTTGATTGCTGTCCAAATGAACGCATTGTTTTGTTTGGTCAAATGTTTGGCGTCCTTCTAATTTTATCAAACATCACGTCGAAACAAGGTGTCCAAGCGGGAAAATGTTCGTCACCAAACAATGTTTGCTCGTGTGTGATCTTCAAACATTTCCTGTTTGGGCAGGGTTTCGGGCTAGTGTTTGGTTTTTGATGATAATATTTACTGGATCCAGTCTGGTGATGGATTTCGCAAGGTTTCATTTCTGCCGGCTTGAATGTTTTCTCTCTGCAACTGTTCAGTGATTGTGTCTTATGGTTAGTTTTTCGTGATTAGTGCAATTTAGAAATCACCTTGAGAAAGCATGTGACGTCACCAGTCACGTGACCACCATAAACACACCTTAAGGAGTTTTTGTTTGTGGTAAGTTTTTGGTTACCCCTGGGATGAAAACGACGTTGCTTTAGATCAAAATCGGTTTTATCTTTATGGTGGTCTGTACTCGGATATAAGCCATGCCTTAACATGTTTGAGTTACCGTTATTTTAACTCTGCTGGATATAGCTGGGAAAGTAAAGCCTTGCAGTCTCCTGGCAACTTACCAAACATCACTGAATGTCGCATTCAAGGTTAAAACGTGTTGTGGCGCGTATTATCACCCGTGTTGCGGGGACACCTACACACGAGTTAACCGCAAAAGGTGCGTCATATGTTCAAATAACCAATAGAACAGGCAGATTTATAGCAGAGGCTAATTTTCAAAGAACAGAACATTCGGTTGTCATTGGATGACTTCTTGTGTACCCTGCCCTTATCGATTATAGCTGTCAAGCAATGACCATGTGAGAATCGGCTGAATGAAGTGGCGTGAGTAGAAAAATTCCGCTCCAGGGTCAAAACACCGGTCTAAAAAAAAAAGAGACATTTTTAACTCTGGCGAATATACGACGCAAAATTAAATAGACTAGACAAGCGTTTTATTTCCTCCACTGCAAATCTGTATTCATATTTCAAAAGAAAAATCGTCTCTGACGACAGTGTCGCATAAACATGGCAACCAAAACTACATCACTTTGTAATTGTAAGAATTTTCTGCTCGGATGTTTTTTTATTCTCCCGTGGCATTGGTTTTTGCAAACTTCATTAAAATCTGGTTAATGTGTCTCCTAGAGAGAGACAACGTGACTGGGCCATACACACACACACGTTCGAAATTTACAATTCAGTGAACTAAGGAAAAAAAATTAAACATAATTTTTTAAAGAAAAGCCGAAACCAGCCGTATTTTCTCTTCTACAAAGAT
The DNA here is from genome assembly GCA_022496165.2 of Catalaphyllia jardinei. Lineage (NCBI taxonomy): Eukaryota > Metazoa > Cnidaria > Anthozoa > Scleractinia > Caryophylliidae > Catalaphyllia > Catalaphyllia jardinei. Next base: position 13,821,874 of record CM042750.1, on the reverse strand, counting down.
ACACTGGTTGTTTTGCATTCGTTATATAGCGTCATTTTTTCCTCGAAATTTTGACCTCTCCGCGAGAGCAACACTTGCGTAAATAGAAGACTTTAAAGGATGGTTAATATATGATTTCAATATGAACAATTCAGTCTTTATAGTAGTCCCCAACAATAATTATTAGATAATTTTCAAAATAGAATAATCTTTAAACTGAAGTGCAATGAGATCATTGTCAATCAATTGAATGATATAGTATAGGTCGAATTTCTTTTACGAACTATAATTGCTTTTTCCCTTCTTTTCTGTGTAGCTTTTGACTGGAAATTTTGCACTTTATATAATTTAATGCATTCCCCCGGCCCATTACTCTAGGAGGCGCGCTTTAGGATTTAAATAATTACACCATTCAATAACGGTAGCAACATCCACCGCGGTTTAGCTGCGGTTTTCAGCCTCACTTGATCAATATGTTTTTTAACTGCGTCCAAGGAGTAAACACCTCTGTAGGCAATCCAAGTTCTTTCCTGACCAACTTATCCAATTCAATCAAATGCTCTTCGTCGAAATCCGGAACTTTTTCCCGCATGAAATCTGCCAGTCGAATGAGATACTCCACGTTGCGCCCAGCATGTCCGCGGGCAGAAGCAATTTGCACCGCAATGTGTTCCAACGTAGCTGGTCCTTGGTACAGAGTGTTTTTCGGAGTAGCGGCATACACCAGCACGTTGAAGCTGTGCGAGGGTTTCTCGTTACAGTTGAAGCGCAAACGACGAAGTTCGTAGCCGCCTAGAGCAATTTCCCGTTCGTTCAGTTTTCCCATTGCACGTTCGGCGTTTTCTTTGGCTACTTTAAATGCAATACCCCAAACGCGCCCCTGTAGAGAAAGAAATCATAGGAATTTAGTCACGAAAACGAAGCTTTTCGAAGACGCTCTTCAAACCGGGGGAATTTGAAAATGCCGGCTTTGCATGTTTTCGTGTGAACCACGGCAAAAACGTTTTGAAGTTTTAAGGAACTTTTCGCAAATGGATGTAGTCACAAATAATTCTGTGATTTCACTGATCGAGATTTTCTCAAAGACAAATCTAAACAGATGGATTGTTACTACGAATACCTCGGAGGGCCTTACAGTTTCTCACGATTTTCTTGGTTCTGCCAAAAGTCGAATAAGACTGGACAAAAATTAACCGAAAAAGTTGTTTTCTTTTAAAGGTGATAGCCCTTTTCACGGTTACTGAACTTTTCTCATTTTCATGGAAATCAACTCTAACGCGGATTACATTGCTAGAATATACTGCAACGCAAACAACAAAAGTCAAGAGAGAAAATGGCTTTAGAAGGAACTTGTTGGCGAGGGGGCGATACTTGTGTAAGTGGTCAAAGAACTGTACAGCCGTGCGTATGAAACTGTTCCTTCAAAAGAAATACAGCTCTGGAAACCATGAAAGGCTGCGTTCTTGTCTTAACTATTAATAATTTATTATTTGTGGTTTTAAATCTTAATTACATCACCAAATTTTCCTCCTATTTTTTAAACTGATTCGCCATTTCTTCCATGAAAATAATTGGTGTAGATCAAATATGCGTCTAGAATACAATCGGCCATTCTGTAACCTTACAAAAAGGACCTTGCCTGAGAAACCAAGGAAATTATTTTCAGGGCTGGATCAAACTTCCACGGGATATTAAATCAACTGAAAATGCAGAGACGTGTGTGGAAAAAGCAGAGTTTTCATTTAATGGTTTTGTTTTACTATTCATCCGATTAAAGTACTGATTATCCTTGACTTTGAAAGAAAGGAGTTTTATTTTATTTTCTAAACCTTTCAATGAAAAATCAACAAAATGGCACTTCCGTGCTATTTTTTGATTTTAAAGTAAACCCTCGAAACCCGCTAAGACCAGAGTGTTAATTTACATACGAAGGAATTTCACCAAAATTAATATTTCATGAAAGAGCAAGAGAGTTTTCCTCGATTTTACTTACAAGCAGGCAATTAGCGTCTTTTTATTAGATTTGGACTGCCAACTTTGTTTTGGTGTAAAAATAGGCTTGCTTTAGTAAAGTTTTCTCCGAATTAGATGGCTAACAAGAAAATATATATAAGTGACAGACAAGGAAATCAATTTTAAGGCCGGGCCGATTGAACCAAAACAACAGTAAAATGAATCGGACTTTGGCCTGTCTTCATCAACTTTCGGAAGATTTCAACAATCCAGCAGGTTGGATGAAACAATGGAGCGGTCGCTCATCCAAAAATATTTTACTTCCCTGTTGAAAGAGGATATATGTTGTGGTTGAAATAACTCCATTGCTGTAGCCTTTTAACAACAACGCTTGCCGCTCTATGCAAATTACAATCAAAGCTTACCAATTTGACTTCGTATAATCCACTTATTAAATACTAATAAAACCTGGAGTGCACCTTTCGCTTCTTATTCAAATGAAACCTTGAATAAATCGACTGATAGAATTCTTGAGAAAGCAAGGTCAAGTTGTTGACAGTTTTGACGTTATTCGTTAGCGGTCAAAGTGTTTTCGCTTCAGAAGGAAGGAGAGGGTGCTTAAACTTGAAATAATGAAGTCCATTGATAGATTAGACCAGACATTGTATGCCGGTTTTACAAACTTTCTAACATTCTTAACTAAATCTATGTCTCCGGATTAAGAGGTTTACTTCATTGTAGATACTCTTCGACATCGAAACAAAAAAAAGCTACTGTCATTACGTGCGACATAGCAATAAAATCACTGTGGACATGATAATATTGACACCAGCTAACCAGTGTACATTTTGATTGCTGGTAGTAGATATTTCACTTTCGAATTTCGCAATTAGCTGCTCCCTAAGCCGATCGGTTTTAAAACCTACTCAGTCAAACGTGTAACGACAGAATCTTCGTATACCCTTTGAAACGAAATCCGGTCACTTGGCGAGAGGAAGGCTATGGAATTTACAATTTCATGCACGTGCATAGCGCCCGAGCATAGCGTGTTGTTCTGTTCATCGAACCCTTTGGTCACGTTCTCGTTGCCGTTGCAGCTCCCTATTATGTAAGACCTTACTAGAATTAAGTCTTCACGAGGTATAAAAGGAGACCTCACATGACAAAAACTGGTCCAAACATACCTGTGTTTCCTCGACCAGGGTGACCACTCGCCCGGGCTAAAAACAAAAAATAACGCGGCGTAAGGTGCATATGATTTTAAATATATCCTCCTAGATGCACAACGATGAACACTAAAATAGGTCATAGTGTACCTCTTGGTCATTGCCGCGGTGCCAAGTGCTTCCCTGCCAAAATCGCCGAACAAATCCGTCAATGTGGCCAACTACGCAATGTTCGAACGGAAAATCGGGCTTCCAAATTAGGGACCCGTAACCAAAGATCCACAGGCTTTTTGAGTTATCATCTTTGCCAGTTGACTGAGAAATAATTTTCTCAATCATGGTTCTATTTGAGCCTGAAGATCTTCGACCATGGGAAGATTCAAAATGAAAGTTTGCCCTCGAACAAACCAGTTAACTACAATGTTTACATCCCTTCCTGCACGTGCCTCTGACGTAATCAAATGAGCATTTTCTAATTGGTTGGAAGGGAAAAGCCCACTCAGCTAACGCAACACAATCGATCAATTTCACCAACTGGCGCTTGTCTATTTCAGGCAAAAAATTACGAAAAAATTTGCATGTTAGCTCTTATTACTTCTGTTTTGTGTTGAAGAAACGATGAAGTTGAAGCGGTCTGTAATTTTAAGGGTTAAAAAAGTGTAGTTTCTCTCAACGAACAACATCCGTCGTCACGCAGTGCAAGCAAACAGTTTGCGTGACGGCCTGCGAAGAAACAAGTACATCCTTATTATAAATCGCACGGGAA
>CM042750.1:13784275-13805200 GCA_022496165.2 Catalaphyllia jardinei | reverse complement strand
GACCTGAAACCCTAAGACCAGATAACCTAGGAACCCTGAAACCCCTAAGAACTGAAAACCTGAAACCTGAAAACCTAAGACCTGAAAACTTATAGCTAGGAACTAAAAACCACAAGACCCCAAGTCTTGAAAACTGAAAACCTAAGACATGGTAAACCTAAGACCTGAAACTATAAGACCTGAAAACCATAGACCTAAAAAACCTATGATCTGAAAACAGAAGATTTTTTATCAAAAGAATACTACAATAAGAACATAGGATTGTCTAGAATAAACAAATTGCATGCATTTTTAAATATGTGTACAAATAGTAGTAACATGGATACACTTCATATTGTGTAATTCCAGAAAATTTACAAACCTCCCCCACGGAAGGGATTTTTTCTAAGACCCCCAACCCCTCTGGAAATTCCAATAAAGCTTCATACATTTCTTTAAATTTTTTGGTCTTACAGAACCTCCCACCTCTCCCAGGAAATCCCAATCCCTTCTGTGGGGGGAGTATGGATATTTTCTGGAACAGCACATTGTCGCCCACTGCTCTAAAGAATGATTATTTTATGTCAAATAGTTATAAATAAACAATTACTTAAAGGTTAACACACTCATTGCTCGAGTTCACTAACAATGAACGAGAAATTTCAATACCGCACTCGGCGGTATTTCAAGTTCATTTTTAGTGAACACGTGCAGGTAAATCCCGATAATTCACGAGCAATGAGTGTGTTAACATTTTTATTATTCAAATTGAAGACACTGCAAAAAAAACCTGTCAAAGTATGAGTCAGCCAAAGACATGGTATAATGACAGTGGTGTGTTGAATTTACACCATGACTGTTACACCAGGATAATGATGTCAAGGAGGTTGTTTTCTCACAACCAAGTATCACGTGGTACGAATCAGCCAATCAAAAAATCAGAATTCCTACAGCCTGAGTGTGTGAGAGTTGAAGAATAAGGATATTTACACCATGCAGTGGTTTAGTGAATGACAACCCAATAAACCATGACTAACAATAATGTATTTCTGCACTAAACACACAGATGTGAACGTACATCAAGTAGAATTTTCTCTAATTAAAATAAAAGTCCTTATTCTCATTTCGACATACAAAAGCAGAGACATGTCAGTTTCTTATCCCTTCAATTTGATTTTAATTCCAGTCATGATCCCAACAAAGAAATGCTCACCACATGTTTGTGCTCAGGATTCGGTCCTGAATGTGCTGGGTATGGTTGTGAGTGAGGTGAGAAGGGTCCGGCATGTGGTCCTGGGTGAAATCCAATAGGAGGATACATAGCTCCAGGATAAGCACTACCATGAGGTGGAGGTGGTCCAGGGGGGACTCCAACAGGGGGAGGATAAGCTCCGGCAGCTGGTCCAGGATACGATGGAGGGGGGGCATAGCCAGGCTGAAAAACAATTAAATGCAACCACTGGCATAAACATGAGGTAAATTAAAAATGTATTAAATGAGCTGCAAAATAAAGTGTATAATTGGAAGTACTTTTTTTATTTAGTTGGTAGAATATACATCTCTACCATGAATCCTCCAATTTAGAATCTGGGGGAAGTAATTCAAAATTAGAAGAAGATCAGTGGGGGAAAATTATTTGAGGGAGACACTTAATCAAGGGGGGGGGGGGGGGCACTTATTTCAGTTTCCCAAATTGTGGTCAGATATGACCTAGGGTAAAGCATGCTCCTGGAGGTCTGACATGTGTTATACTGTATGCAAAATCAGACCCACTGTGGCTTCACCTCAACAACTTCAACATCTCAAATTACTTGGACTCTAGGACAGCTCAAGAGCAAGAGCAAGGGCAAGAGCCATCTTCACTGGTCAGAGGATGTGCAGAATGTCAGCCAGGAAGTGAGAAAGTAAAGGGGTGAGGTTGGCCTGTTGGAAGGAGGGTGCTTAATATATATAATCATAAGGGTATTGAACAAATAGTAGGTTAACATACCGGATATGCAGCCTGTGCAGCACTGGGCTCCCCAGTATGGTGGTATGGAGGAGCATGGGTTGAATAATATCCGGCCTGAGAGGGATCATAAGGGGGTGGTACAGGTCCCTGCAGATAATCAAAAGTGAAGGAAACATTGATTTGATAGAGCAAGGCCTGATAAGCCTACCTGTGAAATAAATTTGCGATCTCACATGGGAAAACATGCAATAACACTTACCTGTCAAACAGGGACAAACTGATGAATGGAAAACAAATACTTTGGCAGAATGTTTAGAATAAACAGTTTTATCATTAGAATACAACATGTTGTTTTGATTCCCATACTGGGATACTGGCTTAAATATAAAATAATTTTCTGCACTCAGAGCATGGTGGAATATTTAGTTCGGTTCAACCCAATCAAGAGGGATATATCCTGTTCATTAGGGTCTCAAGGAAGCCAAATCAGTGTTATGGATGTTAGCTAATTGGAAGCCTTTGTCTCTAATCAAAGAGGGCTTTCATATCTGAATCTCATGCATCCAGGCCAATTAAGAAGGTTCTGAAAACAGTAGACACATCAAAAGATGTCACAGAAAGCAAGACCTTGAACTATCAGAGGACAGCTCAACGAAACTTAAATCTTTCTTGTCTAAGCCATTTTAAAACATAAACAAGCAGTCTGTGAAAGAAGAAAATGCTGTTTGTGGTTTTCAAATATCTCTTTCAGAGATATTAAAGTTTTTAAAATATGCAAATTAGCCAACGTGATAACTCAACCATATATTTATCAAATATGATCAAAAAGAATATCTCAGTCAATTTGCATCAGAATTGTTACATTCTATGCAGTATTTATATATACTTTTAAAAGGTAACATTGAGTTGAGTGACATCATGACATCATCAGTCCTCTCATTTCCATATTTTACCCATTTTTCACGCTTCAATATCTCCAGAACTACATGTAATGTAGCTATTTGCAAACAGTAACTGGTGCGTCCTGCATCTCAGACTCACAAGTTGACAAAAACATGCACAAATTTAGCCCTATATGCGCCCATTTGGACGCAAAAAATTACAGTTGTGATCACGGTTTACACGTATGTCTTTTCCTCTCTCAACAGGGCATCTGACAGGACGTGGCAATATGGATCTGCATAATTTGCTAACATCCACATTCGCATAATCAGAGCTTTTTTCCACATAAAACAGGAAAATTGTGCCATATTAACAACAAAGCAGCTTCCTTACAAACCCAAGAGCAAAAATTTTGAAGAGATTGGTTATTTTGAAGATTGAAGTTTTCCTCCTAAAAAGAGCGACAAAACATGCCAGTTCATTTGTGATGAATTTTTTACCTCCAGGCCCTCGACAGAAGAGCCTGGAAAATAGTTTCCATTAAATTACCTGGTTATTAAGCTACAGATGTCCCACGAACACAGCAACGCATTCTGCACAGGAAATGAGCTAACATGCTGTATAGCAAAGATATCAGTGGCGTCACCTTTGCTATTACTATGCCAACCAGAGAGCTAAAGTTGGTGAAACAAAGAGTCCTTTTGTTTAACATTTTCAGCATTTAAAATAACAAAAACAACGTTTGTAAACAAATATCTTTGCTATGGGACTCACTCTTTTAACTGTGTGAGTCCCTGGACTCAGTACTGCCTGTATCTAGATGAATCTCTGCATGTTCTGAAATTATTGTGCAACTGGCTCTAAACATTTCATCTCTATGGGCCATCATTTTGGATAACATCGCCAAAGCAACATTTTGTTTGCAACCAATCAGTGTTTGGCATGAGTGGTGGGGTCAGGCTCTTCTTCCCCTTTCCTCTCCTTATTCTTGCCACGCAAAGAGCCTGCTCACTGGCTACAAGCAGTGTTCGTTTTGAAACAGTCATTAAGCGTAGTACATTTTAGGCATAGCAAAATATACCTCAACATCAAACGTAGTGGATTTACATTTATACTATACAGTAACATTACCACACTCACCTGGGGGTAATACTGTCCAGGGGGTGGAGGTTGGTGCTGCCCAGTAGGTGGATAGTGCCCATGGGGTGGAGGACCACTCATTCTTGTAAGTGATGAATTGATCTTGAAGCAATAAACATATGTAATAGTGTAAAAATAAGCATTTAAATCTACACTCATCTAGTCAGGCAAGTCAAAATTATCCTTTGATTCTACCAAGTTTCTAATAATAATAATAATAATAATAACAATAATAATAATAATAATAATAGACACTTATATAGCACAGTATCCACTAATCGCTCAGAGCGCTGTACAATAATATGATAAAAACTATAAAAATAAACAGTAAAAACTATTACAAGATATAGTAAAATTGACTAAAACTACTATGTCTTCAAGTGTGTAGATGTAACACCCCTGAGTTTAGGAGGCAATTGATTCCATAACTTAGGAATGACTACGGAAAAAGCCCTATCACCATACGTCTTTAACCTTGATCTAGGCAGGGCTAAAAGATCCTGACAACTAGAACAAATTAATCGCGGACTATTACTGTAATGTATAAGTTCAGATAGGTAAATTGGTGCCAAGCCATTAAGACATTTGTACACTAAGAGTAAAATTTTAAAATGTACATGATAATTTAGCGGTAGCCAATGAAGCTTGAACATGATAGGAGTGATATGGTAAAACTGCTTAGATAGTGTAACAATGCGTGCAGCAGTGTTTTGTATAGATCTTAACCTGTTTAACAGGTGTTTAGGAAGACCATATGACAAAGAGTTACAGTTATCAAGTTTAGAGCTAATAAACACATGTACTAAAATTTCAGAGGTTTCTTCCTCTAAATACTTTCTAATCTTAGCCATGTTCCTCAAATGATAATGGCAGGAAATGCAGATTTTTTTAAATTTCAGGCAGACGATTTGGGTTGGATCTTCTCATCACAACTTGAATAACCTCTAGAGGAGGCTTGGATTGAAATTTTGAGTTGATGAAAACAAGTTCAGTTTTATCCTGATTGAGTTTAAGACCATTATTCACCATCCAGCAGTCAATGTCATTTACAGAGCATTCAGCCATGTTCCTCAAATGATAATGGCAGGAAATGCAGATTTTTTTAAATTTCAAGCAGACGATTTGGGTTGGATCTTCTCATCACAACTTGAATAACCTCTAGAGAAGGCCTGGATTTAAATTTTGAGTTGATGAAAACAAGTTCAGTTTTATCCTGATTGAGTTTAAGACCATTATTCACCATCCAGCAGTCAATGTCATTTACAGAGCATTGAACACAGCACTTAGCCACTGAAAGATCATAGCTACAGTCAGTTTTAAAAGATATATACAGCTGGGTATCATCAGCGTATAAATGATACTGTAACTTGTGGAACTTAATGATATCGGCAGTGGGTGATGTACAGAGGAGATAAAGAAGAGGGCCCAGAACAGATCCCAGGGATACACTATGTTTTAGAGAGCACCGCGTTGATCTACAGCTGTTGACCTATACAAATTGCTTCTGCGGTGTCAGGTAGGACTCAAACCATACAAGTGCAGTACGAGACGTTTACTCTGAAGCGGTCATGCAATCTTGACAGCAGTATCGTGTGATCCACCATGTCGAAGGCAGCTGACAAATCAAGTAAAAGAGGTATAACAGACTCATTGTTGTCTATAGCACACACAATGTCATTCTGGACCCTTACTAAAGCTGTCTCGGTGAAGTAAAAGTTTTTATATGCAGACTGAAACGTCTCATCTATCTGGTGCAACATAATGTGATCTGTAAGTTGTACGGCAGCTGCCTTTTCAGCAAGCTTCAATACTAATATTATTCTAAGTTCGAGATAGGACAAGAGTTTTGGAACTGTTCAAAGTCAGCATCAGACTTTTTCAGCATGGGTGATAGTATAGCAACCTTCAAAGCATCCGGCATAACACCGGTCGATAAGGACAGTTTGATGATCTGCATAAAAGTAGGAAGTAATATGGTAAAGCAGCCTTTTAAAACTACTGCAGGTAGAGGATCAAGTTCCCAAGATTGAGATAGTGAATACCTTGAGAACTTTTTAATTTCCTCCTGGGTAACCTCAGCAAAGTTGCAAAACTCTGCACCGCAAACTGGGAAGTCTGGAGGGGAAGACCCAATGCATATTTACCTTTCGAAAAGCCCATGATGTATTTTATAAATATTGCTAGTAAAGAAATCAGTAAATGAATTTGCCAGGGCAGTATAATCAGAACAAGGAGGGTAACACTTGTTACCGGTAGTTGATTTTTGCGATAACTTTCTGACAGTCTTGAATAATATCTTCTGATCTGATGAATGTTCGTTAATAATATCAGTGTAATATGACGATTAAGTGACTCAATAAAATTGTTGACAACGTAGCACTGATGAACATATTGCTCAAAATCACATAACCTAGTTGAATGCCACTTCCACTCTACCCACATACTGTAAGTTTGTAAATAAATGTAAAATTACATTCTGTAAGTGATAATAATATTGTAAACTAGTACTGTATCATTTAGTACTGTGCTGTAAATTGTAAGCTCTTGACTGTCAGTATTATGTACTTGTAATATAATATGTGCAACATATAAATAATAATAATAAATTTGTCTGTAATTTATTTAAGCAAAATTTGCCTCCTCTTCTTACTTAGAGGGTCGTACAGGGGGGGTCTCTGACACGGTTCACGAACCTAAAATACAGAGGATCACGGTTCACGGATAAAAAAATTTCGTTTTCCCGAATCACAAACATAAGAAAGTAAGATACTCTTTTCAATGACCTGTTCTTACATTAGAAACAGTGTTGGAAGGAAGCAAAATCGCGAATGGTTAATTCAAGGCTCCATATTGCAAATTGCATGCCCAAGGCACTATTGATGAGACCACTGTAACTATTCGGAGAACTTGGGTCCCAAAATCACGTAGAGTTGAGTGGTAAAATCACAAATATCGGTTAATAATTCAGGTTCTTCACGGATCACGCAAAACCTTCAGGTCACGAATCACGAAGAATAATTTCCCAAATTCACGTCTCACAGAAAATAAAATGAGCTAATCACGCATCACGAGAATACCCCTGTACGACCCTCTACTTAGAATGGCTTCATGATCAATTTCGTACCAAATATAAAGGTTTTTAAATTTTTCCAACTGTTCAGAATTTTATGGGAGACTCTGTATGGGTCACCCAATCTCCCAAATATGAAGGAAAGTGCTTGAAGTACCTACTTTCACATTTCTTTTGGCTAATGATATGATAGTTCATTGAAAAATCTCAGTATTAAAAATGACAGCAACTCAAACTGTCCTTTGGTAGTGTTGTTTTCAACGTCATAATTTACACCAATTCTGTAATGGTTTTGTACAGTCACACTTTATTGTTTTCAACGTCATTGTTTACACCGATAATTTCTGTAATGGTTTTGTACAGTCACACTTTATTAAGCAATATCTTTTCTTCCCTGAAAACAATGTTTTTATTTTTCCTTAAACAGGAAAGTAAAGGTCATCGTGCTTACCGTATTTAAAAGTAAACACACATTTATTTTGCTCTCAAACTTTTCCTGAAATCCCTCTTGATGTTGCTTATGTGCACACATTCATGGTCATGGGCTCAATGACTTGGAAATCAAGCACAACAGGGATGCACCTGCCCCCTCTTCATACATGCACCTGGCATGGCACAAGGTGAGAGAAGGGGTGATGAAAACAGGAGGGGAGAAGATAGATAGCAAATGACTTAATGGCAGAAGGTGACAATATCATAAATTTGGGAAACAGGCACTTTCATCATACCTATTCGAGTTACAAATTACCCTTCCTCAAGTTTTCTGTAGAGCCAAACTGTAGAGCAAAGCGCAAGGTATTTTCGTATCTGCACTCACAAATTTTCTGCTTCCAAACAACTTATGATCACTTATTAATTTCAGCTATCAAAGGATTCCTGTGGATTATCTCAGCAATTTAACTGGTGCAGCAAGGTGCTTCACTTAATGTACGAATTCAAAGCTTTATTTGCTTTATTAAACTGAATTCTGTTGCAAATTGAGAATTTCTTGTTGGGTGGAGGTGAGTGTAGATTACAATCTAAGGCCTCCATGATTGGCAACAAACTTGTTTTCTTGTAATGGCTTCCATCTTGCTTTCTAGCTGATAAATAGAGCTTTGAAAGACATTTCTTCATTTTGTGTATCTCCATGCACTCAAATTCTGTTTTGAATTTGGTTTGTTACAAGCAAACCACTCTGTGAAAGGTAAATTAAGAGTTACAACTGTAATTTACCTGTGTGTCAGCTCCAGCTGTAGATACAGTACTATTGCTTTTTGTACAGTTTCAAAAAAAAAACTAATAAGTTCAATGAAAGAGGCTGACTTACTACTAAAAACTATAACACCATACTTGGTGGTTGTACACTGTGTTGTCTTAGGAACCACACTAATGTTAAGTTCCACGATTTCCTCATAGGAAACATCTGCAAACTGCACTAATGTTAAGTTCTGCAATTTCCTGATAGGAAACACTTGTAAATCAGCTGCTGGCAGACATTTTGTTTTGCTTTATATAAACTGCCCAGTGCAATTTATATTTAATAATTAATAGATTCCATGTTGCCGTGTGTCTGTTAAGTAGTAGATCACAGATGAAGTCAAAATGTGGTAAGAACAAAAACGTAGCACACGAGGCGTAGCCAAGTGTGTCACTGATGTTCTTACCACATTTTGACGTCTTCTGTGATCTATTACTGAATCAGATGCACGGCAACATGGAATCTTTTTGTTTTATATAATAACAAAAAGCCTTTTCTGTTTCAAAATATTTTAACAACATGAAAGCCAGCCTTTGCACAAAAGAAGCCATTTGACGTGATGCTATGCGTAGCAAAGAATTGTGATTGGTTGAGAAAAGTCACACCACTGTCAAATCTGACTCGAGCGTTGCTCCTCGTTGAATGAAAACTTACAGCGAAAGCAAAATTTAACTGCGAAATCTACAAATCTTGGAGAAAATGCTGGAAAAAGCAAGTCAGTTTTTGTTATCGGAGCAGCCCTGTGAGCCGAAAAGCTTGGACATTGCCTTGAAAATTACAGGAGTTGCAAAAATACCCTCGGAAAACTTGTGGTTGCAATCAACCTAGAGACCATTTGATTCGAGTTTTGAATCAGGGAAAGGAGCGTAAATGACAGTGGAGATTTTTGTCTTCTGTGGTTGGTGGTTCTCAAATAAGCTTGATATAGTGTCAGAGACACATTTTAGCTGCGATGTTGCGATGTTAACCGTGCTCACTGCTGTGCCCTGAAATGGACAGGAAAATTTGCATTGGAAAGCAAGGTTATGTATTTTATTTTACCGATTTTTTTAGCGATGTTTTGATGCTTCATTCCTGACATCAATTAGTGTGTCAACAGTTGTTTTGACACTGGGAAAAGTTGATTTTTTTAAAATAAATTAATCTCAGAAACATTTTGCTTATTGGGTTTGTTAAATTCGAGATAAAGCAATGGTTCTCGGCTCACCAAGACCAAGTTTGTGTGTGGTTTAGTCTCGCTCAACTGCCGCCTGAGGCTGCTAAAAAAAATTTTCTGTATCATTTTCTAAAATTATTCCATGAGCGCGCGTTGGATATGAGATAACACGCAGAGTTGGCTATAATCATCTCCAACAAGCGCGAGTGGAATAATTGTTTTATTAAAAACGCCCCCAAAATATAGAAAACTAGACTACAATTAAAACAAAAAGGCCCAAAATATCAAGCCTACGCTCACCATTTTCTTAGATCATGGTATAATGGCTCATATACCATGCAGGCTTAGCCAATGAAAACTCTTGAACTGCATTATCCAATGATCCAGTTTTTAATAATAACAATTATTCCATGAGCATGCACTGGATATGAGTTGGCTATGCTCATTTTGTATCCAGCAAGTGCGAGTGCAATTATTGTTTCATTAAAAATGTGCCCAGAAAACAAAACAAAAATTAATCATGTGTATGCTTGTCATATTCGTAGACCATTGTATAATGGCTCAGTACTAATGACGGATAAACCAATCACAACTCTCAAATTGCATTATCCAGGAATAATCAATAAGAAAAAAATCAATATATGTACCAGTTGTAATGTTACACTATTCAAGAGTGCAAACAAGAGGTAATAAAGGTGTCAAACAGTCTTTATGAGAGAAACAACAACTACATGTTTAATTACACACACCAATTCACACCAGTAGCAGTTTTAGGGGAGGGGCCTTGGGAGCCCGGAGCCTCCTCCCCCATATTTTGGGTAAAAAAGAAGAAAGCACCGAAGGAAGAAACGCCGGCAGGGCAAGCGAAACAAAACTGGGCCCACCCCCATTAAATTTAACAAAACAAACTGTAGAATCAGTCAGTCACATAGTTCAAGGGGCTGGATCCGCACATTTGGCTCGGCCGGCCAGTGTTTATACAAAGGAGCGAACGAGCCTCGTTTAATGGATGGTTTAAAGTAGCCCTGTATTCTGTATTTTAGCCGAATGTCTGGGTAATCTGCTGTTAACCCCATATAACTTACCACAACAAACTGTAGAATCAGTCAATCATATAAGCTGTAGCTGCTAGCTATCACCACGTCGTTCCTGTAAAGGAAGAGACGGTATATTTCTGTTCTTACGCGACAAATCTCAAACTCAACGCAATGATATACACGAAAATATATGTTGAAAGGCCATACACTGAAGATAACAAACTACAGTTCAACTACACGTACCACCCAACAGCTTCGTAGTGTTCGTGTCTTGTTAGCACAGCATAACCTGGGAACTAAAGCTGGCCAGTTTTCATGTGACGTCATCATATCTTAGCCAAGCCTAAAACCGGAGCTCTTGATTACCGCTAACCGGTAACCATGAACAATAGATGACACGAAATGCATGCAGAAGTGATCACATTTAACCCCCATTTCCAAAATTCTGTCTAGAAAATTGGAAAATAAACAAAAAAACAGATGTTTAAACGTAAGATACTAGTCTCACTGTAGACTTTTCTTGTTTTTGTCACACAAGTTTCTAGGCATTTACCAGATTTACCCCCAGAGGGTTACTGGGGTCGCACGTTTGCGACATAAAAGATATATCATACCATTCTTCAACGCAATGACATACACGAAAATATATGTAGACAGGTCATACACTGCAGAGAACAAACCACAGTTGCACCTACACGTATCACACAACAACTTCGTTGTGTTCGTGTCTTGTTGGCACCTGGGAACTAGAGCTAGCCAGTTTTCATGTCATCATATCTGGATTTAGCCAAGCCTAAAACCGGAGCTCTTGCGCTTCATTGAGCAATTTCACATCATTACGAAATGTAGCGGCAAACTTGATTGCCTCGTCCAAGAAATGTTATATATTCCCATGCGTAAACCAACATTGAACGTGCAAACGGATTCCATCCGTGCAAAGGTGTTTGTTTAGGCTGTTTATTGTAATTTATGCTTTTCTTGTACCTTTTCTTTTTTGCATGCTTTTTAATTAGTCTCTTGATAATGGAGTCATGATGACCCCAAAACGTCGAGCAATAAATATTTCCTGTTTTTTTATATGCCTTTGCTTCAGCAAATCTCTACTGATCAAATTCTGATAATAAAAAGAAAAAGGACTTTCTCGTCGTTAAAACATCATGGCTCCCTTTGTCTAGACTTTTCTAGAGGTTTTCTCTCCCGAGAATGCTTCTTGTGTGAAACTGAAGGCTGGTCTAGACTCGCAGGTAAACTGAAAGCGTTGAAATTCGAACTGTGAGTGATAGCGTTTTGTAACAACTGGGGATATGTTGAAACAAGAGCTCTGTACACACGAGACGTGCTTGTGTTGTGAAATCTAATTTAATTGCAGAATTTACGATTTTATTTACATTGTAACAAAAGAAAAATAAAAAAATGTTTTATAAGGCCATTAAGAAAGATATGACCTGCTACAGGATATCGATCTCTTTGATCGTAAAGTGTCTCGGACATAGTTATGGCTGATGTGATCGCCACATAAGGGTAGCGCAAGTCGCGAGCATGCAATGAAAGAATTTATGTCCAATATAAACATCGATCCTGTTAGTGCTATGGTCGTCCATTTGTTTCAATATTCGCTAAACTTAATTCGCTGTCGCTAAACTTAATTCGCTGTCGTTAAACTTAATTCGCTGTCGTTCGCTGTCGCTGAATTCCATTCGATGTCGCTAAATTCCATAATTGTTTATTCGCTGTCGTTAAACTTAATTTGCTGTCGCCAAATTCCATTCGCTGTCGCTGAATTCCATTCGATGTCGCTAAATTCCATAATTGTTTGTTCGCTGTCGCTAAACTTAATTCGCATTCGCTAAATTTCATTCGTTGTCGCTGAAAACTAGTTCGAATTCGCTGAATTTTATTCGCATTTGCTAGATACTATTCGCTGTCGATAAATTTTATTCGCTGTCGCTACACTCATTCGCTAAAGAAATTACTGTCGCTAGAAATTAATTTGCATTCCCTAAATTTCATTTACTTTCGCTTTTGGTAAGCCCTATTCGCTGTCAAAAAAGTGGTCACGATTATTTTTAGCATAACACTTAACAAGCCCAGATGTCATTCCATCAAGCGACGTGCAAATCCTTCCTTTCGAGATGACCAGTAGAGAATTTCTTTTTACCGATCGATAAATCGGCAAAATTTACGCTTACATCGGCAGTTAAAAGTATTTATCGAACTCCGGCAAAAAGCTTCTTTCAAGCCCAATGAGAAGATATGATGTTTCTTAGAATAGCCAGGGATTGTAAGAGTTATTGTAGATTTGTAGTGGACGAATTCTCCATGCTTGTGCATACCATAAAATCGCAAGAGTCCCACTGCCAGTCACGGTCTCAAACCGGCACTCAACATTGTTCACCGAATTCCCACAGAAAGTCTCGTCGAAACGTAATGGGACTATTTGATGTTTGTTCGGAAATGCAAAGCGATTGTAAAAAATATTTTGGATTTGCGGTAGAGGAATTCTAAGGAATTCTCCGAGCATTTTGACTACTTCAGTCTACTTGAGACTGTGACCAGCAGTGTGATCACGCAAGAATCGAGAACTTGGCGATGTTTGGAGAATTTGTCCACTACAAATTCAAAATAATTTTTAGAGTAGCATTGTTTTCCAAACAAACATCAAATGCAACACGCTTCAACGACGCTTTCTGTGGGAATTTGGTCAAGAATTTTGACTGTCGGGCATTTGAGACCCACGAGAACAAATCTCGAAAAATCAATATCAATTCTCAAAGGGTGGATTTGCGCTTGATGGAATGACATCTGGGCTTGTTATCCTTAAACCTGGTCAGCTGGATCATAGAAATAATCGTGACCACTTTTTTGACAGCGAATAAGGTTTACCAAAAGCGAAAGTGAATGAAATTTGGGGAGTGCAAATTAATTTCTAGCGACAATGATTTCTTTAGCGAATGCGAATGAGTGTAGCGACAGCGAAAGAAATTTAGCGAATGCGAATAGTATCTTGCAAATGCAAATTAAGTTTTAGCGACAGCGAATGAAATTTAGCGAATGCGAAATAAGTTTGGCGACAGCGAATGGAATTTAGCGACAGCGAATGGAATTTTGCGACAGCGAATTAAGTTTAGCGAAAATTGAAACAAATGGACGACCATATAGTACAACCCCTACCTAACTAGAAGACACTGGATAAAATGTAGCAACCAATCTAGTCCCGATACCTGCGTTTAACAACTGGAAATATAACCAACACTTTGTCGATGCTAAAACCTTCAGGTAGTTCACTTTTTCGTTACACTGTTCTCTGTTGCTTTCTGGTATCTCAACTGGTTTGACAGCGCACTTCTTCAAAGCTCTTCTTCAATTCAAGTTCAATTTCACCAATATTTCAGTCCACAGATAACACTGATAACTTAAGTTCAGATAATTCAGTGCTTATACAATGCTCTGACAGTGCTCATTCGATTCACTTCAAAACAGGCAAAGGTCTGGCCTTATTATGAGTTTGTTCTCGAGCACAAATTTTATCCGACACGAGATAAAGGTGGGAGGCGCGGTGGCCTCATGGTTTGTGCGCTCGACCCTGGAGCGAGCGGTCCGGGTTCCAACCCTGGCCGAGGACACTGCGTTGTGTTCTTGGGCAAGACACTTTACTCTAACGGTACCTCTCTCCACCCAGGGCCGGGTTGTTCGAAAGCCGGTTAACGTTAACCCTGGATTAAGGGTTAACTGAAGCACTGTGTTTTCTTGTTTAAAAATGTTTTTCACCTTGAATATTTGGTGTACTTTGAGATTACTTCAGCTCAAAACTGAAGGGCAAACAATATAAACAGATTACCTAGCCAAACAGTTACAAAACTGAAATCACAATTTTCGCTAACCCTGAGTTAGCTTAATCGGGCTTTGAACAACCCGGCCCAGGTGTATAAATGGACAACCCTGCGATGGACTGGCGTCCCATCCGGGAGGGAGGGACAGAAATACTCCCAGTCGTTTCATGCTACAGAAACTGGGATAAGCTCCGGCCTGATGGGCCACTTGGCTTGTATGCAGATTTTACCTTTACCTTTTACCTGGATAAAGCACATTCCACACGCTAAATCTCTGTTTAAAACCTGAAATTAAAGGCTCTCCAAGGAACCTACAAACCGAAAACGACGGCCGCAAAGGACAAGTTTCTCACTCCCCGAAACCAAAGACCGCGAATGTTCGGTATGTCTTATTTACTAGCTCTCAGAGTACATTTCGCTACCGCCGAGGGATAAATCGTGCGCAACATAAGTGCGACGCAAATTCCAAATAAATCCCATCCTAAAGTATGCAGCTCCCTGGCATTAGGGAGCTTAAGCAAACCACGAGGACGACGGCAACGAGAACGTCACTAAACAAAAAGTCTAATGAGCAGAACAATAGCTGTGCACGTGCGTTATAAATCTTTGTACATTTCTTTGTCGTCCTGTGTAAAACACGAACGTAAAATGACCAAGTTCTGCGTCGTGTACAGAACGTGGACGACGACGGCTAATTTTTCGTATTTCCATTTGGAATTGAACGCCGTCGTTGCATGTTTAGCTTACGCACAATTTTAGAGACATTGACGAACCTAAGAGATCTAGACAATCGCGAATTTCTTTGGTAAAATATAAATTCATTTTTTACTTGGCGTCGTACTCGGCGTCGTCGTCGTCGTTGCTTAAGCTCCCTAATAAGCGATGACTACGTCCTCGCTTAAAAAAGAGGATTTGTTTTTCTTGGATCAGAAACTCAAAAAAGGATCAATTCTGAGCATATAATTGTTCAACATGTGGTTTCGCTATTTTCCAATAATTTTTTTTTTCAAAAAAAAAAAAGAAACAACATTAGTCATTTTACTAAACATGCATGTTTCGACATTCCTATGTCATCTTCAGTAAATGGTTGACTGTTGGACATTTGAATTTCACTGTATACAAAATTATGTTAAGGAATTATCTCATAAAATTTACCTTAACAACTTGAATACTGGAATACATATGAAAACAAAGAATTGCGCGCGCCAACAGTAGTTGAGACAAAATCCAAAAAATAAGTAAAATAATTAAGGACGTTCGCGCGAAAATTTTCCAGTCGATAGAATTTTTCTAAACTTTTACTGCTGGCAGATAATGAGTTACTTGTGCCAGAAATGCAAAAAAAAATTGGGGGTCACTGTCTTCTTTTCAGAGATGAAGCGTCTGGTAAAGTGTACTGATTTCGAAAAAGTGGCCCATATAATTGAGCACGGTCTACAGGGGTTTATAGTTAAAAATATCGAGGATGAGTCAACGAACGCAAACGATCTTAGTCATATTTTGTAGAAGTGGGTCTGGTGCGTAAATAATTCCAAGTGTGACTAACGTTTTCACATAATTTAACCCTTTAAGAAGCATTTGAAACCGCCGCACAGATGCACGAAGAGCTAATAAAAACGGAATTCGATGGTGCATTTTGCCAAAAATTCAAACCTTTAGTCCATACATTTTCTTCATTTTTTCCCTAAACGTAGAAAATCAGTAGAGAAAACGTTCCATCGAAAGAAAACTTGGAGTCACCGAACGATTTATTGCCAACAATGGCCATCTGCCCTATCATTTGTTTATTTTATGACTTAACGCGCTCGCTCATGCATGACGTGGCATGTGAATTTGCGTGCGCAGTAAGGATGCGCAGAGATCGCCAAAAGTCACCTTAATAACCCTATTTGTCAGCATTGTGGCGTGAAAACAAGTACGGTGACCCCCTATTTTTATTAGGTTTTTAATATATAGATTTAGGCCAGCCTAAAAGCGTAGCTCCTTGGCCAGGTTGTTGAGAACCCGATTAAGCTAACCAAGGAAAAGGTACAATTTTGATTTGAGTTCTGTACCTTTGAGGTGAGATTTTCTGTTTGGAGTTTTATAAACACAAGACAAAGCAGGAAAAAACATTTGTATAAAGAGAACGTTATAATTTGGATAAATTTTAATCCTAGGCTAGGGTTAGCCGGCTTCCGAACAATCCTGAACTGTTTTTAACAAGTTAACCTGACATGAGCCCGCGATCCAATCGAAAACCAGCAGTTGGTCAACTTGAAAAAAACGTGACCTTGATGAGTTGTAGACTTGAACCCGCGATATGGTCACATGATACTGGTCAGCAGGTACCTTGTTTTGACATGTCAATTGCTCATAACATGGATGTCCAATATCAAAGAGGTACACGGTAAACCAAGGCTGCATGTGTCTGTCAACCTATTATTTGGAGTATGGCCGCCATGTTACGCGACTCTGTCGCCGCTGCCGTCGTCGTCGCGTCGTGCGTACGCGCCCACGAGCAATACCGCTGCCCAGGATAACCATAAGAAAATCAATACATGGGTTTCTTTTTCCTATATGGTTATGGGGCTCCGCTTGGCGGCCTTTCGGGCCGCCGGAGCTCCGCTAATATCTCCTTGTCTTGTACCAACAACATACCAAGTTTCATCGAAAATCTATGGTGGGTTCTTTTACGAGGAAATCACCATAACACAGATCAACGTCTGATCATGCAATGACTGTTTTCCAGTTGCAAAAAAAGAGGGTGAGCCCAGCACCAGGATAAAAGATTGCTGGTTTTAATGCGGAAAAAGCTTCGTCACTTTCTAGATAACCTGCTGGCTAAATAGAAGATGGCACAACTCGGTTAAAATAAATCCATGGTGATGGAATATTGATTAATATTTTTAGCATTTTATCATTCTCTCTGAAAAGCCTCCATGGGGAGGGGGCAATAAAATTGGTATTTTAATGTATTGTATGCTTATTCTCGTTTGGATCATTGTTATTTCTTGTTCAGCATTCAAACTGGTTTCACAGCCAGAAATTAGATTCGCTCGCAGTAAGTATATTTAAAATGCTTTTCGTAAGTAAGCCTGCACGGGTTTCTTCCACGGCTATCGATAAATTTAGTTGCAAGTAGCCATCTAAAAATTAACATGTTTGGCGGAGTCACTTCAAGCTCGAGATCATGCTACATTGTCTCTAGCCTCCCACGCAGATGTTCTTAAGCTACGATGCCTCTAGTTAACAAATGAATGGAGTTGTAGTAAATATATATTCTAGATATTTTAGTCAAATTAGAGGCCTTAACCACAACTTTAACGAACTCAAGATGTCTCATTTCAGAGCAGCTTTTAGCAAGCAAGACCATTTACGATTGTCTTGTGTCTGCGCTGCTAGTCTGTTTAATGCAGTCGTGGCAGCACAACGTCTTCTGCCACAGAGGCGGCCAGGGCCCATTTAGTTTTTTTTCTCATATAAGTACCGAGGCTTCTACTTTTATATACATATTTAATTCTAATTCTAGCTCTCGGTTCTGCAGGTAATAGGTTTCGCTTTGCCCTCTCAACTGACGAGTTAAAGCTTAATATCACGCACACAACTTCTCGCAGTTATGTTGCTAGCATCAAGCATAAGGCTAGTGCGGCCAGTGCTGTTTTTGTTGCTTCAGTTTTCTCCAGATTTGCCGTTTAAAGAAAAGACGAGATTTCGACAGTTAGGTTACGAACATACAATTGTATTGTATTTACAAATTTTTCGACGCAAAATTATATTCTTTTCAAATTCTCAGCCTCGGATTTATTGCCAACGAGCCAGCCGAGCAAAGACGCTCGGCTGGCGAGGCGACAGAGAATAGTGCCGCGCGAAAAATGGCGTAAGTGTAAGGTGTAACAATGGCTTAGTTTAAGCCAATTGCAAGGACGAAACTATTCGAGCCATTGTAGATTTTAGCCAATCAGGAGGCGCGTTACATCTAGACTTGTCTCGTGGAAGGTGATTGTTTCCTTTGCTGTTGTGTTCATCCAACTGTGAACAATTTCATAGTCTCAAAACATATCGCACTAGCGTGTTTCCTCTCTCACTTTATCGAAACTGAAAGTGCCCAAAACTCATTTTCTAATTCGAATATTGAGGAAAACTGTTAGACAAGAGCAAATCCAAGACACAAAATCGACACGAAACCGAACCAGCGTATTCACCACAGAATTGAACGAGCGTTTTCATGAATCGAAACAGTGTCTTCCTTCTCTGCTTACCTATATCGAACTGGAAGTTCCACCGGGCAGCGTTTTTAGAAAGAGTGTGTTCACCAGTCGAACCACTAGAGCAAATCCAGTGTTCAAATCCAGCATATCCGATATCGAAGGTTTAGTCGGCAGTGTTACCGAACAGAACTGAATGAGTGTGTTTATCATGCAGTCGAATCCAGTGTTCAAAACACAAATCGGACCTGTTTGCCACAGAATTAAACGAGCGTGTTCATCAATCAAACTAACGTGTTCACATTCACTTTGCCCATCATATTGAACTGAAAGTTCGACCGAGCAGCGATGCTGGATTGCGTGACGAACGTTACCGGCCGGTATAATTTTCTCTCGGTAATGTTTGCAACAGAAGAGAACCAAACATCCGCCATGCTGCATTAATAAACCCCCTATTATACCACGAATTATTTGATCGTTGGCACTGTATCGATAGGTATACCAAGTTCTTAAAATATTCTTGAAATTGCACAAAAGTTTTTACCTCGATATTCTTATAAAATATACTCTCGAAAAACAATGAGTGTATTCTTGGGTTGCACCGTCACGCAATTAAAAAAATTATTCGAGAAACATTCAGTGAGTAAACTCAAGGAATTGTTATGTTATAGGAGATAGATAATTGGGACACTGCTCCAAGTTTTAGGTCTACACGTTTTCCCGATCTTCAAATATATGTCGAAATATTTTGCACAAATTTACAGAGCTCCTGACAGAGCCCAGTATGAAGCCGCCATGTTCGTGTACCTGGCAAGGGAGGACACCAACCTGGCGGCCGGAAAATAGTGTAAACATCTGGAACTTGCTTTGGCTATCTAGGCTACTGATTATCTGAACTGATCACGCAAATATTCAAACAAGCACTTTTCCTAATACTTTAACTTCTAAAACGGCTAAAAATCCCGAGATAAGTATATATTTTACGACAAACACGTTAATAGCTTTATGTCACCCACCGCCATAACTCTAAAGTTTTAAAGGTGCTTGTTTTAGACGAAGCATGTTCTTGAGCTGAAAAGGTGTTCGCAGATATAAATTTACCCCCCTCTCATGCCTAATAAATATAATACTGTGGATCTTTAGTTATGACGGCGTCACGTGCAACCCAAGAATATGTAATTATTGGAGGCGTTAGGACAGGAAGCCACAAATGTATCACCTAAAGCGCTGGTCCACAGAATTGTTGTGGGTAGGACGTTTTACAGCACAATATTCAATCAAGCAAACCGACGCAAATAATTTCGTAATTGCCTTAAACAAGTTTATACAAGTTATTTTCATACAAATCACACAGGAAGGACATGCGTACCAGTGTATCCAAATTTAATAACTTAAGGGGCCGTTAATTTTTTATGAGTTTGGGGGGAGATGGTGGGATTTTTTTTTGGGGGGGGGGGGCTTGTGAAAAAATAGTTATTGAGGGAGCGCTATCCAAAAATATAAGAGAAAAAGGTGGGGGGGGGGTCAGGAGAAATATTTTAGTCATGAAAACTTTGAAATGGCATAATGTTTTCATATTACTAAAAACTTGCTATACAGCGAACATAGTATACGGGACACAAAGTTATTATTACAAAATTTCCTTCTGCTAATGTTTGATGGCAAAAAATATTTGTAGCTAATGAAAAGAACTTTAAATTAGTTATTTTCTAATTATACAACTTTCACTGGCACTTATCTTCATCTCTACTGTCGTCAAGCTGTCCTTCGCCCGCTGCTTGTGCTGCTGTCACCAATGCTTTCAGTCAGAGTGTACTCTTCAGGGTGCACAAAGGTGTTAACATAGTTTCTGGCTTCCTGCTTATGGAATTGGTGGTGATCCTGCTTCTTGCAGCATTGGTGCAATAATTCCCTTCCAAGAACTGGACGATGTATAGCCTGGTAACATCGTCAACTTTAATATACTCTTCCGGGACGGCTAGGCTAGGAGGGTGCACAATGAACTATAGAAGATTTCCTAGCGGGTTTCCAACATAGATTCCATGAACTCGTTGAGCGTTGTTTTCAGTCCGCTTCCTCTTTCTTTCAGTTAGCTTTCTGCGGTTTTCTTTATTCCTTCTCCTCTTGTTGATGTGCTGTTTGTTCAGTTTATGCCCTTGAATGTTCTGTCATAACTTCTCTTCTTATTTTCTGGTGCTTCCATATCCTGCCTGACCTTAGTCAACTTAGCTCAGTTCTACAAATTTGATCTGTTTTACATTTAAGCTGTGGAAAACTTTTTCGCCCTGCTTTAAAGCAAGCCCATTGGACTGAAAGAGTGTGGAATTGTGTTCCTTCCAATCTTTTAATATGAAATTCAATTTTTTCCACCATTCCTTTGTGCTCTTTGATAGACAGGTTCAGTTTACTACGGTGGCCCAAAAGGGTCAATCATAAATCAATTTCCCAAAACA
>CM042750.1:13756888-13784175 GCA_022496165.2 Catalaphyllia jardinei | reverse complement strand
GGCCATGTTTACGAACACGATTGGTGTGTACACTAGCTATTGACGTTTGAAGCCATTGTTTGATGTCAACACTAACGATCTTTGTTTAGCGCTACCGATTGAAGCTTACAACTACGATTGAATTTTAGCACTATCGATCGGCCCGAGAACATTAGCGATTGAGATTTTAGCACTATCGATCGAAGTTTTACAACGTAGTTTCGACAACGTCACTAGCGATTGATGTTTTGCACTAACGATTGACTATTTCAGCGAAGCAAGTGAAATATTTATCACCTACGAGTTGTTGCCAGCACTAACGATTGAGATTAACACTAGCGAGTTTTATTTTTGGCACAAACGGCTCTCCATACTCGGGCACTCCCGAGATCATCTCATGGTGAACAAATAATAAAAGATAGGTGTTTATAGTGGGTTCTTATACAATTTACAATCCTTACAAAAATTGTTTCGTACTTTTGGAGCGGCTTGAACAAGCGACATTGCTTGGTAAGAAAAATTAACTTACTTCATCCTACTTTTACTTACCTTTTTGTAAGTTGGAAACAAAGGTCTTTTGTCTGTTTGTCAGCTGTCAGTTAAATTTTGGGTCATTTGTCAGTTGCCAGTGAAGAAGCTATTAATATAATCAACTGAAGACGTTAAATGGCTTGAACCTCCTCTATTTGAGCCTTTTATATGGCAAAATACAAAAAAATATATTTGTTTTCTACTTTTCATCAATCAATAAAATAAACATGTCAATTTCTTACAAGCAACTTCTAATGAAAATTATGCCTAAATTTCAGGGTGACCCTAAACACGAGCTCGTATGGTCCTGTCAGATCTGGACACAAGATTTGAAAAAGTCTGTCGATACCAGATTCCCTTACTAACAGTAGTCATGCACCTCTTCGGAACCTCTAATTTTATTTGCTCCCGGAGTCATCCACCTCTATTGTTTTCAGGACTAGGGCCATTGTTTCTGTTGTTTATTCTATTGTTTTCTCGGCCAATCCTGTTAGACCTTACGAGAGGTGCGTGGCGCCTCCTTACTAAAGCTAACTAACTGTGGTACTGATCAAAAGGCCCTAGGTAAAGGTCGTAAAGATAACGTCTGCATACGAGCTTAGTGGCCCATCAGGCCGGAGCTTTTCTCGGTTTCTGTAGCATAAAGCGACTAGGAGTATTTCTGCTCCCCTGGATGGGTACTCGTTTATACACCTGGGTGGGAAGAGACACTGTGAGAGTAAAGTGTCTTGCCCAAGAACACAGCACAATGTCCCCGGCCAGGGTTAGAAACCGGACCGCTCGATCTGGAGACGAACTCACTGACCATCAGGTCACCGCGCCTCCCCTGATCAAAAGGTCGTTAAGTGGTTCTTGTCTTATCTAAGCGATTTCAATGAAAGTATCTAGTCAGTGGCTTGCTGTCTGGAGCACGCTGCTGTTACCTGTATTGTCCCACAGGGAAGCCTTATTGGTCCCGCCCTTTTCCTGATTTATGTTAACGACTTGCCGAACTGCCTGAGGAAAGGTATACCACGAATTTAAGCCGACAATAAAAGCATCAGAATCACCGTCAGTAGCTGAACTTGAATCAGCAATGAACAGTGAAGTAGCTAACCTTCATAAGTGGCCAGTGTAAATAACCTAAGCCTAAATATTGCAAACTCAAACTGTTGAAGACTTGCTAGTACCATTGGCCATTCACTCGCTATCCGAATAGAGGGTCGCGAAATCGCGCAAAATTAATAGTGCCTCACATCTAGGCTTTTGTACATTATACTATCATTTTTTCGAGTATATTAGTGAGGCAAAAGCATTGAGCATTATTCGAGCATTTTAGTGGCATTTTCCCGGAAAATGTTTTTTTTTCCACAGAATATAGAAATAAACATTTTTTACGAGAAAATGACTAAACTTAACCTCTTCACTAAAATATCACCGAAAGGGGAAAAAGGATTAACAGAACAACAGATCATTTAGAGAATTATCTTCTGGTGTATTAAGACTTTTACATGCGTTGTTGTTAACTTGTTATAGTAAGTATACGTTTTTGTTAAGTACTCTGTATTGTTAATTGTGTTGAGATGTTAAAATTATTCTGAAAATTTAAAACCCCTATGTATGAGCATTAACCCAGCATTTTAGTGACATTTTTGGAGGAAACTGAGCATTTTAGTGGAAAAAATGAAGCATTAAGGTGGAGCATTTTAGTTGTGAAATAAAAGCATAATGTACAAAAGCCTAATTATGAGCTCGAGATTTCTATTTAAACATTAGAGTGTTTCTGTCGAGGAACTATCGGCTGATGGTTGCCCCGGAGAAATTTGATGTTCTTAAAACAAATATTTGCCCGAGAAGCAAAGCTTCGAGGGCAAGTATGCTAGTTTTAAGAACATCAAATTCCCAAGGGGCAACTGTCAGACCGCTAGTTCCGAGACACAAACACTCTATTGTCTTTATTGTTCACCACCAAATTTTCTTCCGCACTCTAGTTCAAAAATCAATTAGACTTAAACAGAATTATTTTCAAGATTTCGAGACGAAAGCTGTGAAAGCTAAAT
This sequence comes from Catalaphyllia jardinei, assembly GCA_022496165.2. Taxonomy (NCBI): domain Eukaryota; kingdom Metazoa; phylum Cnidaria; class Anthozoa; order Scleractinia; family Caryophylliidae; genus Catalaphyllia; species Catalaphyllia jardinei. Next base: position 13,781,626 of record CM042750.1, on the reverse strand, counting down.
ATAAAATTTGAAAAAGAAAAACAGACAAAAACCTCAATGACAATTTCAGTTGTTTATTTTCTACGAAACCCGCTTGTTTGCAAAAAAATTTTTACGGACTACTACTATCCATCCGGGTAGATTAGACGGACGGGCACCATGGGCTGATAGTGGCCTTTCGCGGATGAACACTATCACGCCACGTGACCAACTTAAACCAATAAGAATCGGAGAAAATTTAGTGGTGAACGATCACGCATAGAAATCGAGCGCGAATAATCTAATTATTTTAGTATAAATCTCGTAGTCTGTCAAAACTTTATCTAAATCCTATTCTCAGACACTTCGAAAACGCCAAGCAGCGGCCGTCATTCTGTTAACAAGGGCACACTGCTACACTACTAACTACCTATCACAGAATAGATAGTGGGTAACGTAGCCAATCAGAGAACCGCATTCGTGATAGAACGCTAGATTTATACTAAAACTCAATAGAAACACCGTACATGTTTTCTATTTCTATAATAAAACATAGAAAAAGCGTTTTTTATTGTTTTTCGCCACATTACCTCTAATCAACATTTTTGTCACAGATGGCGAAAAAACATCTTTGAAGAAATTTGTGATGGAGTTCTCTGCGAAGCAGCAGAAACTTTTGAAGAAGAGGCATGTAGCACTTTAGTGATAATAAATTGCGTCAGTTTGTCGATCTGTGTATTTTGTCGTTTCTACTTGCGGCGTGTAAAATCTATATAGCTCTATATCATAAAGCAGACGGCAAAGGAAGAAATGTAGAAGAAAGTGTAGAAAACACTCGCCTGAGGTTCGCGTTTTCTACATTTCCCTCGTGTTCTCAAAAGCCCGTCGTGTTTTATCACAGTGTAACAAACGGCTTAGGCTTTTTTATTTGTAAATTATAAAGGTGGAATTTGACAATTTAATTGATCGGTATTGTGAAACCTTTGATTAGCGTGAAAGGAACCGTAGAATCCACTTACAGAGTAAATTCTACGGTTTCTTTGACGCACCGTGATCTAAGAGATCTTGAATTCTTCTGTTTAGAAAAGAAAAGCAAAATCCGTTTTTGGATTCTTTCTGATTCAAGAATCCAATCTTGGATTTTCTTTAAGAAACGCACCCCTAGAGATTGACACAAAGAGTAATTTTGCAAGAAGAAGAGAGATGTTTTACTCGTTCTATAGATTTCCAGCTGGCCTGCCAGACATTTGTTTAAAATGTAAAATAAATTTCAAATTTTTTGTCACATTCTGTCTAAGATAGAAGGAAAATCTCGTTGAGATGTTTCGAGTCAAGTTCCTGTCTATTTATCTTTTGGAAGTTTTAACCTCTTAATACCCGAGCGCGAGGGCCGTACTGGGAATATTGGCCCGTGGACCCCAGTACGGCTCGAGCAAGCTAGGTTAGTAAGTAGTTTATTATATGGCAGTCGGGCCATGCTTGTTTTGAATTTGCCGGCTTTCAAAACAAAAAATACACTGCTGATGACCGTTTCCATGGATACAGTCCGTATGGCGAAATCCCGACCACGAAAGAACCAATCAGAACGCTCGGATTTCTACAAGACTACCTTGCCATATGATAATTAACAACTATTCACCTAAGTGGAGATGGCTAGCGGTGGATATTTACCGAGCCGCGCAGCGGCGGGGTAAATATCCACCGCTAGCCAACGACACTGAGATGAATAGTTGTTTTAGTATATACTAAAACAGTGAGATAATAAATGCCGCAAAAAATTAATTTGGATGATTTCTTCACTTGTCACGGAAGGAAACCGGGACACCATTTTTGCTCCAGTTGCTCGGAGGTAAATAGCAAAGGATATTCGGAGTTTGACCAGCCAATCAGCACGCTATCCACTGTTTTAGTATATACTAATAAAATTTATCCTTGCCCCCTTAAGTGAGCCTTATTTTTTCTTCTTTTATAGTAATAGCTTAAGGTCCGTGCATCACAATTCCAATTTCGCTTCAAAGCCTTCTGGGCAAAATTGCAGATATTTTAAGATTCCTTTCTCTGGTAATTTCCAAAAGAAAACAAAGCCGAATATAAAAGTTCACGTGAAGAAAGTCTCGGTGCCATATACGAATGTTGATATATCGATCATGGACTATTTTAGTCAAACCCAAGGTTTGGCTTGTAGAAAAGGTGATATCATTAATTTTCTTAAATTTTTTTGCAAACATCCCCAGTCAATCTCTGACAAAACTTTTAAAGATTGCAACATAAATTGGTGTGATTTGACAATTTGAATAACTTAATTGACAGACCTCTAAATTACTTTACGCCTCAGCAAGTTATTGAGAATCCCGACAAATACGAGATGACGTCACTTCAAAGTACGTGTAGGAACTCAAAATCCAAAGTTTTTATAAATAATTCAACTTTGTTCTATTCAGAAATGATTAAAATCCCACTGAGTTATTATCGAGTTCAGGTCTACTGCATGTGTTCTTTGAGGACGGCGAAAAAAACAAATTAGTTCCATGCGTGTTTTTCGCTTAACAGTCAAAACTATTCTAATTAAAAGCTTAAACGATACTGATGATGTAGATCACCAAAGTAGTCCGTTATGCAATCTGTCTCTTAGATGTAAAGGTAACATAGCTATTGAAACAGTCTGTAAGCATTGCGGCAAAAGTCCAAGTTGTGTGTCTGCGCTTTAATTGCGGTAAAAAAAGTCTCATGAACGTAAAAGAGAACTGACAGTTGCTGTTTGAGCATGTTTTCTGGAATAATCGTTCATGCACTCTGAGAAGAATCTTGAGAATTGGATAGTGAAAAGATATAGTTGTAACGTTATGTATCTTTAATTGAACTTGCCAAAGACATCTTGATATGAACAACTGATAAACAACCAACTGGAGATGGGATACTGACACATGCATAAATTATAGACGACTTAAATATGCACAATCGGGTACATAACACCCAGAAAATACAAAACCCAAAATACAAAATACAAATACAAAAACCTCAGAAAATAGACCCACAGCACATTTTATTTCATTTGAGGCTTAGAGTAACTAGTAGCTCAGAAAAATCACCATTCAGCTGTCTTCTAAGTTATTATTTGACAACCTGTTTACAGCAACTGTCGGCTCTCAGATTAGAAATGAAATTATTCGTAATATAATGATGATTTAGTTTATTCTATGATCCCAAAAACAAGAAATAACAATGATACAAAAGGGAAATCAAGCATATCCAGTCGCTGATGGCTCGATGCAAATTTCCATCATCAGCACCGAGTTGAATCGTACACTATTTAGAGTAGTATAGTAGCTAGCGGGTCAAGCGCAGTTTTTATTATCCCTCATCTCATTACTTTTTCACCAACAATTAACCAAAAATAGAATCCCAAGGTAAGAAATCAAATGCTGGAACCAAAATATGGGAATCAAATATTGGAATCAAATATAGGAATCAAATATTGGAATCTTGAAAACAAAACCAAGGACCTAGGTCTGGTACCACAACCTTGGATGAAAACCTTGGATAATGATTGGGACCAATATGAGAATTAATGAAGATTGCTAATGTTTGATATTTTTGTGTCCGTATGCATAGCTTGTCACTCCATCTTCATGTATATATCTTTTATCGTCAAAACAGCTGAGTGGTACTTTGTTGATTTCTTAACTACCAATTTCATGGTTCGTACTTCTGATTGTTTTCATCTTATGATACATCTGTTTACTGTTGAAGAGTGTTTCTTTGTAGTTTTCATGTTGAATGTCCTTTTTAATTACACTCTTTTTGATTCCTTTGGCAGTCTTTCGTCCTTTTTGGTCGTCTTTCATATAGCTGTGCATTTTTGATCGTAGACCAACGAATTCACAAATAGGGACTCCTGCAGCTTCATCTTTGAATTTCTCTATTACTTTTTTATTTTTCTTATCAAAATACGGTAAGCTTTCAGGATAATCACTGTTGTCGAATTTATCTTTGTCATTCCAAAAGTCTTGGTATACATCTTCAGCTTCGATTTCATAGGTCAAGCTATCTGTGTCTGTAGATAGTAGCTTGGCTTGGTCTCCATATATCTTTTTGATGTGGTTATAATGGAAATCATACATCAACGTCTTGCTTAAATCCAAGATACACATACCCACATATGCCGGCCTGTTTAGAGTAAGTGTTTCTTTGATCTTGTGCACAGCCACCAGATTCCTGTTGAAGATCTTACTATTGACATAAGTTGGCTTACTGACATACTTCAAAAATTTCTTCTCATCAGTTACCAATCTTACATCTACTCGCTTTCTGATGTTTTCCATTGTCTTCCCAAATACACTGTTGTTCATAAGTTTGAAGAAGTCTTTCTCGAAGGCATTCTTGGCATTCGTGCGCTTTTCAGTATTGAAATCAATGTATTGCTTTAGCCAAGGGGATTGATTGAACTTAAGTACTCGATGAATCTTGGTCACCTTCAAGCCTAAATCAGTATATAATTGGAGGTTCATGTAATGCAGTACATACTTTTCTTTGCTACCTAAGGTTGGAATCAATTTGGAGACCAAACCGGTTGATATATTATATTTCTCAGATACGTTTTTGCAGTACTCAGATAACATATCATTGGTTACTTTCACCTTTTCCGGTCCCAGTGGATAGTCATTATGTAGGTCATGTAGTTCTTCAGGGTATTCCAAGTCGACTTCTAGTATCAAACCCTTCTCACTATCTTCTTTATACTTGGCAAGGTCGATCTTATCAATCTGTTGTTGTATCATCCATCTGAATCCGCCTGTTGGTGGATATTGACTCATAGCCCAACCGTAAAGGTTATTGGCATCGAGATACATGATATACTTTGAGGGCGCCTTCTCATCATATTCCTTCATGTTTTTATTGTTTGCTTTACCATAACGATTGGCTATATAGCTAATTCCACCACGCAGTCCCTTTTCAATGAACTGGAACATATAAATGTCGGTCATGAGCTCTAATTTGATGTTCGTCATCTTCAACATAGCATCCCATGACAAACCAGGAGATGTGAAATAATGGCATGGATCCAGTTTGTAGTATTCTAGACATGTTTTCCTAAAGGTTTCGAATACATCAGCTAACAGAAGGATATCAGATGCAAGATAAAAGTCATGGTAGTCACCCATGTTATTGAGAGAGAACGTATTCCACACATGTTGGGAATGTTGATAGTCTTCATCTGATATATGTTCATCATTTAATATGCTGTAAAATTCTTCTTTCGGTGGTAGCTTTTCATTGAATTTATTGAAACTGTCCATATAGTCATATGGGTATACTCCTTTTCTAGCCATCAGATCAACCTCTTGACCTTCAAATACTTGAGAGGTATATTTTAATGATTCTCTTGGTATATTACCTACCAATCTTTCAAGGCTGGAACTCATAAACTGGAAACTATCAATGAAGGTCAGATGATTGCCAAGCATGAAAGCCATATACTTCTCCATGTTATTAGGTATGGCATTGATATTCATCTGCGTCTCTTTTCCTTTCTTATTTGTATATGTATTTTTCTCAACAATGGCTCCAATCTCTTGCATTATAAAATGACTGTCATACCCTCTCAAATTATGAAATATAACAGGTATTTTTACTTCTTCTGGGTTTACTCTGAGTTTTAGATTGCATTCTTGATGGGCTGAGCCTCTGTATTTACTGGTGATATGGCAGTGGTCTCGAACTCGAATATCTTTATCAGTATATTTTTTATCGCAAATATGACATTCTTCGGCTTTTTGAAATTTCTCTTCATCATCTTTCGTCATTGTCAATGGTTTATTGAATTCTTTTTTCATTACCCTCTTACAATATTTGACTTCCTCTAACATGGCTACCATGAATTTATACACAGCCTTTTTACCTCTGTATGTTGTAGCAGGTTTACTATATTTATCATTATAGCAACATACAATCTTATACCCATATCCACAATCTGTGTGCTTCTGGTATGCCTCTGTATATGATTTATCATTATTGGGTTGGCACCCAGATATCTTTTCTGTTATGGCCTCAAAGTCTGCATAGATCACAAATGGTACGGGCTGTTGTGTATGACAATTATTGAATTTTAATATATTGTTATCTTAATCAGGCATTTTTACTGCTTGTGTACCATTTACTTGAATGCAATTATCTTTATGAGTGCTTAGGACTCTTTCGGAGCTGAAACACTGAAGGCAATGCATGCAGAAGTGCTTCTTTCCCTCATACTTCGTTTGGTTGAACATAAACCTGTTGAAGTCTTTGAAGAGCACGTAATGTTTATTATCATTTTCAGTTATCAATAATACATTCATCTGTCTGTCATATTTTTCTTTTGACACAAAGATGGGATATGGTTGTTTGTTTTCATATCCAAATACATTAATATTGATCTCATTTTGCTTTTCAATTTTATTGTACTGCTTAGTGGTGACTAGGAATTCAATTCCAGAGTAATCCAATCTATTAATGTATTCCTTGTCTGATTTTTTGATTCTCTGAGTGTCTTTATACTGAGGATTTAAGTGTCTGATGTCGCACCATCTGAAGCATTCATTATCCTCATTTTTTATATTGATTAATCCCTTTTTACTGTTTCTGACTTCTTGTGGAAGTTCAATATATGAGGAGCCTTTCATTGGTTGATATTGTACAATATTAAGATAATGATTGTCAACAGATTGAATAGTCAAACCAGAACCTTCAGATACCCATTGAGCTATCATGTTCAAGATTTGCTGTTTTGATAATTGTAACGCTTCAGGGATTTCTATGTTATTAATAATAGTTTGAGCTTTGCTATTGAAGTATGCGGTTTTATAAACTATTTCATCATTTGCTAATTTTTTGAATGTCACCTTAAGCGTTTCAACGAATTTTAGACCTTTCATAGATGTAAGTATACTCACAATATGATATTCAATGGCCTTTCTTGTGTTTTGTAGTTGTGCTAAGGGGTCTTTGGTATTTTTTATGCCAATTTCAAAAGACTTTGTATAGCCTTTCAGAGCTTTAGCCACTTGCTCTCTCTTAGTCCTTGGTAATGGGAGTGGTTTTTTAGTCCTTGGTAATGGGACTGGTTTGTAATCCTCCCTAAATTCTAATGGCGGAAGAATTATGTTGTCTTCATACTCCTGCACCATCTGCTTTACACTCTTCCAAGGAGTTGGGATTGGCCTCCTTGGTTTGATATTGTCGTCATTTTTAGGCTGCGGTTTCATATTTTTCTTCAACAACTTTTTTATTTCTACATTTTGCTTCAACAACTTTTTTATTTCTACATTTTGCTTCAACAACAGGTTGATTAGCTGAGATTTGGTTTGTTTCAGGAGAGTGCGCTTATCCATGTTATTAGTTGAGATAATTTTTTCCATTACTATTTCTGATGTGTTAAACGTTTAAGCCTTAACACGTTGTTAAGGCTTAAGACTATATTAATGTAATATATTATATATATGTGCGGCATTTCAGTGAACAAGTGCGTTTATTCCGTTCATCCGGTTTATGACTTATATTCTTCAGATGAAAATGGAAACATCATACATATCATTAAGAAAGTGCCTAAAAAAGGAAGTATAACGGTTATATGCGTTGCAGTATAAGAAAATATGGTGGTAAACAGAAAGAATATTTAGTCCATCGATTTGTTTGGGAATGTTTTAACGGTATCATACCAGAAGGAAAAAGTGATTGATCACATCAATAATAACAAGAAAGATAATCGCTTATGCAATCTACAGCCCCTCACACATCAACAGAATTGTAAGAAGGCGGCCAAGGAGTAGTATAGTATATGGGGGTTCGAGCGCATTTTCTATATTATTTTCTATTTTTGATTTTACGAGCGCATTTTTCTGTTCTGATTTTACGAGCGCATTTTTCTATATTATTTTTATATTATATTTCTAAACTATTTTTCCAACAATTAATCAACTGTTGGAAAAACCTAATGCTTAAATCAAATAATAAAATATTTATGAAACAAAAACTAAATAAATATAAGAATAAAATGTGGAGCCAGACCAAAACCCGGGACATCAGTCTGGAACCAACTTTTATGTTATACTTTTATAATAAAATGTAATATGAAAATTAATATAAAATTCAAACCTAACTCGAGTAATCAGTTTGAAACTATTTTTTATGTTCAACTTTTGTTTTATACTTTTGTTTTATACTTTTGTTTTATACTTTTGTTTTATACTTTTGTTTTATACTTTTGTGTTATGAAAATTTGTAATGGAATATAATAGAATGTGAAATCAAATATAGAAGTCAGACCTAACCCGGGTAATCAATCTGAATCCAAACTTTGATATTATGAAAATTAATGTTTGATATTCTTATGACCATATGCATAGCTTGTTATTCCATCATCATGCAAGTATCTTTTATCATCGAAACAGCTGAGTGATACTTTGTTTATTTCATAACTACCAAGCTTATGGTTCTCACTTCTAATTGTTTTCATTTTGTGAAACATCTGTTTATTATTCAAGAGTGTATCTTTATAGTTTTCATGTGTGATGTTTTTCTTGATGATATTCTTTTTAATTCCCTTGGCAGTCTTTCCTCCTTTCTGATCATCTTTCATGTAACTATACATTTTTGATCGTAAGCCCACAAACTCAGTGATTGGAACTCCAGCTGCTTCATCTTTCATTTTACCAATCACTTTCTTATTTTCTTTATAATAAAATGGTGAGCTCTCAGAGTAATCACTATTATCAAACTTATGCTTATCCTTCCAGAAGTCTTGATACACATCCTTAGCTTCAATCTCGTATGTTAAGCTATCTGTATCTGTAAATAGCAACTTGGCTTTACTTCCATATTTATCTTTAATATAATTGTAATGGAAATCATACATCAAAGTCTTACTCAAATCTAAGATACACATCCCCACATATGCTGGTCTGTTCAGAGTGAGGGTTTCTTTTATTTTATGTACAGCCACCAGATTCTCATTAAAGATCTTACTACTGACATAGGTTGGCTTACTGGTTAATTTTAACAGTTTCTTCTCATCAGTTACCAATCTCACATCTACTCGCTTTCTGATATTTTCCATCGTTTTTCCAAATACGCTGTTATTCATCAGCTTGAAGAAATCCTTTTCAAAAGCATTCTTAGCATTTTTCCGTTTCTCGGTATTGAAATCGATATATTGTTTTAACCAAGGGGATTGATTGAACTTTAGTACTCGATGTACTTTGGTAACCTTCAAACCAAGATCCATATATAACTGAAGGTTCCTATAATGTAAAACATACTTTTCTTTTTTCCCTAAGGTTGGTATAAGCTTGTGAACCAAACCAGTTGATATATTATATTTCTCAGATATTTTTCTGCAGTAATCAGATAGCATATCATTTGTTACTTCCACCTTTTCTGCTGCCAGCGGGTAATCATTATGGAGATCGTGTAATTTTTTGGGATATCTGAGATCTACTTCTAATATCAATCCTTTCTTACTGTCTTCTTTATAGTTAGCCAAATCTAATTCATCAATCTGTTTTTGTGTCACCCATCTGAATCCACCTGTTGGGAGATACTGACTCATAGCCCAACCGTATAAATTATTTGCGTCAAGATACATAATATACTTGGAGGGTGTTTTCTTGTTATATTCTTTCATATATTTATTATTTGCTTTACCATAACGATTAGCAATATAACTGATACCACCTCGTAAACCTTTTTCAAGAAACTGAAACATATCAATATAGTCATAAGTTCTAATTTGATATTAGTCATCTTCAACATAGCATCCCATGATAAACCAGGGGATGTGAAATAATGGCATGGGTCCAACTTGTAATATTCAAGACATGTTTTCCTGAAATTCTCAAATACATCTGCTAATAGTAAGATGTCTGATTTCAAATATAAGTCATGGTACTCACCCATGTTCTTCAAATTAAATTTATTCCAAACATTTTGTGCGTGTTTATAATCTTCATCAGATATATGTTCACTATTTAAAATACTGTAGAATTCTTCTTTTGATGGCAGCTGTTCTTTGAACTTGTTAAAACTATCCATATAATCATAAGGATAAACTCCCTTTCTAGTCATCAAATCTAATTTTTTACCTTCAAATACTTCAGAGGTATATTTCAATGATTCTTTCGGCATATTACTCACTAGTTTTTCTAGACTGGAGCTCATGAATTGGAAACTATCAAGGAAAACTAAATTATTACCAAGCATGAAAGCCATATATTTCTCCATATTACTTGGTATAGCATTGATGGTAATCTCTTGCTCCTCACCTTTCTTATTTTTATAAACATATTTCTTAACAATAGCTCCAATCTCTTGCATAATGAAATGGCTGTCATAACCGCGGAGATTATGGAATATAACAGGTATTTTTACTTCTTCTGGTTTTACTCTGAGTTTCAAATTACAATCTTGATGAGCAGATCCTCTATATTTACCAGTGATATGACAGTGGTCTCGAACTCGAATATCTTTATCAGTATATTTTTTATCACAAATATGACATTCTTCAGCTTTTTGAAATTGCTTTTCATCTTCTTTTGTCATTTTCAATGGTTTATTGAATTCTTTTTTCATCAATCTCTTACAATATTTGACTTCTTCCAACATAGCTTCCATGAATTTGAAAACTGCCTTTTGACCTCTATACGTTTTAGCAGTTTTGCTATATTTATCATTATAACAACAGACAACCTTATAACCGTAGCCACAATCTGTGTGCTTCTGGTATACCTCTGTAAATGATTTGTTGTCATTGGGTTGGTAACCAGATATCTTCTCAGTGATAGCTTCAAAGTCAGCGTAAATCACAAATGGCACAGGCTGTTGTTTATTATGATTATTATATTTTAGGATATTGTTATCAGGATCAGGCATTTTCACTGCTTGTGCTCCATTAATTTGAATACAATTATCTCTATGATTGTTTAAGACTATTTCAGAGCTGAAACACTGAAGGCAATACATGCAGAAGTGCTTCCTTTCTTTATGTTTTGTTTGGTTATACATGAACCTATTAAAGTCTTCAATTAAAACATAATGTTTATTTTTATTTTCAGTTATCAATAATAAATTCATATGTCTGTCATATTTTTCTTTTGACACATAGATGGGATATGGCTGTTTTTTTTTCGTATCCAAATACATTAACATTAATTTCATTTTGCTTTTCAATTTTATTATACTGCTTTGTGGTTACTGGGAATTCAATTCCAGAGTAGTCTAAATTTTTAACATATTGTTTATCCGATTTTTTAATCCTCTGTGGATCTTTGTCTTGAGGATTTAATCGTCTGATGTGACACCATCGGAAGCATTCATTGTCTTCATTTTTCATATTGATCAATCCTTTTTTACTGTTTCTAAGTTCTGGGGGAAGTTCAATGTATGATGAGCCTTTCATTGGCTTATATTGTATTGATTGTCAACAGATTCAATAGTCCAACCAGAACCTTCAGAAATCCATTGAGCTGTCATATTCAGGATTTGTTGTTTTGATAATTGTAATGCTTCAGGATTTTGTGTGTTATTAATGATTGTAATAGGTTTGCTATTGAAATAAGCGGTTTTGTATATTATTTTATCATTTGTTGATTTTTTGAATGTCACTTTAAGCGTTTCAACAAATTTTAGACCTTTCATAGATATAACCATCTTAACAATATGATATTCAACTGCTTTTCTTGTGTTTTGCGGTTGATCAAGAGGATCTTTATTATTTCTGATGCTGATTTCGAAGGACTTTGTGTAACCCTTCAGAGCTCTAGCACTTTCTTCTATTTTAGTCCTTGGTAATGGTACTGGTTTCTTAGTCCTTGGTAGTGGTACTAGTTTCTTAGTCCTTGGTAAAGGTGTTGGTTTCTTAGTCCTTGGTAAAGGTACTGGTTTGTAATCATCTTTGAACTCTAATAGTGGATTGATAATATTGTTTTCATATTCTTGTACCATCTGTTTTACATTCTTCCTCGGCAATGGGACTGGTTTTTAATCATTCCTGAACTCTGGTGGTGGAAGAATTATATTGTTCTTTTTGGGCTGCTGTTTCATATTTTGCTGAAACAATAGTTTTATTTTCTCATTCTGCTTCAATATTAAATTGATCAGTTGAGATTTGGTTAGTTTTGAGAGATTTTGTGTGTTCATACTATATGTTGAGATAATTTTTTCCATAATATTATATTGTTCCATCTTCTTATATGTTAATGGAATAATTTTTCTATATATTTTTGTGACGGCGGGGGAGCACCGAAGTGCAGAAGGCAGGGAGCACCGAAGTGCAGAAGGCAGGGAGCACCGAAGTGCGGCGGGTGAGCACCGAAATGCTTCATTATTTTTGGTTTGTATTTTTCGAGTCATTTTTTCTGACCAATTTTATTAATGTGCCAAATCTTTAAGTCATTTATGAAAAAATTTTTTTAATCAATATATAAAGATTTGTTATGTGAACTATATTATAATGACGAAAATTATAATAAATGAGTGCGTTTCTTATGTTCATCCAGTTTATGACTTATATGCTGCAGACAGTGATGGAAATATTATTAATATCATTAAGAAAGTGCCCCACAGAGGGAACAAGAAAAATAATAGTTATTTGAAAGTTTCTGTGAGAAAACATGGCCAATCTGGATTCAAGGGTTATCAAGCCCATAGATTCATCTGGGAATGCCATAATGGTATTATACCAGATGGGAAAGTGATCGACCACATCAATAATAATAAGGAAGACAATCGATTATCTAATCTCCAACTTATAACACCACAAGAAAATAATAAAAAATCAGTCAAATTGAGGGATTATACTTTTTGTTGCAAATAATTGTAAAAATGGAAAATGTATAAAAGCAATTAATAAGAATACAAATGAAATTTCATTCTTCAACAGCTTGTATTCAGTCAATCAACATTTGGGCATCAACGCTGGTTTAGTTAAAATGGCTTGTGAGGGTCTCAATAATTGTAAATCAGGTAAATCAAAGAAGGATGGTCATTCTTATACATTTGAATATATCAAACAAGATGACTTACCAGTTGATTACAAAAAATCAGCAAATATAAGACCGCGAATATTCTCAGATGAAGAAAAAAAGAAACACCTCATGGAATGGCGAAAAAAGGAATACCAATGTCCTAACTGCAACCGAGTTTACAATAATAGTTATAAATATCTTCATAAGAAACATTGCAAAAATAGCCAAAAGTAATAATATTTTTGGCTATCATTAATAGCAAAAATCAGTATTGATAACTGCAATTCGTGTTATAATATGATAATCATACTATATCATCTTATCAATATACGATTACATTATTTTCATATATTTCCTAAATCCTTCATTGGAATCCAGCTGTTGAAATCATCACTGTATCCCTTCCATTTAACTAAAGCTTGTTTCTTCTTATAATTTCTTCTTCTTATAATTTCTTCTTTATCAATACGAAAAACATCCTGTTTGGCTTTCAATAATTCAGATTCATAGAAACTCCCTTGAATATCTTCATTTCTGAGATCTAAGTTGTTGGATTTGTGTATTGGATCTTATCAACTGTGAACACTTCTTCTGTCCAGTTTGGTGTATAACCCTTATCAAACACATTCCGTTTGTATTTAGATATTCGGACTTGATCACCTATTTTAAATTTTGGTTTCTGTTTTGATGTTTCCATGTCACCATATAAATTGAAGTAAACTATACCCTCATTCTTTTTCTTTGAAGCTTCAACCGGTGTCAATTTTATGCTTGAATGTTTTGTGTTGTTGTATTTTTTTACTAGTTCAGGTAACATTCCCAGATACATTGTATTACCTTGAACTGTGAACTGCTTCCACATTTTAGATTTAATTGTCCTATTCCATCTTTCAACTACTGATGACTTCTCTTCATTCTCGGTTGAGTACATTTGTATCCCATTTTTCTCTAATAGGTCTTTCAAATGTTTGTTATAGAACTCTTTTCCCTTGTCAACCCATAGATATTGTGGTTTTCTGCCTTCCTTGAATATTGTTTTGAATGCTTCAGTAACAGATTCACCTTTCTTATCTTTCAATGGAACGATCTAACCATATTTGCTGAATACATCAATAACCATTAGAAGATATCGGTAACCCTTATTCCATTTACTAAACTGTTGCATTTCAACTAAATCACTTGCCCATATTTCATCAATGTGATTTGTGATTACACGCCGCCGAGTGAAATTGCGTTTTATGGGCGTATGTAACTCATCTGCTAATTTTTCTTGCCAGTTTTCCTCACTCGACGGCTTTTCCCGTTTTTTGGCTTCTTAACACCCATACCTAATTTGGACTTAGCTGCAATAGCGTTCCTAGCCACAGTATGACCCCATTGTCGATCTTTCCAAGGAATTACATCAAGAGCTTTGACCATCTTACGATCGGCTTCATTTTTACACTTCACTTGATCACCTTTTGGTTTATTACCGCAAACTGAGTAATCAACATCGTGCTGCATACTGACTGCATCTGTTCTACCTGTTGGCTGTTGATATATCTCAAGTATCTGACCAGTGTTGGGATCATACCTCAGTTGCTCTTCAAGAGGGTTTCCAGGTCCTGTATATTTATGCCCAGGCATCACAAACCCTTTCTTTGGTGCAACCTTGAGAATAGCATTATGGATGTCTAACCCTCCACCATAACCTTTCCATTTAATCCATGAGTTGTATGATCTGCTACCTCCAGCATCTTTGTAAGCTTTATATTGTCTCTTGTATTCAGCAACCAAGGCTCTACCCTCTTTTGCACTCACTTCAGGTCCTTTAAACAATCCAGGTGCAGTGGCAACATTCCAAGCTTTCTTCCAATCTACAAATGGAAATGATATTGGTAATCCTTTACCACTATGTGTTGGGTCCAATTTTTTTGATAAGTCTGATGTGAAACTGTCCAAAGCTTGATCAAGATACTTATTAGCCGTCTCTTTTATTTTTTGTTTGACTATATCTGATTTAACAGCCTTTGCAGCACCAGCTCGTCCAAGATTGAATAAACCTTTAACACCACTTTTAAGCAGTTGTTCTCCTAGTAAGCCCCCATCTTGTGAGGGCTCAATCAGTTTCCCTTGTTCTTGACAAATGTAGTCTTTGTTATCCCGCATTCAGCACAAGTGCATTTCAACATCATACGCCCATTTTTAGCTTTAGCATATCGTTCACTCCCTGGAACGCATTCAGTTTGTTTCTTCTGTTTTACGCAATATGATTTCACCATTTATATATATAAATTATATATTTTTGATATAATATTCAATGAATCTCTCATTGTCCATTGTATCATGTATATTGAACACTTTTAATAAATCATAATACGACTTCCCCTTATTCATTTCATTCAAAAAATACAAACAAAAGTATCCACATGTGGTTGTATTTATATTTTGAATTTGATTATTTTGATGAAGTAGAGTCAAATTCTTTCTTTTCGCATGATTTACCATTTCTTGAAAAGGAGGCATTCCGAAACTATCAAAATAATTTATTACACCATCTATTACATAAGTAGCTACCCAATGGCTTCCACTCATATATGATGGTTCAAGATTGTAGATAAATAATGCTTGGTTATGATTATGTGGAACATTACCATCTCTTGATAAAACATCATTGATTGGGATGTTGAGATATCTACACCATTTTAGCAGATCATGATTGCTTAATGGGATGTCTTTATGGAATTTAGGTTTCACAGTATTGCTCCTAGAATTGGAATTTGATTGAACGGGCTGTTTGGTCCTAATAGTAGACCCTTTCCTTTTTTTTTGTTTTTCTTTTCTTTCCCATACCAACTTGTTTGTCACCCCAATTGCCAAAAAACGGCGGCGACCTATATGCACCTATTCTCGGAGCTCCTTTACCACCCTTACTGGGAGTGGAGCGAGGGACGCGAGGAAGTCCAATCTTTGGGGCACCCCTTCCGGTCAAAGCTTTCAAAACCATTGGAATCCCAATACTGGCAAGTAAAGTACCAAGGAAACCACCTGGTTGTTTTTTTGTTGGTCTTATGTGAACACCTGAACCTGTTTGAAGAGCGTCCAATATATCTTTCTTCTGTTTTACAGTTAGTAGGTGTTTGTTTGCAATAAGCTTATCAATCTTATTTTGTGGAATGAGGAAACCTCCAGTTTGTCCTTTTCCGGATATCTTTTTAACAATTTGGCTTGCACCTGCACTGGTTGCTCCTGCTAAAGCTGCCAATCCCATTGTTTTAGCAATAGTTGGTCCAAATGCACGCGCAAGAGCCAGAGCTGAAGTCAACAAACTGCCACCAACTTGCTTTCTGATATTAGTCTTGGAAAGTTTGATGTCCATACCTTTATTCGATTTCCGATTCTTCTCCAATCTCTTCTTCACTGTAGCTGGGACATGTAGAGTGTCATTTCCATTAAGAGAGTTATTAGTTAGCCTTATGACAACTGTTTCTCTTTTACTATAAGCATCACCAATATTCTTCTTCTGATTTTTTGATAGTTTAACATTTATTGCAAAAAGCTGAGTCATTTCTTGTATGTAATATATGTTATATAATTTCCTATTACAAAACATATCTGAATTAAGAATGTCTCATTCTTGCTTTTACACTATAACCAATTCATTTCCCACCTTGTTGATTACGACTGTCTCTTCATATAGGACGATAGCGTGTACGCTAAAAGCATCAGCTGCTAATGTATTAGCATTTAGTTTATACCTGAATATCAACTGCTTTGGGTCTCTAGTTACTTTTTCTGTTTGAAATGATAAATCAAAGTATATGAGAGAATAAAGAGAGTTGTAATTAGCTAGGTTGAGCTGTGTGCCAGTGTTGTAATTATTCTTTCTCATACCATAAGACATCAAATCGTTGAATATCCTTACTTTTGATTCTGAATCGTATTCGGTTTCCGGATAGAATATTCCATTCCCGTATTCCAATCTACATGTCGTCAAATAACGATGGTTAGCAGCAACGTTGTGGGCTGAATCTAATTTGAAAGTATCAAAGAGGTACGGATTCATATCTGCATTGTTTGTTTTAGCTCGTTGTAGATATACAAAGATGGCAATAACATTATCAATGCTGGAGGAGATCTGGAAGAACCCGCTGCTATGTGTTGGTCCGGAGACATTATACAATTCTCTTTTATACGTGCAAGTCTTCTCTTTCATAAAGGAATTGACAAAATTATCAAATAAGCTGTCCTTTGGTAACAATCTTGGGACCCATAGTAAGAATCTATTAACAACCACTCGCCCAGCATCTGCACCAGCTGCTTTAAAAATTAATTCATCATCATTCTGTAACTCTATATTGAACTCGAGTTGCATTGGGACTAACATTCGTTCATGCAACTCTTCAAAGAAACTGTAACAATTAAGAGGTATGATTACATTAACATTTTTGAGAACATCTGCGTCTGTCATCAAAAGTTTTCTAGCCTGATAACCTGTATTAGTGTTGGCAGAGGTAGAATCTGTATCTAGATACCAAAGAGAGTTTTTGGCAACGCTACGACTAAAATCATCACTATATTCAAGGAGGTTCTTCACAAAAGTAACTTTATGGAGATTATTAGTATCATACACAATCTTACCAGCACTCTTTATCATAATATGGTTAATCAATGAATGGGCTCCATCGATAACTGCTGCACGATCTGCAACAACATAGCGTGCTCCATCAGCCAATTTTTGCAACTGAAATTGTACTTCGAAATAAGCATTAAACCAATCGTAGTATGAAGACCTGTCATTAATCGTAAACTTGTACCCATTTTTTTGTTGGTGTTGACCATTAGCTGGGATCCGAATAACATCATCTAATTGATATCGAACCAACTCATACCTTTGTAAGTATTCACTTGTTCTGAAAGCCATTATATTATTATATTACAAAATTTTTACTCTACTCCTTCTTTTCAAACCTGATCCTGATATGAGTCTATTGATTAACATATCAGTACTTTCTTCTTGCTGTGGTGAAACTATTTTAGCTCTTTGTCCTACATCATCAATTCTCATATTCCTAAGTTTTTTCATTATCAGGTCTCCCGACTTCTCAGATGTCTTTTTACCTACTGATTTTAATGCCTTCTCACCTGATTTCTTGGCGAACTTGTTTACAACAGATGACGCAGCACTCTTCATTGGTTTGAAAATATTATCAACGATAATCCCTGATCCTACATGTTTATCCACAAAAATACCGAGTTTTGGATGATAAACCCTAGTAAATTCAAATGGTTTCATTATATTATTATGTTATATTATTCTATCCTTTTTAGAATTAATGAAAAAGATGTATCAGCTCCATTCAGGTTAATTAATCTTCTTTTTCCATCAGTGATGTATATCCTGATACTACTTATACTATTCTTATTAGTGGGATTGAATGTAACTCTTCGTGGTTCAATGGTGAATGAGTAACTAGGTTGAAGCACACTGGTTGAGAAGGAATAAATGATGTCTGTACCTTGACCGTCTACAAGTGAATCATTGATAAGGTCGCAATGAATATTAAGAATGTCTGTATCTTGACTGAGTTTAGGCACCTTTGGTCCTATATTCTGTTCATTTTTCAATATTTCTTTATTAAACCCAATTAGTTCATTGAAATTGCTTGCAGTTAAATCAAGTTGATAATTCTTGGCTAATGTGATTGTAACCCTGAATGTTGTATTATCGAATTCGAGAGTGATAGGATACTCATTATTATTAGCACCATCTTTGACAATCTTCGTTATGTCTTTAATGTATGTATCAAAGTCAGTATAGTTCCAGACTCCTGCTGGGAAAGTGATGTTGTGAAATGTTGAACCGTTATCAGAGCTGTACTTTATTAGTTGATTGTTGTATGATGAATTTACATTGAACCATGTGAACGACATGTTAATGATTCGGTTCAAGCCAACTACATATTGGGAATTTCTATCCAATATTATGGGCTTGTTGAATTTAGTTATAAAATTTTGAGGAGTGTTGTTTCCTTGATCTTTGACTCTGTATGATGATAAAACAATCTCGCGATCCATGTATATAATAACTTTATACAATTATACTTTGAAATACTGATTATACAATTTATTATATTGTGGTCTATTTATTGTTGACATTCTCAATAATGTGTCCAATATACTAACTCCTGTATTTCTCATCTTAATTGATGTGTTGCCTGCAACGGTTTCACCAATGATCAATTCTAATTTCTTGAGAAGCTGTTTGGGATCGTTGAAAAACATAACATTCCCACCTCTCTGTTTTCTTCTTCGGCCTCTAATACCAGAACCTTTTATTGTTTGCAGTTTATTCTTATGATGAGTAATGTATTCATTCAATGTAGCTCTATCATTGTCTATCCGTTTGTTTAACAACTGCTTCTCAGCTTCATTTATTTCTCCCTTATTGTATTTTTTTGTAACACCTGACTTATAACCTCTAAGCTGATTCCTCTTAAATTCTGCATCCTTTAATATTTTTTTTAGATACCTTTTTCTTTTTCTGGGTGTCATTTCCGACATATTAAGAACCTTATCAACACTCTCATAGTTCGTTAGATCTAATTCCTCCAACGTTTCTCTATTTTTATCTTCATCATCTATTGTATAATCAATTTCTTCATCATCATCATCATATTCAGGTGGCTGCTCTTCAGGTAGCTGCTCTTTAGGATTTTGGGGAAAATATTGGGGATCGACATATATCTCCTTCTTCCCTTCAATGAGGTCATCCAATGATTGTTCATATGTTGGTGGTTTTGGTACTAGTTGTTTTTCTTGCTGTGGTGGTACAGGTTGTTCATCGAAAAGATCACCCAAATTCATGTCTTCAACTTCATCCTCAATATCAACACCATAATTTGGAACTTCACCTTTCTTTGGTCTTTTTCTCCTTTTAAACATCCTTAAATCCAAATTACTGTCAATTACATCATCTAATTTACTTGTCACTGGTTTGAATACCTTTTCGAATGATGATTGGCTTGTCTCCTGACCGATTTTATGTTGTGTGATTAGATCATGGACATAATTGATTTTATTCCCTAATTTTGTTTTACTTTTTGCAAGTTGTTTCCATTTAAGCAAACTCATTTTTGTTATATTATTACTTTACATAAAAATGACAAATCAAATATGAAAAACAACCTTGAACATCATGTTGAACACTATGTTGAACACCATGTTGAATTAATATACCAATATAATATAATGAGAATACCTAATTATGATGTTGAAGACGATGTGGTCTCAAACTTCAGACAACTATACGATTTCATGCCTCATCAATGTGTTCGGATGCTGATTTGCGGTCCAAGTGGTTCAGGGAAAACAAACACATTAATGCATATGATCTACAATCTGCTTTATTTTGATAAAGTTTATTTGTATGCTAAAAATTTAGAACAATCCAAGTATCAGAATCTCATGGATGTCTTTCAGCCGATAAGTGATGAGGTTGGTTATGATGTTATTGAAGAAAGAAATAATGAAATTATTCCAGTTCAAGATCTTGACTCTGACTCACAAAAAATCGTCATTTTTGATGATTGTGTATGTGATAAAAACCAAAAACCATTAATCGACTATTTTATACGAGGACGGCATAAAAATTGCAGTGTGATTTATCTGAGTCAAAGTTTTTATAAGACGCCAAAAGACATCAGATTGAATTGTTCTCACTTCTCCATTTATGAGTTTCCAAGTGTTAATGAGAAGAGTTTAATTTGCCGTGAAAACAGTATTTCAAAAGAATCATATGAAAAAGCAACTGAAGAACCATATTCCTTTGTTTATATTGATAAACCACGAAAATTCTCCACCAAAAATTTCAATGAAAAAATATAATATATTAATATAAATGAGTTATTCAAACGGACTTTTACCTTCATCATCAGCCATTGGTAAACGTGGACTACCTGGGTTACCAGGTGTTGGATTCAATTTAACAGATGATGGTAATTATGATATTGAAGGGAAGCGATTAACCAATATTGGTGAGTCTACTGGCGACAATGATGCAGTCAGTTTAAAAGTGTTGAAAGAACATACTAAAGCCAGTCAAAATAGTTATCATTTACAACCAAGTTTCCGATTTTATAAAGACTTTGGTGATAAGAGTCAATTAACTGTAGGTTCACCACCAAATACATCACCAGACCATTTCTTTCAAAATCATAAAGCGCATAATGATGCTTATATAATTGAGAAAGAAGGTTATGATACTGGTTTTAGTGGAGAAGCATGGTCCAGTATAAAAATGAAAGGTAATCAATTAGAGAGTGGTACTTATACCTCTGTTTTTGAAATATTCGTTATTGGTGATACTGGTGGTTTTCTTGTTGATGATACAATAATTTTCAATGTCCATGGTGACAGTCATTTCGTCATGAAAACATTTGACAGTGATAAAATTGATGGTAAATACACTAAATCAATCATTCAATTCACAACTGATGGAAGAGCTGGAGTAGATGATGGGATAAGATTTCAAATCAGATATTATGGTTCTCAATACAATAAAAACATTAAATTTCTGTTCTATTCAAGAGTGGTGAAGGGTAAATACTCAACAATTTTCGACCATACTATTTTTAATGTCCGTGATGTTGTTGATAATCATATAATTCTCTATTTTGAGAATTTAAATCTCAATGGCAATCTTATTGATGGTTTAGGTGATCCTGTAGCATACGCTAATGCTGCTAATAAGAAGTACGTTGACACTGAAATAGCAAAAGTCCATGTTGATTCCACACCATTACTTCCCAGAGATGGAAGCAGACCAATGTTTGGAGATCTAAATATGGAAAACAATTATATTCTCAATGTTAACAATGTCTCTGATCATCAACCAGATGATGAATATAGTGTTATAATAAAAGATTTGAGAAGTGTTGTTAATAAAGGATATTTGAACTCAAATTTTATAAAATTAAAAGATAAAGATGGAAAACAATACTTTGATCTCAATCAAAATATAATAAAAAATTGTGAACCCTATTATGATGGTATTTTTGATGACAACAGTCTAGTCAGTAAAGCATTTGTTGATTCTCAAATTGATAAAATACCACATGCTGCAAATACAGACAAATTTATTCATGTTGATGGCACAGTAGCAATGAATGCAGATTTTAATGCTGGTGGACATTTTATTGATAATGTTAAAACAATTGTTGAAGATGATGGAGAAAATCCAAATTATGAACAAATAAAACATAAAGCTGTTAATTTTGAACTTTTAAAAAGTACACGAGACTATTTAGTCCGTTTCATTTCTGAGATAGATTATTTATTAAAAGATGGAAGTGAAGTAATGACTGGAAATTTAGATATGGGAAATCAAAATATAATTAATTTGAAAGAACCAGAAGATTACCAAGCGACATATGCTGCTAATGTAAAATTTGTCGCTAATGCAATTGTTGATAATAATACAGTTATAAATGGTATAATTGATAAGAAAATTAAAGAATCAGAAGAGAATTCAATTGAGTCCATTGAAAAAGAAAATGTATTCAAAAGAGTGATGGATAATGATGAGTTCAAAGAAGATGATGATGACATTCATAAAATTGGAGTTCAGAATAAAAATTTTCATTCAGTGAATAAAAAAGCTTACGAATTCAAAATTGATTATGATTCAAGTATAGGTTATTATAGTACCAGATTGTCAATTGATTTGGTATATCTACCAAAAGGTTCTTACACAATGGTCTATGAAATGTATGTTGAAGATGGTATTACAATTGATGAGATAAATGCATCAAGTGGAACTCTATCAGTGATCAAAATAAATTCAAAAATAAATGGAACAACCACAAGAAGCATAATCCATTTTTCTAAAAACATCATCTTTCCCAGTTTTGATGATTTAGATATTGACATAAGATTGAAAAGTAAAACTGATCCCCAAACTACTATTTATGTTGTTGTTTATGGTGCCAAAGGTATAGTTAATGATGTACCAGTAAATTTATGGGATCGTATTTATTATTATGATAATAATTATATCAAATATGAAGTACCTATTGATATGGGTAATAAAAAAATAACTGGAGTAGCTGATGGAACTTCAGATAAGGATGTAGTTAATAAATCACAATTAGATAAACAAATTAATATAAATGAATATTTTACATCAATAGATAAATTCGGGCATAATGAAGAAAATATTGTTAAATTTGATCAAAATATTAATTTATCGACCAAAACAATTACATTTCCATTTGAATTAGTTTCAAGTGATCATACAAAATTTAAAATAAATATTGAAGGCTTTTATCATATTATTTATATTGATCATTATAAAAATACAGGTCATTTTCAAATTTTTGATACTACTAATAATATTAATCTTTTTGATAATTATTTATATAATAGTGATTCTTTTACACAATTTACTATTAATACTATAATAAAAATTGATTTTAATAATAATCAATATGAATATATTGAAATTCAATTAAAAACTAGTGGATTAAATATTGGATCTGGACCTCTAAAATTAAAAGGATTAAGTTATGGTAGTTCTTTTTATAAAATATATGGGTTCTTGAATATAAATATATAAAATAATATATATGAAAGAGTTGGGAAAAAGCATATTCAACTGGAATCACATTTCAGATGAATTAACAGAAGAACAGGTAAATGAATTAAAATCTTACTACCGCGCATATCATAAAAAGTGTTTTGCGTACAAGCTGGCATTGAAACGTTTCAAAGAATGGGAATTATTAGGCAACTCATTGTCTATCATATTTGCATCTGGAGGTTTAGCAAGTAGTATAGCAACTGGTGGCATCAGTTTGATTGCAATTAGTACAGCAGCACTTTTGATTCAGGGTTGGATGTCACATAAAAACCTTGATCTTAAGATCCAAAATTGTACTTATGCTTACCAAAGCTATCAACATCTTCTGAATGAGATAAGAGATATGATGAGAAGTGGAAATTACAATTCATGTCAAATTCACAATATAATGAAGAACATTGATGATTTTGTGACAGACAACAGTCCTATTATTGATAAGTATCTTAGTAAATACGATGAAACATTCACTTGTTAATTATCAACTGAATTCTATCACCAACCAATGATAGAACATTTTTCCAAAATTGTTTATAATATCTGATTGTCCTCTTCGACTTCGTTACTTGGATATCTTGAATAATTGCTTTATAATAAATTTAATACTAATCATCCGTTTACGCTTATCATTAACCTTATGAAGAACACTATCAATCTCAATGAATACTTTGTGAATCTGCTTCCTTTGATTATAAGTCAATTGGACATCATTCTCATAAGATATATTATTTATCACATTCTCAATATGGTATTTTCGATGATATATTGATTTTTGTCGTATCAAATACATTTTGTCATAGAAGTTGAAGTTCTCTGTTACAAAATCATAATCATGAACTAAACCACAATTCAAACAGGTATTCATACCATTTACAGTTTCCACATCTTGTTCACTACAACATTGTTCAACTACTTTGTCAACTTCTACTAATTGTTGATCACAAAAAGGACAATTACACTCTCCCATGTTATTTAATTCATTATGAATATTAGTGTTGCAATTCATCTTATATTATAATATGATATTATAATTCAGTACTCTCTAAATTTGATTTTATAATTCTTAGCTTTCGTGTTATTGTATAAGATCCTTTTTTAAAAGTCATATAATAATTTTGACAATATTTTAAAGAAAACGACAACACTCTTAAATTTGCAAAACATGTTTCG
>CM042750.1:13736769-13751888 GCA_022496165.2 Catalaphyllia jardinei | reverse complement strand
CGAAACATGTTTTGCAAATTTAAGAGTGTTGTCGTTTTCTTTAAAATTTTGACTTGCCTGCTGACATCAAGATCCTTTGACAATATTTACAATATTGAAGATGTTTGAATAAACATTTATGCTTCAAACATAAATCATCACCACACCAACATTCAATATGATATTTTTTACATTTATCTTTACAAAGAGCACATTTTTTGTTTTAAACAGATTCATTATATATTATATATAGAAAATAATATTTATATTTTTTTAAACCCGATTAGCAATTTTGTCTTTTACAACTTTTGGAAGATGTATTTTCAACATATAACGTTCAAAAGAGAGATGATCAAAATCACAATAACGTATAAATGAATACCTATGCTTAATACAAAACTTACCACCACATTTACAATTAAAAGGAAACAGTCCGTATTTTTTATTGCAATGATCACATCTGTTGTTTTTGAAGATCTTTTTGATTGGTTCCATTATGATTATATGTTATATTAATAACATAAGTATTAGTCCCAATAATGATTCAAGGTTTTGGTTCCAGACTGATGTCCCGGGTTTTGGTCTGGCTCCACATTTTATTCTTATATTTATTTAGTTTTTGTTTCATATATATTTTATTTTTTGATTTAAGCATTAGGTTTTTCCAACAGTTGATTAATTGTTGGAAAAATAGTTTAGAAATATAATATAAAAATAATGTAGAAAAATGCGCTCGTAAAATCAGAACAGAAAAATGCGCTCGTAAAATCAAAAATAGAAAATAATATAGAAAATGCGCTCGAACCCCCATATACTATACTACTCCAAGGATCAGGATTATACATTCGCTGCTAAAAATCATGAAAATAGAAAGTGTGTGAAAGCCATCAACAAAAATACAAATGAAGTTTCATACTATTACAGCATGCATGCGGTTCAACAACACATTGGTATAAATGCCGGTATTGTCAAAATGGTATGTGATGGTAACAATCATTGTAAATCAGGTGTATCAAAGAAGGATGGACATTCTTATACATTTGAATATATCAAACAAGATGACTTACCAGACAACCATAAAAAATCTTCTAATAAAAGACCACAAAGAGTCTCGGATGAAGAAAAAAAGAAACACAATGCGGAATGTGTGAAAAAATGGCAAAACAAGGAGTAAAAATGCCCAAATTGTGGCAAAACTTTCAAGAATAACTACAAGTATGCCCATAAGAAAAGGTGTGACAAATAGCCAGAAACAATTATATTTTTGGCTACCGATAGATAGCAGATAAACAGGGTATACTGTATTGATTTATACAGTATATATCACTCAACAAACCTTTATACCATTTTCATATATTTCTTAAGTCCTTCATTGGAATCCAACTGTTAAAATCATCACTGCATCCCTTCCATTTAACTAAAGCTTGTTTCTTCTTATGGTTCCTCCGAATGACTTTATCAATACGAAAAACATCCTGCTTGGCTTTTAATAATTCAGGTTCATAGAAAGTCCCTTGAATGTCTTCACCTCTGAGATCTTTTAGTTTGTATGTGATTGGATTGGTGTATTGCATCTTATCAACTGTGAACACTTCTTCTGTCCAATTTGGTGTATAAACCTTATCGAACACATTCCGTTTGTACTTAGATATTCGGACCTTATCACCTATTTTAAATTTTGGTTTCTGTTTTGATGTTTCCATATCACCATATAGATTAAAGTAAACAGTTCCTTCATTCTTCTTATTAGATGCTTCAATGGGTGTCATCTTTGTTCTTGAGTGTTTTGTGTTGTTGTACTGATTTACTAGTTTGGGGAGCATATCGAGATACATTGTATTACCTTGAACAGTGAACTATTTCCACATTTTGGATTTGATTGTCCTATTCCATCTTCCAACTACTGATGACTTCTCTTCATTCTCAGTTGAGTACATATGTATCCCATTTTTCTCTAATAGGTCTTTCACATGTTTGTTTTAGAATTCTTTTCCCTTGTCAACCCATAAATACTGTGGTCTTCTACCTTCCTTGAATATTGATTTGAATGCTATTGTAACACTTTCACCTTTCTTATCTTTCAATGGGACAATCCAACCATATTTTCTGAAGACATCAATAACCATAAGAAGATATCGATAACCTTTATTCCATTTACTAAACTGTTGCATTTCAACTAGATCACTTGCTCATATTTCATCGATATGATTTGTGATTACACGCCGCCGAGTGAAGTTGCGTTTTATGGGCGAATGTAACTCATCAGCTAATTTTTCTTGCCAGTTTTCTTTACCCGACGGCTTTTTTCGTTTTTTTTTGGCTTTTTGACACCCATACCCAATTTAGACTTAGCTGCTATAGCGTTGCGAGCTATTGCATGTCCCCATTGTCTTTCTTTCCAAGGAATGGCATCAAGAGCCTTAACCATCTTACGATCTGCATCATTCTTGCATTTCACTTGGTCGTTTTTTGATTTGTTGCCGCAAACTGAGTAATCAACATCATGCTGCATGCTCACAGCATCTGTTCTGCCTGTTGGCTGTTGATATATCTCAAGTATCTGACTAGTGTTGGGATCATACTTCAGCTGCTTTTCGAGAGGGTTGCCGGGGCCTGTATTATATTTATGCCCAGGCATCACAAAACCCTTTTTGGGCGCAACCTTGAGAATGGCATTATGGATATCAATGCCACTACCACTATGTAGTGGATCAAGTTTTTTGGATAAATCTGATGTAAAACGATCCAAAGCTTGATCCAGATATTTGTTTGCAATACCTTTTATTTTTTGTTTAGCATAATCTGATTTGATAGCCTTTGAGGCACCGACTCGTCCAAGATTGAATAAACCTTTGGTAGCACCTTTAAGCAACTCCTCTCCAAGTAAGCCCCCAGCTTGTGAGGGCTCAATCAGTTTGCCTGGTTCTTAACGAATTTAGTCTTTCTTATGCCACATTCAGCACACGTGCAGAAAAACATTAACCTTCCATTCTTGGCTTGTTTATAACCAGATGGCTCGATGCATTCTGTTTGTTTCTTCTGTTTTACACAATATGATTTCACCATTATATATATAATTTAGATATTTTTGAAGTAATTGATGATAAATCTATGATTAACACTTGTATCTGACATATCGAATTTACAATTATGTATTGTATCGAGAATGGATCTTCCCTTCTGTCTTTCCAGTAGATAGTATAGCCACCAATAACCGCATAATACTGAATCACGTTCTTGTATCTCATCTCCTGAATAAACTAATTGTTTTCCACTCGTAGCCATATATTTCTTGACCTCTGTTAGCATCATTAATCTAAAGGAGTCAAAGTATTCACAAAATCTGTCATTATTTCTATAAGCTACCCAATGGGTGCCAGGTCCAACATGGTCATCAAGATTGACTATCCCACATTCTTTGTTTTTTATTTGTGTTGGTAATACATTCTTGCTGAAAACACCTCTGAAGTATTTTATACCGAGTTGTTTTACCCAATATTTTAAATCATAATTTGATAATGGTTTATTTATAAAATAGCTCCGAGTATTGGAATGTTGTTGAATGGACTGTTTTTGCCTAGTAGAAGACCTTTCCCTTTCTTTCTTGGAGCTTTTTTTTTCATACCAAGACCAATCGGGTTTTGGTAGTCATCCCAACTACCAATAAACGGTGGTGGTTGATATGGCATCATCCTTACACTAATTCCACCATCCTTTTTCACCGTTTTTGAAGGAACATATACAGGTATCGATCTTCTTGGTCTTGATTTTTCAACATGCAAACCACTTCCAGTCAACGCTTTCATTATCATAGGAATCCCAATACTTGCTAAAAGTGTGCCCAAAAAGCCTCCAGACTGTTTTGGTGATGTGAATGTTGTGCCGCGTAGCACTATGAACACAAATGATGTAACAGAGAATTAACTCTGAAGTGTAAATTTTAGTGCTAGTTGAACCCATGAATAACCCACTGGGCGTTAGCCCTAGTAAAGGGAGGTCGTGGGTTCGATTCCCACCGAGGTCAAAAGATTTTTTCTTTACCTCGTGTGGTTCCCTGATTCCCCTTACTAGGGCTAACGCCCAGTGGGTTATTCATGGGTTAAACTAGCACTAAAATTTACACTTCAGAGTTAATTCTCTGTTACATCATTTGTGTTCATAGTGCTACGCGGCACAACATTCATATGTACCCTTTCTTTCTCTTCGCCGCGATTCACCATCTAAATCGACCCCGACTTTCTCTGTCCGACCTCGTAGCTCAGTCGGCAGAGTGACGGTAGATCTGATCCGGAGGTCGTGGGTTCCATTCCCACCGAGGTCAAAAGATTTTTTCTTTACCTCGTGTGGTTCCCTGATTCCCTTTACTAGGGCTAACGCCCAGTGGGTTATTCATGGGTTAAACTAGCACTAAAATTTACACTTCAGAGTTATTTCTTTGTTACATCATTTGTTTTGGTGATGGTTTTATATGAACACCAGTACCTGATTGTAGAGCAGTAACAATGTCTTGTTTCTGCTTCTTTGTTAACATGCTTTTGTACTTTATCAATTGATCAATCTTGCTTTTTGGAACGAGGAAACCACCTTTTTGCTTCTTTCTGAATAGTCTCTCGATACCAAGACTTCCAAGAGCTGATAATGCTCCAGTGGCGAGTGCGGGAGCTACTTTTGATACAGCTCTAGTTGCATATGGCAATATTTTTGCACCAGCTCTGGTCACATACGGGATCAGTTTTGAACCAACAGAGAACAAACTGCTCCACAAAGAACCACCTTCAATGACGGCCTTTCTTATCCGTGTTTTGGATATTTTGATGTCTGATCCTTTATACCCAAGCTTTTAGCTTTTGTCAATCTTGCTATCTGCGTCTTGGTTAGCATAAGCTGATCACTTCCGCTTAACTCATTATTGCTCAATCTGATGGTTATGGCTGAATTCTCCCTGTACGCTTTGGCTAGTTTTTGCCTCTGTCCTGCTGACAGTTTTACTCCATGTTGATAATAAGTTGTCATATATTATATTGTTAGATAAATATGATTTATGATTACATAGACCTCAGGATTAATTTCCCATCAGTCTTTCTCATTTCAACATTCTGTTCATAAAGGACAAGTGCATAAACCGAGTATTCTGTAGCGGTAGCACCACTAAGTGTATATTTGAAAGTCAGTTTGGTCATACCATCTTTGATATCCATTGGTTGCTTTGTTAGATAAATAGATAGATAAATGGGAACAAGGTAGTAAAGTTGGACCTATTAAGGAGAGTATCATCAGAATAAGCACTGTTGGCAATAACATACTTCAAAACATCCCGGAATACACGTGTTGGTTCCTCTTTGGTCTGTAATGAACCTCTGGATATTCTTTTCCATTTCCAACTTCGAGATGGCCACTGTGTAATGTTCTAGGATTAGTAGAGACACTGAAAGTGTTATACAAGAATTTATTAGCCGTTTGTACGTCAAGATTCGCATCGTTAATTATAAAAACAAACACATGTCTTGGTTTGTTGATTGCTGTTGAAATACGGAAGGCAGCCGTCTGCTGTTGGGTTGAATTACCTCTCTCAACTAATTCACGAAGATAGGTCCACTTTCTTTTATTAAGGTATTTGCCCATGTATAATGACTTTCCATCTGCATTAAAAACAATACGGGGGACTATCAACTGAAATTTAGTAAGGACCACACGACAATCAGCTGCTCTCCGCCAGACAGCATTGGCGTCACTATCAAGATCGATTTTTATCTCAATTCGAGAATTCGGAAGGAGTTGATCATTCAGGCCCTCAAAAAAGCCATACCGATTGAGCGGTATTTCCACATTCAGTGTTGCACCTCCATTCAGAAGCGCTTTTCTAACAGCAAAACCTGCATTGAAATTTGCTGCATTGGCTTGATCATTTCTCTCTTCAGCATTTCTATTTTTGTCGATGTAAAATAATCCATTAGTACCCTGGCATAGTGAATAACCTTGTGAATATTGTAGAAGATTTTTGATATTTGTTGCTTGGTTAGCATCCGAACAGTCATAAACATCAACACCATTCAATTTTTTAATGAGAGCGAAGGCAGAATTGACTATCCCATTACCATCATTAGCAGCGACATTAGCTCCATCTGCTAGCAGCTCCAAAGTGATATCCATATTGAATCTTGCGTGATACCAATCGAAAGGAGTCAATTCTCCACTATTGTCGACAACAAAACGATGATTAGATTTTGTTTGATGAGCATTGTTTGCAACATTTACATTCAATGCTGTTTCAAGTTCAAAAACAACATCTTCATACCTTTCTTGCAGTTTTGAGTTTCGATAATCTGTCATATATTATATGATTAGATAAAATTCCTCCTTCTAAGTTTTCCTCCTGAAAGTATCTGATTTACTCTTTCATTTACTTCCTGAGCGGTTGGTACTTTCGGTTCTGATGGTGATATATTCCGTTCCATCAGAACTGATGGAGTTGTTGTTTTATTCTTGCTCAGAAGCTCAACTATTTTATAACCAGCCTTCTTGCCAGCATATATTAACCAGTTGCTGTAGTCGCCTTTTTTGCTGCACTTTTGGCTGCTTTCATCGCAGTTTTTCCAAAGATTTTCCTTCTAACTGACTTGAAAACATCGCTTATACCTTCACCGTATATATGTTTTATCACATACGTATCCAGATCTGGATCATAACGTTTTTTTTAATTCACACTGTCTCATATATTATAAGATTATACTAAATCTCTGTTGATCGCAGAAACAGTTCACTGTGCCAATCTTTGCCATTCAAATCAATTGGAGCCCCAGATGAATCGGTAACGTAAAACCGCATTGAAGATATCAAATGACCTGATACTGGACTATATGCAAGATAACGAGGTTGGTGTGTGAATGGAAGTGATCTAACAAGATTATCAACAGGGATAACAGCGATTGAACTTGAGAATTGACCATCAGTAATACTATCTGTTACTTTGTCGCAATTAATATGTATTTCATCTACTCCTCTTGTGATATTAGGGAGATTTTTTCCATACTCTGTGCTATCAATTATCTTTAATTCAAAGCCAATCAGGTTTCTGAAATCTGTGTTTGTGAGATCCAATCGATAATTCTCATTTAATTCAACAAGTACTCGATATGTGGATAAGATAAAATACAGATTGATGCCATACTTTTCTTTATCACCATCCTTGATAACATGCCCTTTATCCTTCATGTACTTTTTAATGTATTCATCAATGTCATCATAACTGTACATACCATCAACAAATGTGATTGTTTCCCAATCTGTGCCACCAGTATGACTGTATTTTATTTGATTGTTACCATATGATTGTCTGATATTGTACCAACTGTAAGTCATGGTTAATGATCTCACAGCCAGCACATGCCTCATATCATAAGATAGTTTAATAGGTTCGTTGAATCTAGTTGTGAAATCATGACTCAAACTTACACCAGCCTTTTGTCTGTTTGCTGATGAAAACCGCAATAAGAATTCACTCATATATAATTAGATTAGATATTCCTCCATGAGATCATTCATTTGTTTATTATCTATAACATTCAATTTATTCATTCTATGTACTATATTCACGAACTCTTCTCTGACATCATTACTGTCGTTTCCAGCAGACATAGACATTCCAAGCAGCTCCAACCGTGAAAGTAAATCTTGCGGATTATTAAACAAGACTACACCACTTCCAAGTTTTGAATACTTCTTAGATGTCCTGTGGATTGGTATTTCACTCAGTCTATTGAGGTCATTGAAAACAGTTCTTGCCAGTTGAGAGTAGTTCTTTCTTCTGTTGAATCTTTTTGTTAGGAGATCAAGTGTGTCGAAGTCAGCTTGCTTGTCATATACTTTCTGACCGTTTTTATGAGCCACAACTTTCAGATGTCCATGCAGTTTTGGAAGATCAATGACTAGACCACCATACTGCCCATTTTTATTATTATTTTTTTTTCCTTCTTTTCTTTGTGTGTCGTTCCTTTTTTTGTTTCCCTTTGTTATGTAAAACTGTAAAATTAGTATTATAGTAAGCAAATAAAAACAATAAAATACAAAAAAAAATTACTGCCCATTTTGTGATACTTTATAAGCGTTTCTCTTTTTCTATGTATAGATGCCTTCACCGAGTGTTTTCACGCCTTCTTCCACAACACCAATTCTTTTTCTGTACTTTTGTAACAATTTAATTTCTTCAGTCAAACCATGAATTTGTTCTTTGTTTTCATCTTTCATTTTGTTATTTTTCGACTGAGATCCTTTCTTTCTTCCGAGATTTTGGATTTTTTTCCCGATCCCTTTGTCATAGTCATCTATGTCGATTGATCCATCAAAGTGTGATTTTAATATTTGGGAAGGAGGTGGTAAATTGTAATCCATCAGTTTTTGTATCTCATCAGTTGTAAAACCCTTATCAATATCTGACTTATAAGTTGACTTCTTTTCTGGTTTGCTATCAATATTATCCATCATTTTTGGTTTATAGTCTGTTGGTAATTTTGTGGTTTCAATTGGCGCTGGCAATGCTGGTAATGCATTCATCATTGCAATTTCTTCCAATCCACTTGATATGGCTTTTTTGTTTTTCTTGAACTGTTCAATTACTTTATCCTGTTTGTCATCAATACTCTCTTTAATATTCTTCTGAACATTAATAGAAGGTTTTAACATTTCTGATGTATCATCCTACATATCCTGTTTTCGTGTATTATAAGTCTTGACGACTTCACGGACTGCTTTTATCTTATTTCCAGCTTCTATTCCACTCTTTAGAAGCCTTTCCATTCGTTCAATATCCATATACTAATACATTAGATAAAATAACTTACCTCAACTTATCTCAACTTATCTATTTAATTGTAATTATCTAATATAATCATATATGGAAATACCAAACTATGATAATGGTGAGAAATCAAATAATGGTTTCAAACAATTATATAGATTCATGCCGAAAAACACATTCAGGATGCTTTTAGTGGGTAATACTGGATCAGGCAAAACGAATCTATTGAGCCATATTTTACAATCTCCATTGATCTATTATGATCAGATCCATTTGTATGCCAAAAATCTGGATCAAGATAAGTATATAAATTTAATTGATAAGATGAGTGGAATAAGTGAACATGTTGGTTACCCAGTTTTGGTAGCGAGCAAGGATGAAATCATACCTGTCGACCAGCTACAAGATACTGATATGCAGAGAGTCGTTATATTTGACGATTATGTGTGTGAAAAAGTACAGAAACCTCTGATAGACTATTTCATTCAAGGAGGGCACAAAAACTGCTCCGTGATATATCTTACACAATCCTTTCATGGATGTCCTAAAGCGATCAGATTGAATTGCAGCCATTTTTGCTTGTACGATTTTCCATCTTCAAGAGAAAGGAATCTGATATCTCAAGAATTGGGAATTGACAAAGAAAAGTATATTAAAGCAACCAACAAACCATACTCTTTCTGCTATGTAGACAAACCAATGAAGGTGGTAAAGAAAAACTTTTATAGAAATATCTAATATACTTCTATATAGGAGTTTTCAACGACAATTCACAAAACGATCATTTGGGGTATGTCAAAGGTTCTGCTGAAAGAGGACCACCAGGAGAGCCTGGTGTTGGGTTCAAACTTACAGATGATGGTAATTATGATATTGATAGAAAACGATTGACTAATTTAGCTGACTCTACAGATGACAATGATGCTGTTAATTTAAAAGTATTAACAAATTATACTCAATTTAATCAAAATAATTATCATTTACAACCGAGTTTTCGATTTTATAAAGACTTTGGTGACAAGAGTCAATTAACTGTAGGGTCACCACCAAATACATCACCAGACCATTTTTTTTTTCAAAATCATAAAGCGCATAATGATGCTTACATAATTGAGAAAGAAGGTTATGATACTGGTTTTGGTGGGGAAGCATGGTCCAGTATAAAAATGAAAGGTGATCAATTAGAGAGTGGTAGTTATACTTCTATTTTTGAAATATTCGTTATTGGTGATGCAGGTGGTTTTCGCGTTGATGATACAATAATTTATCATGTCTATGGTGATAGTCATTATACGATTAATACATTCGATAGTGACAAAATATCCAATCAATATACTAAATCAATTATTCAATTCACTACTGATGGAGGAGCAGGAGTGGATGATGGGATAAAATTCTAAATCCGTTATTATGGTAGTCAATACAATAAAAATGTAAAATTCATCTTTTATTCAAGGGTGACTAAAAGTAAACAGTCGACAACTTTCAACCATAATATTTTTAATGTTAGTGATGTTGATGATAATCATGAGATATTTTGATTTGAAAAAATACTGAACAAGATATTGCTATTGCTGATAAAGCGAGTAAATCTTACGTCTACAACGAGATCGCAAAGATACCTAAGCCTGATACTGATGTCTTAAACTTAAATGGAAGTAAAGCTATGACAGGTAATCTAAATATGGGTGATAATGATATCAATAATTTAAAAACAGTAGTTGAAGATGATGGGCCTAATCCAAACTATTATCTGATTAAAAAAAAAGCAGTCAATTTCGAATTGTTAAAGAGCATACGTGATTATGTAATCCGTGAAATAGCAATTACTGAAGCAGGTCTCCTACCAAAAAATGGGAGTGAAGATATGGAAGGTGATTTAAATATGGCTAATCATAGCATCATTAATCTCAAAGAACCTAAAGATCACCAAGCCGCATATGCCGCTAATGTAAAATTTGTCACTGAGGCAATTGATAAAAAGATAAAAGCGTCTGAAATACATTCCTTAGAGCCAATCAATAAAGAAAATGTATTCAAAAGAGTGATGGATAATGATGAGTCCAAAGAAAATGATAGCGATATTCATAAAATTGGAGTCCAGAATAAAAATTTTCATTCAGTAAACAAAAAGACTTACGAATTCAAGATTGATTATGATTCAAGTATTGGTTATTATAGTACCAGACTATCAATTGATTTAATCTATTTACCCACCGGCTCTTACACTATGGTTTATGAAATGTATATAGATGATGGCATCACCATTGATGAAATAAACGCTTCTAGCGGAACTCTCACTGTTGGAAAGATCAATTCCAGAATAGATGGAACGAATACACGAAGCATTATCCATTTTACTAAATATACTTTATCTTCTGGTTTTGATGATTTAGATATTGACATCAGATTGAAAGGTAAAACGGATCCTCAGACTACTATTTATGTTGTTGTTTATGGTGTCGCTGGTACTCAAAATGATGTAAACGTACGATTATGGGATAGATATTTTTATATCAACGACAAGAAAATTACTTTTGATGTACCAATCAATATGGGGGACAAAACTATAGTTGGAATCAAACAAAGCAATGATTACACAGCAGCTGTAAATCGTAATGAACTCATTCATCGTGTTGATTCTTTGAGAGCCTATATAGATCTAAAAATCAATGAAAATAAAAACCGTTACGAAGAATTATTTGAATATTGGGTCGAATGTCTTGATCCAAATATGTTCAATTTTCACATTGGATCACCAGGTGGTTTTGTCGGAAAAATGAATTATCAATTAACTTTGACATCATTCAGGAGTTTGACCCAATTCAACATAAAAGATGGCTTTCAACTCCGTGGAAGTTATATTCAGCTGGATAAAAATTATGACCAGAATGATGATTTCACAATGTTTGTTGCATTTAAGCATTACACAACTTTTTCTCAAACTGATCAATATTTTGGATTTGGGAATGGTTTGACTTTTTTCCCACCATTTGTAAAAATTACAGCTGATAAATTGTATCTATATACAACAGCCGGCATATACACACAGAAAACGCTCCTTTCAGACATACAAAACAAATATTTAATGATATGTTCACAAAACGTGGTAATACCTACAAATTAGATCTTGGCAATGAAAGTATATCAATAACTGAGACTGTATCTCCACTCACAGCGTTTCAAAGGAACAAAGTGTATATTAATTTCAGATATTATATTCAGCGAATTGGATTCAGTTCAAAATCTTATGATGTAGATAAGATCGAATTTCATAAAATCTTGTTTCTTGAAAAATCCAAAGGTACATATTTTGATTGAATTCTATTTTCAAACAAACCAACAAAAAATTCCTCGACTTATATATATATGATAAGAGAAACAATCGAATACGTCAACTGCTTCTTTGAAGAAACCAAACAACAACACAACAACGTAAATGATGTCATACTAAAGTCAACTTTAGTATATCAATATCTACCCCTCAGAAATTTCAAGACATATATATCAATAGATGATGTCCTCGAACTAAATGACAACGAACTCGGTCTAATTGGTCCTGGAAATGGATGCCTCACATGGTTCCTCGAAAGAATATTCAATCAGTCAGACATATTACACTCACATAGCATTCTACATGATGCTTTTGGTCGATTCTATGCCCATCATTCATTGGACCGAGGGTACACATATATCATTCCCAAGAACCGAACACTAAAATGCATGAAAAGATCTCAATTTTGCGGTCAGATTTCTGGATTAATATATTGCGTATCCAAAAAAATATAATATAAAAAATATATAAACAATGTATATGAAAGAGCTGCGAAAAAGCATATTCAACTGGAATCATATTTCAGACAAACTGACAGAAGAACAGATCGAAGAATTAAAATCTCACTACCACACATACCATAAAAAGTGTTGGGCCTAAAAACAAGCAGTAAAACGCCTTAAAAAATGGAAATTATTGGGGAATTCATTATCAATCGTATTTGCATCTGGAGGTTTTGCTTCTAGTTTAGCAACTGGTGGCATTAGTTTGATTACCATCAGTACAGCAGCCCTTTTGATCCAGGGTTGGATGAAGCATAAAGACCTTGATCTTAAGATCCAAAATTGTACATATGCTTACCAAAGCTATCAACATCTGCTAAATGAAATAAAAGATATAATGAGAAGTGGAAATTTCAATTCATCTAATATTTACAACACAATGAAGAACATTGATGATTATGTGACAGACAACAGTCCTATTGTTGATAAGTATCTTATCAAGTACAATAAAATATTTACTGCCTCAAAATGCTGATAATCTTATAAAATCTTAATGATTGAATCTTTACCCAATATCGATTATAAAATTCAAGTGTCTTTTTTGATTAATTAACTCAGAAGGAATACCAAGCAACATAAATATCTGTTTGATAATAAATTTAGTACTAATCATCCTTTTCCGGTTTTTATTCACATGAGGAATAACAGAATCTATATCAGCAAATACTTTATGGATCTTATTCTTTTGATTATTAGTCAATTTCACCCTATTACCATAACATATACCATTCAACACATTATAAATATGATACTTTCGATTGTAAACCGATTTTCGTCGCATTTTATATAAATTTTCATGTATATCAATGTACTTATCAACAAAAACATAACCATCAACTAAACCACAATTCACACATGTATTCATACCATTCGCATTTTTCATATCCTGTCCACTACAGCATGGCTCAACCACTTTATTAACTTCTACTAATTGTTGATCACAAAAAGGACATGCCGGCTCCATCATATTCTTCAATTCATTGTGAATTTGAGAATTACAATTCATCTTATATTATTATATGATATTATATTTTTATACCAGTCCCAGTATTGGTCCCAGTATTAGTCCCAGTATTGGTCCCAATCATTATCCAAGGTTTTCATCCAAGGTTGTGGTACCAGACCTAGGTCCTTGGTTTTGTTTTCAAGATTCCAATATTTGATTCCTATATTTGATTCCAATATTTGATTCCCATATTTTGGTTCCAGCATTTGATTTCTTACATTGGGATTCTATTTTTGGTTAATTGTTGGTGAAAAAGTAATGAGATGAGGGATAATAAAAACTGCGCTTGACCCGCGAGCTACTAGCATTTGATTCCTACATTTGATTCCCATATTTTGGTTCCAGCATTTGATTCCTATATTTGATTCCTATATTTGATTCCAATATTTGATTCCGATATTTTGGTTCCAGCATTTGATTTCTTACCTTGCGATTCTATTTTTGGTTAATTGTTGGTGAAAAAGTAACGAGGTGAGGGATAATAAAAACTGCGCTTGACCCGCTAGCTACTATACTACTATTTAGCAAGTGGATCTACAAGAATGGGTGAAACTTATCCTGCAAGTGTTCTACCTTGGCAGTTTCACAAGTCTACGCAAACCGTCGGTAAGTCATTAGAATTTTTACCCACCCTCATCCCCTCGGCGACGTAGCACAACAGCTTGGCACCTCTGTCTGGTGCAGTCACTCATTGCCTCCGCAAAATCGGATTTCCCGTAACTTAAGCACACAGAGACAATGAGTGGCAAATCCATTGGTGAAAATGGAATACTATATAGGTATTTGCCGCGGAATAGGGTATGGTTTTTGAGGTTCTCGGTCCTTAAATAGGTTATCTTTTTTACCCTTTTGTTACTGTGTTTCCGGTGTGGTCCTTAGATAGGATAGCTAATTTGTATTATATAATACTGGAGTGTGAAAACGCCATCCTTAACGAACGTTTGTTATTAAACTTGATGTATTCGTTTAAGTATTAACAAAATGATTGTGCAACAGCGGTTTAATGGCCTTGAATTGAGTGTCATTTTGCGGGTTTGGGCCTTAAAAAGGGTATCAGTTTTCGCTTTCTTAGTCCTTAAATAGGGTTAGGATTCAAGAACCTTCGCGGCACACCCCTATCCAAAATTCTGGGGAATGCCCCCCTCCCCCACCGGGCAGATATATAAGATAAAAGCAAAGGCTCGATGAAATGTTTCGAGTAAATTTCTTTCGTTTCTATCTTTTTGAAGTGTTAGAATTTATCTTAGTCCTTTAAATCTTTTAAAAAATGCGCCTGGCAGAAAAGGCGACATGTTTAATTTACTGCCCTCATTCTCAGACAAAACTTTAAAATAGAACAAAACAAACGAAGCGTTTATTTGACAATTTAGCATATTTGTGTTGACATACCTCCAAGTTAATTAGTTTACACCTCAGCGAGTTATGAGTGCCTAGTAACATAAAAACCTCAGAAAATAGACCCACAGCACATTTTATTTCATTTGAGGCTTAGAGTAACCAGTA
>CM042750.1:13713589-13728589 GCA_022496165.2 Catalaphyllia jardinei | reverse complement strand
TCTTATCAATTATATCATTCATAATTGTACTACTATCATTGACAGTTTTGTTAACGAAATTAACAGAAGCTGCATAACTACTGTCTGATGGTTGTGGTTCTTTGAGATTAGCAATACTATTATTAGCCATATTTAAATCACCTTCCATTGGTTCACTTCCATCTTTTGGAAGTAGATCTGATTCATTGATTACTATTTCACGCATAACATAATCACGTGTTTTCTTCAACAATTCAAAGTTAACCGCTTTATGCTTTATTTGATCATAATTTGGATTTTCTCCATCGTCTTCAACAATAGTTTTATAGATTATCAATATCATTATTACCCATATTCAGACCACCTGTCATTGCTCTGCTTCCATCTAGTTTCAAGAGATTTGTGGGAGAGTTTGTGGGAGAGTTTGGTAATTTACTAATTTCAGCATCTACATAAGCTTTGCTGACAATGTCATTAGGATCATCAAAAAGTCCATCGTAGTAAGGTTCACAGTTTTTTATTATATTCTGTTGGAGAT
This sequence comes from Catalaphyllia jardinei, assembly GCA_022496165.2. Classification (NCBI taxonomy): domain Eukaryota; kingdom Metazoa; phylum Cnidaria; class Anthozoa; order Scleractinia; family Caryophylliidae; genus Catalaphyllia; species Catalaphyllia jardinei. The sequence goes on along the minus strand of CM042750.1, from coordinate 13,728,072 downwards.
CATAATATTCTATACCTTCTTTGTCCACTATTTTGAGAACATTTTCATTCAGATATCCTTTGTTAACAATGCTTAGCAAATCTCTAGCTCTGATTGAAAGTTGTTGAGTATTTACCCTTCACCACTCTTGAATAAAACAGAAATTTAACCATAATATCTGATTTGAAATCTTATTCCATCGTCTTCTCCACCCTCTCCATCAGTTGTGAATTGAATGATTGATTTAGTATATTGATTAGATATTTTGTCACTATCGAATGCAGTAATCGTATAATGACTATCACCATGGACATTAAAAATTATTGTATCATCAACACGAAAACCACCAGCACTACCAATAACAAATATTTCAAAAATAGAAGTGTAACTACCACTCTCCAATTGATTACCTTTCATTTTTATACTAGACCATGCTTCTCCACTAAAACCAGTATCATCACCTTCTTTCTTAATTATATAAGCATCATCATGCGTCTTATGATTTTGATGGTAGTTTTACAGTTGATTGACTCTTGTCACCAAAGTCTTTATAAAATCGAAACCTTGGTTGTAAATGATAACTATTTTGATTGACTTGAGTATGTTCTTTCAACACTTTTAAATTGACTACATCACCATCATCAATTGAGTCAGCTACATCAGTCAGTCGTTTTCCATCAATATCATAATTACCATCATCACTTAACTTGAATCCAACACCAGGAGGTCCTCTCGGTCCTTGTGGTCCTCCTTCATTATCGATTTTGAAATGACCATAATGATCATTATTTGTATTGTCGTTGAAGATTCCCGTATATTAGTATATTACATATTTCCATAAAAGTTTCTCTTCACTGTTTTCATTGGTTTGTCAACATAGCAGAAAGAGTATGGTTTGTTGGTTGCTTTAATATACTTTTCTTTATCAATTCCTAATTCTTGAGATATCAAATTTCTTTCTCTTGATGATGGAAAATCGTACAAGCAAAAATGGCTGCAATTCAATCTAATCGCTTTAGGACATCCATAAAAGGATTGTGTGAGATATATCACAGAGCAGTTTTTATGCCGTCCTTGAATGAAATAGTCTATCAGAGGTTTCTGTACTTTTTCACACACATAATCATCAAATATAACGACTCTCTGCATATCAGTATCTTGGAGTTGGTCGACAGGTATGATTTCATCATTGCTCGCTACCAAAACTGGGTAACCAACATGTTAACTTATTCCACTCATCTTATCAATTAAATTTATATACTTATCTTGATCCAGATTTTTGGCATACAAATGGATCTGATCATAATAAATCAATGGATGTTAAATTTGTTTTGCCTGATCCAGAATTGCCAGCCAAAAGCATCCTAAATGTATTCTTCGGCATGTATTCATACAATTGTTTGAAATCATCATTTGATTTATAACCACTATCATAGTTTGGTATTTCCATATATGATTACATTAGATAATTGAGGTAAGTTGAGATAAGTTGAGATAAGTCATATTATCTAATGTATATCTATATGGATGTTGAACGAATGAAAAAGCTTCTTTCCAGTGGAATTGAAGCTGGAAACAAGGTGAAAGCAGTCCGCGAAGTCATCAAGACTTATAAAACACAAAAACAGGATATGTATGATGATACAGCAGAAATATTAAAACCTTCTTTTGAATTTCAGAAAGAGATTAAGAAATCAACTGATGAAAAACAGGATGAGTTAATTAAACAGTTGAAAAAAAATCAAGAAAAAATAGTCGAAGCTATTGAATTTGACCCTACGAAGGCTATTACATGGGAGGGTAAAAAATTGGCGGCCTTAGATTGGGATCATTACAAAGGTGAAGATGGAGGTGAAGATGGAGGTGAAGATGAAGGTGAAGATGGAGGTGAAGATGAAGGTGAAGATGAAGGTGAAGATGAAGGTGAAGATGGAGGTGAAGATGAAGGTGAAGATGAAGAGGTTAAACCAAGCACAAGTGAAGAGAAACCTCAAATTATAAATTTGGATAAAGGTATTACAGATGAATATAAAAAATTATTGGAATCAAAAGAGTTACCTTTACCATCTGAAATTTTACAAAAAGGTTTAGATCTAACCTCATTTATAAAAAATGTGAATGACAAAATAAAACGAAATGAAAAATACATTGAAGAACATTCAACAAAAAAGGATGAGCCTTTGAAAAAATTGAAAAAAATACAACTTTCAACATTTAATCGAAATAAAACAGAAATACCATACCTCCAAGATTATTTGGAGAGATTAAACCATATCAAAGCAGCCCCAAAATATATGGGTGAAGGTATTTATACACAGAAAAAGAGAAACGCTTATAAGATATCACAAAATGGACAGTATGGTGGTCTGGTAATTGATCTTCCAAAACTACACAGGCATCTCAAAGTTGTGGCTCATAAAAACGGCCAGAAAGTATATGATAAACAGGCCGACTTCGACACACTTGATCTTTTGACAAAGAGATTTAATAGTAGAAAGAACTACTCTCAATTATCAAGAACTGTTTTTAATGACCTAAATAGACTGAGTGAAATACCAATACATAGGACATCCAAGAAGTATTCAAAACTTGGATCAGGTGTTGTTTATTATAATAATCCACAAGATTTACTTTCACGATTAGAGCTGCTTGGAGGGTCCATGTCTTCTGGAAACAACAGTAATGATGTCAGGGAAGAGTTTGTGAATGTGATACATGTGTTGAATAAATTGAATGTCATAAATAACAAACAAATGAATGACTTCATGAAGGAATATCTAATATTATAATATATGAGCAAACTCCTATTACGATTTTCATCAAGAAACAGACAAAAGGCTGGTGTAAGTTTGAGTCATGATTTCACAACTAAATTCAACGAACCCATTGAACTATCTTATGATATGAAGCATGAGCTGGCTGTGAGATCCTTAACCATGACTTACAGTTGGTACAATATCAGACAATCATATGGTAACAATCAAATAAAATACAGTCATAATGGTGGTACAGATTGGGAAACAATCACATTTGTTGACGGAATGTACAGTTATGATGACATTGATGAATACATTAAAAAGTACATGAAGGATAAAGGGCATGTTATTGAGGATGGTGATGAAGAAAAATATGGCATCAATCTGTATTTTATCTTATCCACATATCGAGTACTTGTTGAATTGAAAGAGAATTTTAAATTAGATCTCAGAAACACAGATTTCAGAAAACTGATTGATAGCACAGAGTATGGAAAAAATCTACCTGATATCACAAGAGGAGTAGATGAGATACATATTAATTGCGACAAAGTAACAGACAGTATTACTGATGGTCAATCTTCAAGCACAATCGCTGTTATACCTGTTGATAATCTTGTAAGATCACTTCCATTTACACACCAACCTCGTTTTCTCGCATATAGTCCAGTATCAGGTCATTTGATATCTTCAATGCGGTTTTACGTTACCGATTCATCTGGGGATCCAATTGATTTGAATGGGATAGATTGGCACATTGAACTATTTCTGCGATCAACAGAGATTTAATATAATATTATAATATATGATAAGACAGAGCGAATTTAAATTACGCTACAATCCAAATCTGGATAAATATGTGAAAAAACATATTTACGGTGAAGTTCAATACGGTGAAGGTCTAAGCGATGTTTTAAAGTCAGTTGGAAGTAAAATCTTCAGAAGAACTGGGAAGAAATTAGCCAAAAGTGCAGCCACAAAAACTGGTGAAAACGTTGGTAAAAAGTCTGGTGATGAAATAGTCAGGCTTCTCAGAGAGAACAAAACACCATCACATCCAATGGAATACAATATAACACCACCAAAAGAATTAACTGCTCAGGAGGTAAATGATAGAGTAAATCAGATACTTTCAGGTGGAAAACGTAGAAGGAGGTATTTTATATAATCATATTATATATGACAAATTATCGAAACCCAAAACTAGTAGAAAGGTATGAAGATGTTGTTTTTGAACTTGAAACAGCATTGAATTCAAATATCGCAAACAATGCTTCTCAAATAAAAAATAATCATCGTTTTGTTGTCAACAATAGTGGAGAAACGACCCCTTTTGATTGGTATCACGCAAGATTCAATGTAGATTTCAATTTAGAGAAGCTAGCAGATGGAGCTGATGTCGCTGCTGATGATCACAATGGGATAGTCAATTCAGCTTATTCTCTTATTAAAAAATTGAATGTCAAGATGAATGGACTTGATGTTTATGACTGTTCGGAAGCTAACCAGGCAACGAATATCAAAAATCTTCTAGAATATTCTCAGGGTTATTCAAAAAGTCAAGGTACTAATGAATTCTTTTATATTGACAAGAACAGAAATGCTGAAGAAAGAACAGCTCAAGCAACTAACAATTCAGGTTTTGCTGCTAGAAAATTGCTACTGAATAATGGTGTTACAGTTAATGCAGAAATACCACTAAATCGGTATGGCTTTTTTGAGAGCCTTCATGGTGAACTTCTTCCGAATTCTCGAATTGAGTTAAAAATAGATCTTGAGAGTGACGCCAACCTTGTCTGGCGGGCAGCAGACGATTTTCGTGTGGTCCTTACTAAATTTCAGCTGATAATCCCTCGTATTGTTTTCAATGCAGATGGAAAGTCATTATACATAAGCAAATACCTTGATACAAGAAAGTGGACCTATCTTCGTGAATTGGTTGAGAGAGGTAATTCAACAAGACAGAATACAGCTAACTTTCGTATTTCAACAGCAATTAACAAACCTAGACACGTTTTTGTTTTCATAATCAATGATGCAAATGATGAATCACAAACAGCTAATAAATCCTTGTATAACACTTTCAGCGTTGTTGATAATAAAGCATTAAACAGCTGCCATCTTGAAGTAGGAAATGGGAAAGAATATCCAGAGGTTCATTACAGACCAAGCACTGAACCAACACGTGTAAATTAGTCCTAAGGTCCATGTAAATGAATCGATGATATTATTTTGAATACGTTTTGTAATTAAAGATTATATAACGTATATTATATACAAGAAATGACTCAGCTTTTTGAAATAAAGGTGAAACTATCAGAAAATCGGAAGAAGAATATTGGTGATGCTTACCGTAAAAGAGAAACTATTGTTATTAGGCTCACGAATGACTCTCTCAGTGGGAATGACACTCTATATGTCCCAGCGATGGTAAAGAAGAGATTGGAGAAGAATCGGAAATTGAATAAAGGTATGGATATTAAGCTTGCTAAAACCAATATCAGAAAACAAGTCGGTGGCAGTTTATTGACTTCTATTCTATCCCTCGGACGTGTATTCGGACCAACCATTGCAAAAACCATGCGATTAGCAGCTTTAGCAGGGGCTGCAAGTACAGGTGCAAGCCAAATTGTCAAGAAAATAGCTGGAAAAGGAGTACAGACAGGAGGTTTCCTCATTCCACAAAACAAAATTGATAAGCTTATTGCAAACAAACATCTTCTAACCGCAAAACAAAAGAAAGATATATTAGATGCCCTTCAATCAGGTTCAGGTGTTCGTATAAGACCAACAAAGAAACAATCAGGTGGCTTCCTTGGCACTTTGCTTGCCAGTATTGGGATTCCTTTGGCTTTGAAAGCTTTGACCGGAAGAGGTTTGCATGCTGAAAAATCAGGACCAAGAAGATCAATACCTGTATATGTTCCTTCAAAATCAAAAAAAGAAGGCCGAGGTAAAAAAATAAGATGATAATGCCATATCAACCACCACCGTTTTTTGGTAGTTGGGATGACTACGCAAACCAGATTGGTCTTGGTAAAAAAAAATAAAGGAAAAGGTCTTCTTCTAGGTCCAAACAGTCCTTTCAACAGCATTCCATTGATAGGAGTTATTTTGTAAATAAACCATTATCAAATCATGATTTGATGGACTTGGTAAAACAACTTGGTATAAAATACTTCAGAGGTGTTTTCAGCAAGGATACATTACCATCGCAAATAAATAATAAAGAATGTGGGATAGTAAATCTTGATAACCACATCGGACCAGGTACACATTGGGTAGCTTATAGAAACATTGATAGATTTTGTGAATACTTCGACTCTTTTGGATTGAATATGCCATCAGAGGCTAAGAAATATGTGGCCACTAGTGGAAAACAATTAGTATATTCAACGGATGAGATACAAGAACGTGATTCAGTGTTATGTGGGTATTGGTGTTTATACTATCTACTGGAAAGACAGAAGGGAAGATCCATTCTTGATACAATACATAATGCTAAATTCGATATGTCAGACACAAGTGTCAATCATAGATTCATCATCAATTATTTCAAGAATATATAAATTATATATATAATGGTAAAATCATATTGCGTAAAACAGAAGAAACAAACTGAATGCGCTCCAGGTAGTGAGGGGATATGCCAAAGCTAGAAATGGGCGTATGATGTTGAAATTCACTTGTGCTGAATGTGGGATAACAAAGACCAAATTCGTGAAGAGTGGGAAACAAGGAACAGGATTTGATGAGCTTATTGTTAAAGGATTGGCATCAGGTGCTAAAGGACTTTTCAACTTAGGTAGAAATAAAGCTGGTGAAGCAATAAAATCAGAGACTGCCAAAAAGAAGATGAAAGAAATGGGACAAAAGTATTTAGACCAAATCATTGATTCGGTCACCGATGATGTATCAAAAAAGATATCAGGTAAAGGAAGAAAGCGGGGAATGTTGTCACTGCACCTGGATTGTTTAAAGGACCTGAAGTGAGTGAAAAAGAGGGTAGAGCTTTGGTTGCTGAATACAAGAGACAATACAAGGCTTACAAAGATGCTGGAGGCAGTAGATCATACAACTCATGGATTAAATGGAAAGGTTATGGTGGAAGGTTAGACATCCATAATGCCATTCTCAAGGTTGCACCTAAGAAGGGTTTTGTGATGCCTGGGCATAAATATACAGGGCCTGGAAACCCTCTTGAAGAGCAACTGAGGTATGATCCTAATACTGGTCAGATACTTGAGATATATCAACAACCAACAGGTAGAACAGATGCAGTCAGTATGCAGCATGATGTTGATTACTCAGTTTGTGGTAATAAGCCAAAAGGCGATCAAGTGAAGTGCAAAAATGAAGCTGATCGTAAGATGGTTAAGGCTTTGGATGCTATTCCATGGAACGACAGACAATAGGGACATGCAATAGCTCGCAACGCTATTGCAGCTAAGTCAAAATTGGGTATGGGTGTTAAGAAGCCAAAAAACGGGAAAAGCCGTCGAGGGAGGAAAACTGCCAAGAAAAATTAGCAGATGAGTTACATACACCCATAAAACGCAACTTCACTCGGCGGCGTGTAATCACAAATCAAATTGATGAAATATGGGCAAGTGATCTAGTTGAAATGCAACAGTTCAGTAAATGGAATAAGGGTTACCGATATCTTCTAATGGTTATTGATGTATTCAGCAAATATGGTTGGATCGTTCCATTGAAAGATAAGAAAGGTGAATCTCACAATGAAGCATTCAAAAAATATTCAAGGAAGGCAGAAAACCACAATATCTATGGGTTGACAAGGGAAAAGAATTCTATAACAAACATGTGAAAGACCTAATAGAGAAAAATGGGATACAAATGTACTCAACTGAGAATGAAGAGAAGTCATCAGTAGTTGAAAGATGGAATAGGACAATTAAATCCAAAATCTGGAAACAGTTCACAGTTCAAGGTAATACAATGTATCTAGACATGTTACCTGAACTAGTAAAACAATACAACAACACAAAACATTCAAGCATAAAAAATGACACCGGTTGAAGCATCTGATAAGAGGAATGAGGGTATAGTTTACTTCAATCTATATGGTGATATGGAAACATATCCAAGTATAAACGGAATGTGTTCGACAAGGGTTATACACCAAACTGGACAGAAGAAGTGTTCACAGTTGATAATATCCAATACACTAATCCAATCACATACAAAATAAAGGATCTTAGAGGTGAAGATATTCAAGGGAGTTTCTATGAACCTGAATTATTAAAAGCCAAACCGGATGTATTCCGCATTGATAAAGTTATTCGCAGAGATTATAAGAAGAAACAAGCTTTGGTGAAGTGGAAGGGATATAGTGATGATTTTAATAGCTGGATTCCAATGAAGGATTTAAGCGTAGTATAAACACATATAAGTATATATTATGTAATCTTATATTGATAAGACGATATAGTATGATTATCATATTATATCGCGAATCAAGACTGATTATTGCTATCTATTGGTAGCCAAAAATATTATTGTTTTTGTCTATTTTTGCAATTTTTCTTGTGAACATATTTATAACCATTATTATAAACTCGGTTGCAGTTAGGACATCGGTATTCCTTGTTTTGCCATTTTTTAATAGATTCCAACTGGTGTTTCTTCCTATCCTCATCTGATAATCTTCGTGGTCTGATATTAGCCGATTTTTTGTAATCAGCTGGTAAGTCTTCTTGTTTGATATATTCAAATGTATAAGAATGACCATCTTTCTTCGACACACCTGATTTACAGTTATTGATACCCTCACAAGCCATTTTAACGATACCAGCATTGATGCCTAAATGTTGATTGACTGAATACAAACTGTTGAAGTATGAAACTTCATTTGTATTCTTATTAGTTGCTTTTATACATTTTTTATTTTTACAATTATTTGCAACAAATGTATAATCCCTATATTTAGCTGATTTCTTGCAATTCTTTTGCTGTGTAACAAGCTGTAGATTGGGTAACCTATTATCATCTTTTTTATTGTTAATATGGTCAATCACTTTTCCATCTGGTATAATACCATTAAAACACTCGAAGACAAATCGATGGGCTTGATAACCCTTGAACCCAGATTGGCTATGCTTTCTTACACAAACAATTAAATAACCTCTATGATTTTTGTTACCTTTGTGAAGCACTTTCTTAATGATATTGATGATGTTTCCATCACTGTCTGCAGCATATAAGTCATAAGTCGGATGAACAGAAAAAACGCACTCATTTATTGTCATTTTCGTCATTATAATATAGATTATATAACCAAACCTTTATATGAATTATGTAAAAAAAATTTTTCAGAAAGACACTTAAAGATTTGGCACTATATAAAATTATTATGGAAAAAATTATCTCAACATATAGTATGAACACACGTGATCTCTCAAAACTAACCAAATCTCAACTGATCAACATGTTGTTGAAGCAGAACGAGAAAATAAAACTGTTGTTGAAAAAGCCAGTCCCAACTCCTAGGAAAAATGTAAAACAGATGGTGCAGGATTATGAAGACAACATCATTCCTCCACCACTGGAATTCAGGGATGATTAAAAACCAATCCAATTTCCAAGAAAAAATGTTAAGCAGATGGTTCAGGATTATGAAAACAACATCATTCCTCCACCATCTGAGTTTAGAAATGATTACAAACCGGTCCCAGCTCTGAGGACCAAAAAACCGGTCCCAGCCCCTAGGACCAAGATAGAGGAAACTGCTATAGCCTTGAAAGGTTATACTAAGTCTTTTGAAATCAGCATCAAAAACAGAAAAGATCCTCTTGAACAACTGCAAAACACGAGAAAAGCAGTCGAATATCATATTGTGAGAATGCTTACATCTATGAAAGGTCTAAAATTTGTTGAAACGCTCAAAGTGACATTCAAAAAATATCTTATTACTGTACAGTATCAAATAATGAAAGGCTCATCATACATCAAGCTTCCACCAGAACTCATACATCATGAAAAGGGGTTAATCAACATGAAAAATGAGGATAATGAATGCTTCAGATGGTGCCACATCAGGTGCTTAAATCCTCAAGATAGGAACCCCCAGAGGATCAAAAAAACAGACAAGGAATATGTTAAAAATTTAGTTTATTCAGGAATTGAATTCCCAGTAACCACTAAGCAATACAACAAAATTGTAAAGCAAAATGAAATCAATATCAATGTATATGGATACGAAAACAAACAACCATATCCTGTCTATGTTTCAAAAGAAAAATATGACAGACATATGAATTTATTATTGATAACGGAAAATGACAATAAACATTACGTTTTCATCAAAGATTTCAACAGGTTTATGTTCAACCAAACAAAACATAAGGAAAGGAAGCACTTTTGTATGCACTGCCTTCAGTGTTTCAGCTCCGAAAGAGTCTTGAACAATCACAGAGATAATTGCATACAAGTCAATGGAGCACAAGCAGTAAAAATGCCTGATGCTGATAACAATATCCTAAAATACAATAATCATAATAAACAGCAACCTGTACCATTTGTGATCTACGCAGACTTTGAGGCTATAACAGAAAAGATATCTGGTTGTCAACCCAATGACAACAAATCATTTACAGAAGCATACCAGAAGCATACAGACTGTGGATATGGTTACAAGGTTGTCTGTTGCTATGACGATAAATACAGCAAACCTACCAGAGCGTATAGAGGTGAAAAGGCTGTTTATAAATTCATGGAAGCCATGAAAAAAGAATTCAATAAACCATTGAGAATGACGAAAGATGATGAAGAGAAATTTCAAAAAGCTGAAGAATGTCATATTTGTAATAAAAAATATACTGATAAAGATATTCGAGTTCGAGACCACTGTCATATCACTGGTAAATATAGAGGATCTGCTCATCAAGATTGTAATTTAAAACTCAAAGTAAACCAAGAAGAAGTAAAAATACCTGTTATATTTCATAATTTAAGAGGGTATGACAGTCATTTTATAATGCAAGAGATTGGAGCTATAGTTAAGAAACATACATACACAAATAAGAAAGGAGAAGAGCAACAGATGACAATCAATGCTATACCTAACAATATGGAAAAGTATATGGCTTTCATGCTCGGCAATAGCTTAGTGTTCCTTGATAGTTTTCAATTCATGAGCTCCAGTCTAGAAAAACTAGTGAGTAATGTACCAAGAGAATCATTGAAATACACCTCTGAAGTATTTAAGGGTAAAGAGCTAGATCTAATGACCAGAAAAGGAGTTTACCCCTATGACTATATGGATAGTTTTAATAAGTTCAAAGAACAACTTCCATCAAAAGAAGCATTTCACAGTATTTTAAACAATGAACATATATCAGATGAAGATTATGAACATGCTTAAATTGTGTGGAATACGTTTTCTCTAAAAAATATGGGTGAGTACCATGATTTATACCTTACGTCTGATGTCCTCCTGTTAGCTGATGTATTTGAAAACTTCAGGAAAACATGTCTTGAATATTAAAAATTGGACCCATGCCATTATTTCACATCTCCTGGTTTATCCTGGGATGCTATGCTTAAGATGACGAATATCAAATTAGAACTCATGACTGATATTGATATGTTTCAGTTCATTGAATTGGGACTGTGTGGTGGTATTAGCTATATTGCCAATCGTTATGGAAAAGGAAACAATAAGTACATGAGAGAATACGATGAGAAGGCGCCCTCAAAGTATATCATGTATCTTGATGCTAATAACCTTTACGGTTGGGCTATGAGTCAGTATCTACCAACAGGTGGATTCAGATGGATGACACAAAAACAGATTGATAAGATAAACCTAGCCAAGTACAAAGAAAATAGTGAGAAAGGTTTGATACTGGAAGTAGACTTGGAATACCCTGAAGAACTACATGACCTTCATAATGATTACCCACTTGCAGCAGAAAAGGTGAAAGTAACCAATGATATGTTATCTGAGTATTGCAAAAACATATCTGAGAAATATAATATATCAACCGGTCTGGTCCACAAGCTCATACCAATCTTGAGGAAAAAAGAAAAGTACGTTTTACATTACAGGAACCTCCAATTATATATTGATCTCGGTTTGAAGGTTACCAAAGTACATCGAGTACTTAAGTTCAATCAATCCCCTTGGTTAAAACAGTATATTGATTTCAATACCGAGAAACGTAAGAATGCTAAGAATGCCTTTGAAAAGGATTTCTTCAAGCTTATGAATAACAGTGTATTCGGTAAGACGATGGAGAATATTAGAAAGCGAGTAGATGTAAGATTAGTTACTGATGAGAAGAAACTGTTAACATTAACCAGCAAGCCAACGTATGTTAGCAGTAAGATCTTCAACGAGAATCTGGTGGCTGTACATAAAATCAAAGAAACCCTTACTCTGAACAGGTCAGCATATGTAGGGATGTGTATCTTGGATCTCAGTAAGACATTGATGTATGATTTCCATTACAATTATATTAAAGAGAAATATGGAAGCAAAGCCAAGTTGCTATTTACAGACACAGATAGCTTGACTTATGAAATAGAATCTAAGGATGTGTATCAAGACTTTTGGAATGATAAGCATAGGTTTGATAATAGTGACTACTCTGAGAGCTCACTTTATTTCGACAAGAGAAATAAAAAAGTAATTGGTAAGTTTAAAGATGAAGCCGCAGGAGTCCCTATTTATGAATTCGTTGGTCTACGATCTAAAATGTATAGTTATATTAAATATAATCAACAAGGAGGAAAGACAGCCAAAGGAATCAAAAAGAATGTCATCAAGAAGAACATAACACATGAAAACTACAAAGATACACTCTTCAATAATAAACAGATGCATCAGAGGATGAAAACAATCAGAAGTGAGAAACATCAATTAAGAAGTTATGAAATCAACAAAGTATCACTCAGCTGTTTTGATGACAAAAGATACTTGCATGAAGATGGAATAACAAGCTACGCTTACGGACACAAAAATATTAAAAATTTTCATAAATAATTTTCTTAATTTCTGTAATTTTCTTAATTTTCTTAATTTTCATAATCTCAAAAAATTGGTCTTAAAAGTCGGTCACAAAAGTCGGTCACAAAAGTTGGTTATAAAAATTGGTCATAAAAGTCCGTCACAAAAGTTGGTTATAAAATTGGTCATAAAAGTCGGTCACAAAAGTTGGTTACAAAAGTTCGTTACAAAAGTTCGTTACAAAAGTTGGTTACAAAAGTTGGTTGCAAAAGTTGGTTCCAGACCGATGTCCCGGGTTTTGGTCTTGGTTCCTCATTTGATTTCAATATTTTATTCCTATATTTTGATTCAAGTTTTGGTTCAGCATTTGGTTTTTGGTTTGGTTTTTCCAGCAGTTGATTAATTGTTGGAGAAATAGTTGAGAAATACAGTACAAAAAATCAGAACAGAGAACAATATGGAAAATGTGCTTAGACCCCCAACTACTATACTACTAACGAATTGGAGAGAACTTTAATCCTACATTGATTCATTCAGGCAAAATAATCCCGACACACACAGTACGAGATGACATTCAAAGTACGTGTAGGAACTCAAATATCCAAAACAGTTTTTATAAATAATTCAACTTGTTCTTATCAGAAATGATTACAATCCCACTGAGTTATTATCGAGTTCAGGTCTACTGCATGTGTTCTTTGAGGACGGCAAAACAAACAAATTCGTTCCATGCGTGTTTCTCGCTTAACAGTCAAAACTAGTCTAATTGAAAGCTTAAACGATACTGATGATGTAGATCGCCAAAGCAGTCCGTTGTGCAATCTGTCTCTTAGATGGAAAGTTAACAAAGCTATTGAAACAGTCTGTAAGTATTGCGGCAAAATTCCAAGTTCTGAAGGAGTTGACGCAATTTTTGTTTCTACGTTAATTGCTGGTAAAAAAGTCTCATGAACGTAAAAGACAATTGACAGTTGCTGTTTGAGTATGTTTTCTGGAATAATCGTTCATGCACTCTGAGAAGAATCTTGTGAATTGGATAGTGAAAAGATATAGTGGTAACGTTATGTATCTTTAATTGAACTTGTCAAAGACATCTTGATATGAACAACTGATAAACAACCAACTGGAGATGGGATACTGACACATGCATAAATTATAGACGACTTAAATATGCACAATCGGGTACATAACACCCAGAGTATTCGCACGCACCAAATGTTAACTAACTATGCTAATAGATATCGACACAATAATAATTAAAAAACCCTGTTAATTTATAGATGTGCACAAGGATAATTATGGCAAGAATTATCCGTTCTACACGTCCGACTTACTACACTGCAGCTGTCCAGCTGAACTGCTAAACGTTTTATAACGAACATTAACAAGAATATTGAAATTCTTACATATTCCATACGTATATAAGATAAAAGCAAAGTCTCGGTGAAATGTTTCGAGTAAATTTCTTTTGTTTCTATCTTTTTGAAGTATTAGAATTTATCTTAGTCCTTTAAATCTTTTAAAAAATGGGCCTAGCAGAAAAGGCGACATGTTTAATTTACTTCACTCATTCTCAGACAAAAACTTTAAAATAGAACAAAACAAACGAAGCGTTTATTTGACAATTTAGCATATTTGTGTTGACATACCTCTAAGTTAATTAGTTTACACCTCAGCGAGTAAATGAGTGCCTAGTAACATAAATTTCCGCTTAGAAAAACCTCAGAAAACAGACCCACAGCACATTTTATTTCATTTGAGGCTTAGAGTAACCAGTA
>CM042750.1:13678093-13693924 GCA_022496165.2 Catalaphyllia jardinei | reverse complement strand
TGTTTTTAACCTTTTTTTAACCAGAAAACGCTTTTACATTTTAATACAGAAATCGTTTGAAATGAGACAAACAGCATATCGAATATGCAGACTGCAGACTGCAGACCGGGTGCACAATGCAGACTAGGTACAAAATTCAGACTGCAGACTAGGTACAAAATGCAGGTCTTTAAGACCTTTGATTGACACATGTTCGACTAGCCCAGCCAATTACGAGCTCCGTTCGCTGGCGAACGGAGTATTTGAAATCACAATGCTTGGCTGCAAGCGTTTCCTTCCTTCCTCTCCCCCCTTATTTTTGCTCTCGCCCCATTTTTCGCGCGGGCAAAACGCCGAAAGCCCCGTTTCTTCTTCGCTCTTTGCTACACGGAAAGGCTTGCTACGCGGGCTAGCTTTCACTCTGTTGGACAAAATCTTCCATCTTTCTTTCACGAAGGAAAATAAGATTTTGTGAAGTGACTGATCAACCTATGTAAATTTAACAAACAGTCAACAGTCGCAGTTACAGCGCTTTTACAACTTCTCGGTCTCATTTTGATCTCAATGTCGTCGCTAAAATCGTGATCGTGACTGTAAGGAATTTAAGACGGGTTACGTACCTTATCTGTGACTGTTATTGCCAATGATGACAGTTTTGTCATCAAATATATGTCTGAACGCTTTTACATTCTTACGGTGACTTGACTTGACTTGACTTACTTGACTTATTAAACTGTTACTGCTTAAAGGCAGACGTCGTGGTTTGTGTGAACTCGAGTATTATGTACCTAGTCTTCATTCTGCATTCGGTCTTCAGTCTTCTGTCTGCATTTTGTGACGACCGATTAGTAAATTTCAAGTTTTTGGCTTGACTCGACTGTTACTCAATTAACCCTAACTGCTGAATACCCCTCCACTATTGTTTTCGTTGGTCGGCGGTCTTTAATGAACGGAGCAGAACACAATAGATCCTATTCTTATTCAGTGACATGCAAGATTTAGGGAATAGCACTACTAACCTTTTCATCCTCAAATCTTGAAGCGACATACTGTGGTAAATACAGTACCCTCGTTATGAATTCACAAACCTGCAACAGAGTTCGATCACACCTCATTGTAAAAGTATAAGACAACAGAAAATCAAGAGATAAAACAAGATCAGCCTAACAGTATAAATTACGGTGCTGAGCTTAACAGCTTTTAGCTTGGAGCCATATCAATACACACTATTGACACGCAAATGTGACCGAGTTTTCTGAATGTTGTGACGGTAGTTAACTAGCGACGCACTAACTTCAAGTTAAATGCGACAACCGATAAATCTTCGTGTGTTTAGTTCAGTGGAATTTATCGCCAGCAAATGTACCAAAAGCTGTGTTAAACATACCTCGTTCAATGATGTATCCGCCATGTCCATCTCAGTAGCCATCTCGGACCCACTTGCACGTGGACCACTTAGTCACATAACTCGTCACATAACTCGTCTCATAACTCGTTAAATAACTCGTCATATAACTCGTCAAATAACTCGTCTCATAACTCATCACATAACTCGTCACATAACTCGTCACATAAGTCGTTAAATAACTCGTCGTATAACTCGTCAAATGACTCGTCATTTAACTCGTCAAATAACTCGTCAAGTAACTCGTGACATAACTCGTCAAATAACTCGTCAAATAACTCGTCACATATCTCGTCAAATAATTATAATTTGTCACGGCCCTTTGCGGGCTCCGTACTAATGTGCTCATACATTCTTTGTTAAATTTTGAGTTTTTAAACCCGTGTTGCACAAAAAGTATTTAATACATCAGGCCATGGGCTCCTGATCAGGCTCAAATTCATTGGCAGAGTTAATCGTACTATAACCTTTCAATATTAAGAACTGATTTATTTGTAGCTCCTTCAGAAATTGAATTGCTTATGCTAATGATGCAAATATTATAAACAAGGATTCCGCTATACTGCAAGGCTGATACTACGTGAAAGACGTTTTGACACACCAAACATGGCTGATTAGAAACGCTGGAAGGCATCGGCTGCGTTTACCGTACGTATGCGGTCCCGGCTTACAGGTTCTCGTTTCTCTATGAATCCCTAGGTTATACCGGGGTAGACTGCGAACACTCTCTCTTTTCGCTGGAAATCCGTGGGGAAGAAAGGAAAACAACTAAGTGTGCGTAAGTGTGAGCGTGGCATGGAGGCGGCTCGCGGGCGGCGGGCGGCGGGCGGCGGGCGGCGGGCTGGAGTGGTAAACATTAATTAATGAAGGTACCAGGAAAGCTACAGAGTAGTACTTTTAAATAACGACGTACAACGTGGCTGAACATTATCTTAATGCTTGACCATTAAATTGAAAGCTACTCAGCAAAACGTTCATGAGATACTATTTGTGAGCTATACACAGTTGGTTGGAACTTTTTGATCACTCAGAATTGTTTTTGAGTTGACGTTTCATGTAGTAGCACTTTTTATTTAGCAGTGCAAATGGTGGAGATAGAGGTTGTTCACCATTTACATGGGGAAACCGGTTGGTCGATGGTTTGTGCAAATGGAAAGCAAAATTCTCATTTGGAAATTTCCGTTTGGGGTAGGCGTGTACCATTTGAACAACAGACCCAACTTACCGAAAGAGCCTAGGACGAGTTTGACATCTTCAAATGGCGGCTGAAAGATGGCTCAATTGACGAGGAATTACCTCTCGATTATGAGAAGATGGAGAATTCTACTTAATATCGGCCACTGCAGCTTCCATGAAGAGAGATCTGAAGAGAATTGTTGGTTTTTTTGAGGCTGTGGTGCCGTCTTATGCAATCGATGAGTTGAGATCGCACTTTCGCATGACCAAAACCACCTTCGAAGTTCTTGCTCAAGAGTTGGCAGCTTGCACACTGGAAAACAGAACTTTCAGCAGCAACCATGTTGACGCATCCCACGTAACGCAGATAAAAATTGGCGTATGGCCTGGAACTGGTTTCGAATGACAAATGGTAAGCACATTTTTCGTTCAGATATTCCGTTTGGGAATTTTGGACTACCTTTCAAGACGTTACGTTTATTTTGAAAAAGTTTCGTTCGGGCAAACCAAAACAGTCGTACCATTTACATCCCAACCGAAATTTCCGGAATTTTTCGGTAAATGGTAAACAACCAGAAAGCCGTAACCTTGCATACGGCTGGCGCGCCCAAAATATGAATTGACCAATCAGGATTCTGCAGGCGGGAAAACTTTACTGTCCTGACGTCAACTGATGTGAGTTAACAGGAAAGGAATTGAAATCAGGCAACTTTTCTTATTGGATATGGCATTAGATGTTTACGGAAAGGGATTCTAAAAGCATATCAGACTGTAAAAAGTGAAAAACTGAATCATTTCAAAAATCATTTTGTGCTTCCAAGCTTCTAATTTAGCGCCGAAAATGGGTCGCCAGCTTTCATTGTTTGTGTAAAAATCCAATACATTGTCTGTTATATGTCTGGTATAGGGCAATATTTTTATGTGGTACATCACAATTATTCAACGAGTGTGCATTGGACATGAGATGGTAGATACCAAACGATGGACATGGCGCTGAGTTGGCTATAATCCCAACATATTCAACGCCCCTAAAACATAGCTAACGATATCAGTTTGTTTTTTTTTCCTTTCTTCAATCCTCTGTGTTAAAAGCGTAAGTCATTCATTCCTTAAATACGAGGCAAACAGAGACATTGTAGCGGTCGGAAATTGACTCTCGCGGACAACACGCAAGATGTGGTTCAGTTCTGGAAGACTTTAACATTTGGACGTAAACAGTAGCCTTTTAGCTAGTATCGTAGCTACAAAGTATTGTTTGAAGAATGCTTTAAAGCAGAAAAAATAAAAAGCCGACATCTGCATTTATTGCATTTCTATGCCTTGCAGCTAGCTTCTAAAAGACATGTTTTCTAACTGTCAGTAAACAGTACTTTAGCATTATTTTGAACTCTACATGCTTAAGAAATAAAGATCTTTGGTGTTGGCAAGGTAGTCTTCTTTTTTCTTTTAATTGACTTTTCTTAAGACTTTGCAGTCTCCAGGAACAGAGAAGACGAGAGCTGAGGAAACAGCATTTTTCCTTGACAACCAAGACGATTAACACCGCGAATTAAGCAGATAACGAAAATAATACTCCACATGCACTCATACTAGCTTTAGCGCGTGCAAAGGCCGAGAATTTCCGCATTTCTTGCTTTGTCATCGAAGTTAGTTCCCGAATTAAACTTGTTCAAGGTAAAAATACATTGTATTCACAAAGAAATGCACCATGAATATTCCACACGTGGTGAGAAAATGTTATTTATCCCAGTCGGAACCCTGAGGTGTTTCCCATTTTAGAGTTTTTTTTTTAATTTTGAGCACAAGTGGCTATTGACGCAATTCAGTCCCATTCAGTCCTGGAGTTCTATGAGCTTTTGAATGAATTGGACAATAAGGTTTGTATAGAAAAATAAGAATCACTAGAGGATGAGGCTTTTCTTTTTCCGTTTAGAAAATCGATTGTTAAATGATAATGAGGCATTTACGTAAACAGAGTGAAAAGAAAATTTGCTTTTGATTGAAACTTCAGCGTATGAACCGTGACAAGTTATTTCTATCTGTCTTTATTTTTGCTGGCAGTTGGTCAAATTCTGTCAAGAGATGTGTGTAAAAGATTCGAAGAACAAATTGGACTTAAACTGAAAACGCGGTTGATCGTCATCGCCTCTAATCGATTTCAGTTGTCCCGACTGAGTAACAATGTTATTAATTACAACTTCGGATAGCCGGCAGAATTGTTCTAAGCCAGGGGCAAAATTTAGCGAACTTTTCGACTCCGGTCGATAAATTAATGAAGTGTCAAAAATATGTGCTCCAAATTAAACCTGTACCTCAAATTTGAATTTTCATGCAAAACATGGAAAACACCATCACGAATCATTTTTGCATTTCTTTAATAATAATGCGCTTTAATGCAATGGCAGATACTCAGAAACAATTGAGGCAATTTTATCCCGGCTTCCAATCTATATATAAGTATATACATGTATATATTATTTGAAATTAAAAGTTTGTTCTTCACTCAAGGGCAAAAAAATAAAATATTTTAAATCATTGGAAAATTTCCATTATTTTAGGCTCGCGTGATGTTCTTTCCGTTTGAAAGTAATGATATGAGTTGTACGCGAATTTCATTCGGAGATAAGGCCAATATAGGTGTGCAACAAAGCACATGTTCAACTCTATTGCACGGCACTTAAAACATGTCGGAGATTGAACAAGTCTCGTCTGATCCTTGATTTTCATGTGAAAGCTTTTAGGAGTTATAAATCACATTTCCACAGGAATTTCTAAATGTTAAGTAGCCAACTTTTTTAGGAAACTATATCGCATGTTCCGTGTCAGATTTGTTTGTCCTTACATGAAAATAAATACTGTCGTGCCACCTTTTTGCTAATAGATTTTTGTTCGCCTCTGGAAGGTAAAAGCGAAAGCACCATTCAGCCTAACACACTTTAAACACCAGTTTCGACTCCCCCGTAAATGTATCTGCTATTATTTATGTTTCTTTGTTGCCGGTAACGGCCTCAACTCATTTTTTTCCTGCTCGCAAGAAGTAACAAATTGTTCGTTTTTTGTTCAATTTTTGTGACAATACAGACTTTGAACGCGAAATCCGTAGAACTGCTTGAATTTGACGTAAAACGTTTTCTCGACGCCTTGCTATCAATACATGTTTACCGCCCTAAAAGCACAAGCGGCGCCTTTTTTTTAAAAAGAGAAAAAATATCTAAATTGACCGCATTTTAAGAGAGTGTCGTGTCTAGGATAAGCTTTTTGCATTGGTGACTTAAGGATGTTTACGAAGCACAAATAAAGCACTACAAAAAGACACGAAGTTATCATCAATTCCTATCCCATGCTACTTGTATGATGTCCAAAGAAACCACTTGAAATTGTTTGAAAAGTTTTTCTGAACCGATATTTTCATTGACGGTCATGTGTTTATGAATTATCCATTAACTAAGGTTTTTAAGCAACCTAGCGTGATAATAGCTAAATACATTAACGAAGGTTTTCACACGATCCAGCCTTATTTTCGATTATATTTTGAGTGGAAAACAATGAGGACTTTTTGTTATGTAAATACCCTAATTATGCGCGACAGGGAGCGGACAGGCTAAAGGAAGTCTGACTTTGATCTCACAAGTAATAGTCGACGGAACAGCTCGACAACTGAAGCAGGACCATACCATTACGACGGAGTTTACAAGCCTCTTGCAACAAGAGATCCTCAGGTAGGTCTGTTTGAAAGCTATGAGTAAAGTTTTTGATACTTAAAAGTTTTAATTTTGTAATCCGATGTCTGGAAAAAAAAGCCATTCCACTAAGGCTTTTTAAGTCAAATCCATTGCTTTTAGCGACAGTGAAGTGATCGACTCAGGTGAATATTGTTTTTCGTAAACAAAGCATATTTCGTCTCAGTACTTGGCTTCACAGAGTACCTTTTCATAACAATTTTCACATCCATTCTCAATAATTCTTGTTTAGTAAAAGGAAAGAAAAACAAATCTGTAGACAGTCATTATAAACGATATTCTTCACTTGTAATTTTGACCTGGAAAGGGAACGAAGTCGTATTCCTTTGATGCATCAAGTTAAGCAGAAAAAAAGTTGTCGTATGGACAACCATTTGCTGATCTCAACACTGAAGGACTATTAAGGTTGGATACCGCAGACCTTCGCTGGTTTCCCGTGCAAAATCTTGCGAGCGTACCCTTTCTGAGCCGCGTATCTTCCAGAGGAAGTTATCAACTGTGGATTTCGATGGAAGAATCGTGTTTTAATTTGATCACAATAGTTGGAGCGGGTTGAGAGGTTTTAGGACAGTACTATGTCAAGCTTGTGACGTACCAGTCATGATCAATGATAGGATTCAGAATTTATGCTGTACTCTGCGTTGAAGGGTTGTCTTTCACTGAATCAGTGACATTTCACTTTCATTTTCTATCCTGATTACATTTTTCAGCTATAAATGTCAACACATGTCTTCAAGTATATCTTTAACACTCAGTGATAGCTCACTTGTATAAATAAACAAGCAACGTATAGATATATTAAGTCGTTAAGTTACTGGGGAGAAGGTTTTCTGTGGGCACTCATGGTGGGCGGATCATTTCCGCGGAATATTCGCGTGTTGGAAAGCCAAGGCTTATGTTTAGTGGTCTTAAATTATTTGGATAACAGTGTCACGGTTAAAATGCTGGTGTTTGCTTTCAAGACATGATAACTCCAGCAGTCATTAAATGGAAACAGATTCATGGTTTCGGGGAGATAAAATAGTTCTTTTGTGTACGAAAAAAAGCCAGCTAATTATAAGATTTTTGGAAAGTTAAGAGTAGCACATAGGTTCGGGGGGCAAGAGAAAAACTAGTTTCTGTCACCGTAACATTAGGGTGAAGAATTTCAATTAGAACAATCTATTAGTTTACACAAATGTCCTTTGAAAAGGCGACGGACGTTATGGGTAACGGAGAAAGTACAATCGAAGTCGTGGTTAATTTCTTCAAGAATACTCTTGAGTTTGCTATTATTTATCTATTGCGTTACACACAGCTATTAACTATTTACACAAGTTAAAACTGGTACAGTTGAATACAGAAGAGCACTGAGTCACTGTTGTATATAAAGGACGTACGCAAGTGTGAAACTGAAAAAGCCGAGGAAGTTTGACCTAACACTATCATGATTTGTAAGGCTGTATGGTACAGTGGATAATACATATATACATAATGCATATAATGCATCAAGAGGAAAGTCACTTGATAATCCTTGAGAGCTTCTGATTCTAATTATCGAATAACAAATAATGCACGAGTACTCACGAGTTAGCTGATCATTTGTTTTGTGTGCGTCAGCTTGTCATCATATGAAAAAATACGTTATTATGCAGTTCCTAAGCAATCGCTGTCCTCTTACGAAAACCGCGCTTTCGGATCAATTGACGACATAAGGGAGTTTGTGATTCATCACAAAACTCTTTCATCCAACAAGAATGTAACTCTCATGAATCCTCAGTTTCAGCCTGGAACGCGATTACAAATCTTCCTGTGTCGACCTAACCAGAGGAAACTGATAACTGCTACTATTGCTACTTAGAGGTGTCCTTAAAACGAACGGTGTGTTCCTTCCGTCCCGTCTGCAATCAAAGGCTTTACAACGCCGCAATGTCTGTCAACTTCATGACGGAAGACATCCTTTAGAACGCCATTTGTTATTTTTATTAGATAATAGGGAAAGTGGCTTAAAGATATTATGTAATTGCATTTGTTAGAAAGTTGCCACGGTGTTTTGCGAATTCTTGCCGAAAACATGATTGGCTATTCAATGCTATTCTTTGTCGTTTCTGTGATTAACACCTCTCGCACACGTGTGTTGTCTAATTCAGGGTACAATCGGGAATAAAGCAAATTTTCGTATTAAATTATCCTCAGTGGAAAAGTGAATAAAATGTGTTTCTTGTGTGATATAACCAAAAAACCGGCCAGATGCAAACAGGTACATGATTCTCTTGGCGTTTGGTATAGATTGAGTGGTAAATTTCGCCTGTTGGCATCTTCTTTTTAAAAGGCTGGTTACATGTGAAGAAAAACAAGTAAGTTTAGAATCTTTATAACTATCCTCACCTGCAATCTCGACAAGGATGACATGCGGTCTTTAACTAAATCAACGCATAAACAGCAATTTGGTTATCTAAAAAGCCCTCCAGCTCATCTGAATACCATAAGCTCAGTTTAGCTAGCTGATAGGAGTGCGCATTGTAAACTTCACTACTCATATCTTCATATCCGTTGAATACGGTGAAATTATCGCGTTTATTTGATTCCGAAGGCAAGTGGAAAAACGGCAACTGGTGAGTAATATTTCTCTAAAGCGCTTGACGAAACAGTCAGGAAAAGTGGAACGATTCGGAATGAGGGTTGGGAGTTGAAGGCAGTGTCGGCGTCGTCTTTTACTGAATCAACGCCATTTCGCGGCACACCCCTATCCAAAATTCGCGGAAGTGCCCCCCCCCCCGGGCATTTCACCTTAATTTTTATTTTGTTTGAAATTTTCAGCAATAAATGTCATGTTTATCCTTAACATTAAGCGACCAGTTCACCTGTAGGTTTAGGAGCAACGTAGTTTTCTTTCTTAGAAGTTAAATTGACAGGGGAGAGGAACCTTAGTTAAGGACAACCGACGGATCGTTTCGGTGTAGTATGCGAGGGCCTCTCAAGGAAGGTAACTGTTCCCATGATCCCCGCCTTGAAAATTTCACTTTTTTCCTTTGTTCTCCATTAATAAATTCAGTTGTTCCTTAATATTTTTATCCCTTTTTCCCTTAAATAAATCCCAAAAATATCTTGTTTCTTTGAAATAAATCATGTTCCTTTGTTCCCCCAAACCCTTGGGAGAGGAAGGAAGGTCCTCGTATGTGTTGAAAAGGCTTATTAACACCTCGTTGCGATTTAAGTGTGGTGGAATACTGAAGTTTCTTTTTTAGTGATTAGAATTAAATATGACATCCGGAGCTTTCATGGTATGGAAACAGAACTATAAATTCTGACACAAAATTTAGGCAGGAGACCATGGGTCATGGACTCCTGAGTTTTGAGTATGAAGAAAGTATAGGTACAATTTTCTTACAGGTAACAGGAGTTCCCAAATTTATTACTGACATTGCATTCAGCTATAGAAACTAAGCAGATGAAACTAGGTTAATGTCTCCCTCACGTACCCTGCGTCTATACATAGGCATTGCTAGTATGCCCTTGTCACCTGCCCTTGAGTTTAGGATAAAACATAACTGCGACTTTTCCAAAATGACACTGTGAGGCGTATTCATAAAGAGCATTGCATCTCAGAGACCTGCATTTCTGGACATAAGTGAGTTCATATTAAGAATATGTACAACATACACATTCTGCTTTGTGCTGAAATCCCTGTAAAGCATGTAAAACACAAGCGCGGTAAGTTTCGCCAAAAGGTTTCATGATTTGATAGGCTGTATGGCCCTGTGGGTGATGCTATAGAGCCGGAAAAGTTGCATACTAAAATATTTATTAACCTATTACAGGGTCCATTTGAGACTTTTTTGTTCAAATATTTTGTTTTCTCCCGCATACTTCGAACATAAAGAAGAAATGAGTTAAAAAATATATGCTACAAGTTGCTTAGCAATATGTGCTCTCTAATGAAAACCGCGCGTTTGTAGACCGGCTAGAGACATGCGATGCTTTATCTCACAATTGTGTTGTGATCCTTAGTTATTTAAATACTTATAATTATTTTTTCATTTCCGATGGCTTCAAAAATCGTACTGGGTCAAAAAATCACTTTGTAGTGTTTCATATGTTGAGAGAGGAGTTTAACTGCGCCCTGTCCGGATCCACGATAAAAAGCCTAAGGCTTCTTCTATCTACCTCCATCACAGGAGACTTTGTTTAGATCGCCATTTGTTATTTTTAATAACGTATCATTCTGAAATGGCTTCGAGATATTTTGTAATTGCAATTGCTGGAAAGTTTCCATTGTCTTATGTGGATAATGTTCCCAAACGTGACTTGCTCTTCCATGCATTTTTGTCATTCTGTGACTGGCAACGCTCGCAAGCTCATGTCGCTATAGTCGCAATCAGGTTTAAACAGCACAATTCTGCGGTCATTTTATGGTGAAAAAAGTACTTCAATTATATCTTATCTTGATAATAAGGAAATTAAGGCTGACAAAAACAACTGGAACGTTGTTTGCTGCTTGTTGTCCATGGTAGAAGAGTCTTGGGTGTCTCGGCACTGCTGCTGCCGCAACGGTATAAAGAAGATCTGAGCGGAGACTGAGCCTATTCATCTCGTTGGCGGTAATTTGTCATGCTAAGAAAGAAGTTTAGTTAGCCTGTGCTGCCGCTTTCACCCGGAAGCTCGAAGACAAAAAGGTTCCCAAATTCATTTTGCAAATGGTTGAAAAACAAATGCATATTACTACATGACTGATGGTTTTCACTTTAAAGGTTAAAATCAAGAACTCCATATGGAGACTTGAATTGAAGTTTCTGAGTGGATAATTGTTTATGCGGTACTTAATTTGAAAAAAAATAGGTAGAGTTTTCTTATTTATTGATTAATGGAATGACGCTTGACAGCCATATTGTGGATATTTCTGTTTTTGAGAGAAAGGGAGCACGGAAGCGCGAGAATTCGGATAACTGGTTCCTTTAATTTGCTTGGACGTTCGATTCTATTGAACTGTGTTTATTGTCTGGCGTAATCAAAAGCTTCTTCCCTCCGTGCTTTCTTTGTAAATCACCTTGTCAGGTTCTTATACAATACCCTAAACTGCCGCTTGTAAGCCTTCCCGCTTCCAACCCCTCGGTTATAGGCCCATCTACCCCGGATATAAGCCATCCTCTAGTTTAAAATGAAATGAATTTTGTTGTCATTATTGTTTTAAAAACCCGCATAAGAAATTGTATGAGTATTTTTATCAACACTTCTGTAGGTCAGTTCGAAAAGTCTTTTTTATTCCCCTCATATGCCCTCCCCTCTCGAAGATAAGCCTCTCGGTTTTTAAGCCCATCCAAAACCACTTACGAAGTATTCCTTCCTCTGAGTGGTTTTGACGGCAGCTTCACACAAGCAGTAATGAGTTAGACCTTTACGCTGATGATCTGATAATTTTGACACTTTTCCAACAAATACATGCAAGTGCCAGCAGAATTCCGCAACAAGGTTGATGAGCAGAGAGCACTCCGGTCAATACTACTGAAACTTGAGATAAATGTCAATTTCTCACTGATTCGGTGGTACATTTACTAAGATAACATAAAAAAATTGGATTGTCATTAATTTTGTGTTTGGCAATGTAGTGATTTTGGCGAGAATGTTAATTCGTTCTAGAAAGAAGCGCGAGAGTGTGTAGGGTGAAATAAGCCGTACTTCACTGTTTATTTTAATAATTTTGCCGAGGATCATAGTTTTTGAAGTGTAGTGCATCTGAGGGAATTGTGCCGGAGAAATTTGGACAGGTTTCAACAGCTGTGAGGCGGGTTTTTTTTTTGGAATAAGACCTCCATAGTCATATAAATACCATATTTAACAACGAACGAAGTAAAACTGATTTAACAATTTCTGAGTCAAAACCAATAGGAATTGATATGGTCAAGAGAACTTTTAGTATTTCTTAAGACCTATTGCGGTCTATAAGCTAGACTCTTCCACTACACTCTGTAGAAATCATTGGGTGAGATTCAACTCTTAAAACTGCCAAGCTTATTTGTTAATTTTTCTAGTCAAAAGATATGTTTGGACATTCTGTTTATTTTAGGCTGAAAGGGAAAAAACTCAGCGACGTCTTTGTTTGGAAAGCCTAGGGGCAAACTCGTCACCACTACTCACACAAAATCGTTCACAGCGGAAGTCTTACATTAATTTTATTCAAAAATTTTTCATTAAATATTCTTTTCACAATTGTTCATGATGCAGTCATGCCCACATATAAAGTATCATATACCTATTTTCCTTGGTTAAATGTTGTGACAAGCTGTTCTTCAATAGAGGCTTTGATCAGTGGAGACCCATATCAGGACATAACCACCTTACAGAAAGATATTGAGGTCTGTTCAAATTTTTGACATGTTCTTAACAGTGGTATTCCTTTGGGTAAGAGAGGGATGTATACGTAGAAGAATTTACAGTCATCAGTAACCGCCACAGTACACGGGAAACAGTTCAATTCCTTTCCTCTCTCTTTTTTCAAGGAAGTTGAATTCTTTGTATTGATTGGGGATAGTGAAAACGTTTAGCTTGTCTTTGCAATTTTAGTGTTTGCAACTCTAGGGCGGGTGATTTACACTAAACATGCCGCTGTAAAACTCAGAACTATGCTTCTGAGGAGGAATTTCTAAGTCAGGCCAGCGAAATTCTGTCCTTCTGAGAGACAATATTCATATCACAAAGAGAAAAGTCTAATGAAGTTCCCAGCCCGAATTTCTAAAAGTTTCAAATAGGGCACGGTCCTTCAGTGTATTGATTTGTGATTTTCAACGCAGCGGTCCTAACTTTCCAGCTTAACAAATGAAAGCGTGTCCTCATATTCTCAATTCCCATCATATTGTTTACTTGTGCGGTCCGGTGGCTAAACATATCAGACCGGTAAAGTCGTTAAAAAGACTGAACCAAATTACACTTTACGTTTTCTAAATAAAGCAAGGTCATGAACGATTTTATTAGGGGAACTAGTTATGAAAAATTCTTACCTATTTAGCATAATTTCTTCAAAAAAATCAATACAATATTAAGCAGGCAATACAGTTAACAAAGAAAAATAGAAAATTCTCATGTAAGCGATGTTATCTCGTTGAGTCTGACACCAAATTTGTAGAATCAACACCAAATGAAACTGCATTTCAATCAATGCTAAACTAAATTTATTAATCTTCCTCGTTTCCTTAATGACATTTTTTCATCAAATAATGAGAGTTCAGGAAAGAAAAAAATGGCAATTTACGCCGTCGAGTTTAAAAAACCCATCTATCTTAGGGATTTCATTCACTCATTCCAGTCTTGTAATCGACCACAGCGTAAATATTTAACACGCTCGTCCGAGCAGAATTGCATAGTAATGCACAGGCTTAAATCACGCCAGTTTGCATTGTTTAAGTGAGGACTCTACTGATTGTATGGCCACAGAACAACGACCACTGTGGTATGAGCAGGTGATTTTATCGGTGTTTGTCGAGCAAGTGCTTGTACAGATGGAACCCTTGTCAACAGGGAGTCCAACATAGAGGAATTTGTTCCGGGCTGTAATGAGACTGAGAAAACAAATGGCGACTTCGACACTGAGTTTTATGGAAAATGCTGTTTGTCTACGCACCCTAAATAAACATAGGACCACCTTTTTGGAATGACTGTCCATGTTATGTGATGGCTTTTTAACGACATTGCATAAGCGTTTCAGTAAAACGTTCACTACAAATAATCTCCATCATTGCCATCGCTCGAAACCCTCGTTACTGCTTTACAAAAATGAACCACTGTCGTTGAAGTTTCTACTACGCACTGTCTATGGGTATATTTTTGAGGTTTTCGGCAAACCAAAAGTGATAAAAATAGAATTAGGGGTTGTTTTTTTTGCTTTGTTGGTGGGCGTCACTTCTGCGTAGGAGCAGGCAAGGCTTCTCCCGGTACCATTTAAAGTTGTGGGCGGATGAAAACAAAAGATAGTTGTCACTCGGTAAAGCAGAAAGACTCAGACTGTAGGCTTTTTCCAATGCCCTCGCAAGCATGCCAAGCTTATTTCTTTTCGCCCTCTGTAACTTTAAGTTCACATGAAGAAAATGCACATCAGAAAGAAAACGAACGACTGAAATACTGAGTTCTGAATCCGTAAACCATGTCCAACCAACTTTAGGATAGTAACACAGTAAAATATTCGCTACCAGTTACACTGTCAGTAAAAGATAAGAGCTTGAAAATACAACGCAAAGTGAGGTAAGCAACGAGTTCTGTTTCCATTTTCTCTCATTATAGAGAGTTTTGCACCATTGCTCGGTACGTTATTTGTGATTCTGTCTCGGAAACACTTGTAGAACATTACGAAAAAGTTATATTTAAAGGCATGTTTTTTTTTTTCAGATATTTTTTTTAGATAATTTGTGGTGAGCTGATAATTCCTAATAACACCGCTATTTTGGATCAATCATGTACTTTCAATGAATGTTTAAGTAACTGCCAAGAGGCTGCAATCAGGTTCCCATAAAGGTGTGGCACTGCGAAACTATAGAGGCGAGAGCCACTTGAAAATCAGTAAAGGGGGTAAGTTTCTAAAGAAACTGTGGTGCTGCGTCGGTGGGAGTATTACAAGATAATTTGGTTTTATCAACTGAGTTGATAATGTGAATTAGCCACCGTAAAGAGATTCAGAAGCTGACGTTTCGAGCGCTAGCCCTTCGTCGGAGCGAATCGAGGAATTGTGGGTTGTGTGTGGTTTATATACAGAAGTATGGAGCTACGCTATTGGTTGGTGCCTGGCAACGTGAAAAACAGAATAAATTAGTTAAATGAAAAACGTTCGTTGATACCATGAGGATTAAGAGTGCCGATTTGAAAAATAAATTTTTGTTCTAGAGTTTTGCGGCTTTCTGTGCTTCCTTGATGTAGGGAGAGGCCGCAGACTGTCATATGTTGCGTAGAATGATTCGGCAGATTAAAGTGTCTAGCGACTGGTTTAGATGCGTTTTTGTCGTCTTTCTCTACGTCACGAAGATGTTCCCGAAATCGGTCGCCTAGTCGTCTACCTGTTTCGCCGATATATAACTTTTTGCAAAGGGTGCAAGTTATACAGTAGATGACATTGGCTGAGGTACAGGTAAAATGATCAGTGATCTTAATAGATCGCTTGGGTCCCGACAATTTTTCAACGTTGCAAATGAAAGGACAAGTTTTGCATCGTGCGCGTGCACATTTAAAAGTACCGGGTTGTTCACTCGTTTGAAAAGCACTTCGGACTAAAAAGTTACCTATGTTTTTGTCGCGTTTGAATGAAATTAATGGCGGTTGCGAAAAGATTCTGCCAGTATCGGGATCATTTTGAAGTAATTTAAAGTTTTTTAGAATGATGGATTTAACTGCGTGGTTGTGAGGGTGAAATGTGAGAGTGAATGGAATTCTATTGTTATTCTCCTTCTGAGACGTTTGTAGTGCTGACTGCCGATCAATTTGTTGGGCGCGATGATGGCCTGCTTCAACAACAGAGGCAGGATAGCCACGTTTGTCGAAAAACTCGCACATTTCTTCTGATTTTAAAGAAAA
>CM042750.1:13628093-13673093 GCA_022496165.2 Catalaphyllia jardinei | reverse complement strand
TTCTCCAATTAAGGAAATAGAAATAAACAGCGGGCCCTTTACTGCATTTTCGATCACAACGCCAAAACGGCTCTAAACAACCTTCTCCCATACACAATGTTGGCCAAATGCGCCTACTAGTTAAAAGTTAATTCTTATCAGAGTATATTGTGGTTACTGTGGTTTTAGAGATTATATAACTTATGGACTCACTGGGGCAATGCGTCCAGTGCTTATTCAAACAGCTTTTTGGTTCTTCAAACGCGAGTGTTGCGCTTAATCTATTTCACCGATCGAAGAGTGCGTGCCATCCCTTTTATTCGCCAAAGCAAAAATTCTGCTCTTCACGTTCCTATATGACGAAGCCGTAAGTAAACTAATACTTGACGTGCACAACCAGTGCCTCTAAAACATTGCGAAACTATTTACATCACACATCCATACCTACAATACTCGATCATCCAAGTCTCAGCTCTTTCGTACAAAGTACTCTAGACTTGACTTATACAAAAAGAGGCTTTCTCACGTGTTGGTGTCAAAATTTGGAATAAGATACCGAATGAATTTAAAACATCAAAAAAATCCTTTAAAAAAACAAATGAAAACGTCTTCATTTTAGATCCTAGAAAATGAATATTCTTATCTTGATGTCGAAAATATTTTCTCTAAACTCAAAGACCGCACAATTAAAACAAATTAAGCAGGCAATTGCTTTAGTATCTAGTTTGCTCTTATATCTTATTGGTACAACTATTGACGTAATTACCACTCAGTATGCTTTTCTTTGTAATTTAACAATGTCTAACTATTCCGTTTATAATTTCTTTAATATTAAGTAAATAAATTATAAACTGAATAGGGGTTTCAATAAAAGCCGGTTACCGGCGGTCTACGCCGCCTGTAAGGTTTCTTACCGCCGTCTGTTTGGATTTCATTAATGAAGGGCCTTGCAGCCACTTTAGTGAACACAGCCGCCTATTACATCTTCAATGGCCGCTTATAACTAAAGTTATTGAAACCCCTGCTTAATATTGTAACTAGAACTTTGCTCAGTTTTTTTAATTTCTTTACTCAATAATATAACTAAAGTTCGTCGATAATAGCGATACTCACTGTTTACAAACAAGTCTTTTGATATTTAAATTTTGCCAACCACAGAACAAAAGAATCCTTTGTTTCGACAGCCAATAAACCTCTGGTTGGCGCATTATGACAATAGGTGACGTAACGGTGAGTATCGCTATTGACCGGCCTCCAAAAGCAAAATTGTTACCTGCGGGTCAACACAAAATTATTTTTTTTTGTCATGAGAAATAAAAATAAAAGTAAGTAAAAAGGAAACATCAAAACCTCACCCATGTGTAACACTCCTGTAATAGACATATCATAGTCATTTTTAACAAAACTAGAGAACTAATTCTTAGTCTCCATTGACGCATGTCTTTTGACTTGCTCACTTGTCAAAGTCATACCACGGTATGGTACATACTTTAGTTCTTGGACCATCGTAGTTTGATCAAAAATAAGAAACAATCAGCAGTTATAAACATGTTGAACTTGCACATTTTTTCATTAGGACTTGACGTTTCCTGTTATTCTACATACATTTTCAAAAGTAATAGCCGTTTTAAATTTCAACGGTTACTTTTGAAAATGTATGTGGAGTAACAAAAGAAACGTCAAGTCTTAATCACAAAAACGTACAAGTTCAATATGTTCATCACTGCTGTTTGCTTCTTATTCTTGATCATACCATGGTATGGTTGTTGTGGTCCATAGCCGGCTGGCATAGTCAGTTTGGTGAGCAGGGGTGGCGCAGTACTGAGAGCGCTCACTTTCCCACTTATGTCCAGGATTGAACGCAAGTATTGTTTAAATAGTACTTCATATTTGGCAGAATTCTGTGTGTTTTGGTTACTTTTTACCAAAAAGGACACTTTGTGATGCTCGGCATAAGGAATTTGAATCTCATTAGGGTTCAATCCTGGACATATCTGCACTTTCCATCAATATGGTCCAGGTTCAGTTATATGTGACTGAGTTTGTTGTTGGTTCTCACCCGTGCTCCGAGGACTTTTCTCCGCCTTTTCCGGTTTTCCTCCCTCCACAAAATCCAACATCACCAAAAATAAGAAACAAACAGCAATGATAAACATTAGACCCCTTCTCCAAAATGGCGGTCGAAAATTCAAATACGTCAAAATTAAAAACGTATACCAGCACTACAATCTTGGACAAAATAAATGAGAAATTAAGACCACCCCTCCCCCCATTTCAATGATGGAAAAAATGGCGCGCTTTTGTTAGAGCGCGAGTTCATCATTGATTCGGGGGGAGGGGTGGTTTTATTTCTCATTTTATTCTGTCCAAGATTGTAGAAAGAACACCTTTACATTAGTAACCCTGCAAAGTTTCAGCACTTCAGGTGTAATATCAGCTGAGAAAATTTTAGTATACCACTAATTCTTGATGCATATGTCTTTTGACTTGCTCACCCCCAGTCATACAAACGTCTGTAAATTTCTCGATTTTCAACCTACATTTTCTCAAATAACATGAAACCTGAAATGCTGTTAAACTTGCACATTTTTTTATCAACATCGCCAAATTCCAATCAGACCAGGATAGAGGAACTGCATGAAAACCAGCCGAGACGTATGTGGCTTCCTCCGGCCGTAAATTTAACTAAAGTAGACCATTAATTCTTGATGCATATGTCTTTTGACTTGCTCACTTTTCAAAGTCACCATGGTTTGGTTGTTGAGATCCATCAGGCGTGAAGTAACAGGCAATATCCCTGGATTGCTCCTTGTCCTGGATGTACTGTTAGTCATCTTTGGCTATATCAGATCGCTGTCACCCTTTAGTAAACCTGACTGGAGGGAAGCGTTGCGAGATTGGTGACTTTTCCACTAGTTCCACAACTTTTTCTCAGTGCAGCCTCGTTCATGGTTGGGTGCACTACGTTAAGAAAAGTAGCTTTCATGACACCATCAAATCGCACTAACAAATCCTAACTATATTGATCTCAAAACTGGCAACTTTCCTTATATTATTTTTACTCTTTCTGTATCTGCAAATCACTGCGCAGTACTGAATGTCAAGCATTGTTAAGACTATCGCATGAAGCTTCATCTCTCTCCTTGCCTCCCTGGTTAAGACATCAGGTGATGTGCATACTACACTCAGTGCTTTTGTATATCATTCATCTCCGTTACTTCTCTAAAAAAAACACTACATCAAGAATTCCAAGGCCAGTCAAGGCTTGAAATCTTTTCAGATGGATTGACGTTTCCGCTTTTGTTTACTTCACTCCAACATAGCAACCATTAAGTTGAAAGAGTGCTCGTTGAAATTATATCGTGCTTGACCTTGTGATTACATATTCATCGTGTAGTTTCAAGTACCTTCGTTATACTCTTGATTTCATAGCATGTTTATTATACTGCTGCGCTTAAATTCCATTAAGCAACCTTCGCTTTTTTTCCGTGAGTTACATGGTACGATATACATGTAATTAGCAGGAAATGGAACAAAAATACTCAAGAAATCTGGAAATTGGAATCATGCTGAAACTCATATGACAAGTTTACTTGGCCTTCAACCTCGTAAGCTGGTCAATCGTTGGAATTTTAAACCCTTTCATAATTGGTCAACATACAATCTAACTAATATCCTAATCTGAGTATCAGTTATTTCCTTTGCTGTATTTTCATGATATGTCGCATCATGCAGCATTAAGGTGATTCCTCAGAAATAAAAATTAATTAATAAATTTTTTTAAAACTTTCTCTGAATGATCCCTACAAAGCACTGTTTCGAAAAGTAAAATAAAAAAGATAGGTCACCATTCTCGCAAAAGAGATATGATGGGCCAATCTTGCCCCATTTATGCCTGTACTCGTGCTAATCTCGCTCGTTATCCATTGGTCCATGTTCCATTTTGCGGTAGCTGAAAGTACAGTTTATCGAAGTAACACTCGGAAGAAAACTTGACAGGAAAAAGTATGGAACATATCATATCATATAAAATTTGTGAAAAAAATCGCGCCATCTAAAACCAGGTGGACGAAATGCCTTTGTCGAGTCGATGTCTTCGTGGTCATAATTTACATCCCAGAGTAACGGTTTTGTGCACGCTTTCAGCTATATCTTTATTTCGCTGTCAAGCCTTGCTTGTGGGAGAATTCTTACGTTTTGCACGTGCACGCCCTCATTTGCGCTCGCTAATGACGCAAAAATCGCGCGCAATAGGGATGCGCAATGCAATACTGAGGAATCACCTTAACGCTAATTGTTTCTGCGCATCCTTACTGCGCACGCAAATTCACATGCCACGTCATGCATGAGCGCGCGCGCTAAGTCATAAAATAAACAAATGATGGGGCAGATGGCTATTGCTAGAGCTTTGTCTGGATTTAACGATCTTGGACGTGCTGTGAGCCCAATTTTTCTTTCGATGGATCATTTTCTCTACTGATTTTCTACGTTTATTAGCTCTTCGTGCATCTGTGCGGCGGTTTCAAGTTCCTCTTAAAAGGTTAAATTATGTGAAAACGTTAGTAACATTTGGAATTATTTACGCAACAGACCCACCTCTACAAAATATGACTAAGGTCGTTTGCCTCCGTTGACACCCTCGATATTTTTAACTATAAACCCCTGTAGACCGTGCTCAATTTATGGGGCAATTTTTCGAAATCAGTAGAGTTTACCACACGCTTTATCTCTGA
Source organism: Catalaphyllia jardinei (assembly GCA_022496165.2). Lineage (NCBI taxonomy): Eukaryota > Metazoa > Cnidaria > Anthozoa > Scleractinia > Caryophylliidae > Catalaphyllia > Catalaphyllia jardinei. The sequence goes on along the minus strand of CM042750.1, from coordinate 13,668,381 downwards.
AACGAAGACGGTGACCCCCGATTTTTTGCATTTTTGGCACAAATAACTCATTATCTGCCAGCAGTAAAAATTTAAAAAATTCTATCGACTGGAAAATTTTCCCGCGAACGTCCTAAAAGCCCTGGTCAAACAGCTCATGATAGTCGATGATAGTTGAGCGCGCACTTCCGTTTGACCACCAACTATCATGCACTATCATTGACTATCATCAACTATCATTTAGTTTTTGCTTGTTCAAATTCATGATAGTCGATGATAGTTTTTCTCGTTTGACCACGCGTATGATAGTTCATGATAGTTTTTCAGTCAGCTGTTTTGGTGCTCACTGGCCCTATAGCGGTCAGAAAACACGCTGCCACTTAGTATTCACATCCTTACGTGGAAAGAGCTTGGAATTCGCTGCTCTCATGACTTTGCTTGCGCGACTGCTGGTGAACTATCGTCAACTATCACGAACTTTTTTGGTCGTTTGACCATTTGAACGGTAGTACGTTGGCGATAGTTAGGGGAGAATCAACTATCATCGACTATCACGCGCCGTTTGACCAGGGCTTAACATTTAAATTTTGGTGCGGGAAAAAGTTCCTCAACAGCGTCGAAAGGGGGAGAAAATGTGTAAAGCTTTTAGCAAAGTCTGAATCGCTAACCACGCCCAAGTACTTGCACTGTTCTCGTAGCCTATCGGCTGAATGGACCTTAAAACCAAAGTGGCCAGCCACACCCTTTTGAAGCTTTGATTTAAAGCATTGATAGCATATCGTTTTATCAAGAGTTCCTGCTCTTTGATAAAACAAGATCTGACTTTCAAACAAGGATATCTTTTAAGTTTCTGTTTCGTTCTATGAAGTGAATCAAAGTTTTGACAGTTAACTCTTGTTTTCAGTGCTTTTTACAGGCTTTATCTGGATATGACCTTTTTTGCAAGTATACCACTGTGTAGTTTCCTTGAATTCAGTTTAAACTCATCTGGAGGAAAATTCAGCAAAATCGTTTGAAATGCTTTTTACACAAGTTCAAGGGCTATAAATATTATGTTTCTTTTAAATAGAATTTTTGATGAATACCGTCATTTTTCAGCCTATCGAGACACCTTAAGCCTTAATGTTACGAATACCACTTTCAAACATTCTTAAGTCTAGCGTTTTTTTTTGTCTCTAAGATTGATGTTTTCACCACGTATTTTATAAATTCGTTTCTAATGTTGGAACGTTGGCAAATGAAAGACCAATTCTACTGGAACAGGCAATGTTTTTTGTTTTTACTGAAAACAGCGTTCATGGATTCTCAGTTTTAAGTCCAACATTTAACTGATCCGAGCAAGCGCAACTGATCTGGAAACCTAAATATAAATTTCTTTGCAACTGCCGACAAAATTATTTCTGATGTGAGCGACATTGTAACATCTATTGTTTTCAACTCTCTTATGATTATGAGACGGCAGTTTTCCAAGTAGAAAACGTGCCTGATGAATTCAAATAACTTACACTCACTTGACAAATGATTGTCTCGAGACCAAAACATTCATTACGTTCAAAAGAAAATTATGATTTTCATTATACGCCAGACAAAACATTTGAGTTAAGCATTATTACAAATCTGCACCCATCTGTAACAGTCAATAAGGCAACGTGGTCCAAATTGTTAGCAGTTCTTTCTATCAGGCTGCCCAACGGCAAAAATGTCTAGAGAGATGAAAAAAAATAGTGGCTGAGAAAATAAACATTTTTTTACCTGTTAAACACAGATTAATCACTTGTCAAAACTTAACTCGCGTTACTCAAGTGTGCAATAATGGGTAATGGTTAGCAAGTGGATAAAATCTAAAATAAAAGACAAGATTAAGACTCTTTTTTCTTTAACTCCTTCACCCTATGCAATATGGCATATAGGTCTTCCAGCATCTCTATTTATCCCCTCTGTTCTCTTTGTCAATTCAAGCTTGCCTCTCTTTCAGCTCTCTTTTCGGCGTCCGTGCGGTTACCACCTGTTCGTTGTTCGCCCCCTTGAAGACTGCGAGGGCAGTCTAGGTAGCGTCTTGGCTCGTTTTGTGTTCCATCTTTTAAACTCTACTAAGCTACCGTCCCCTTGTTGCGAATTCATATTTTAATACTCTGTAGCATGTTTTGTTTGTTCTGTGTGAGACAATGGACCTTAACAGCCATGATCTCAAACACAGCCTGTTGCGGTTTTGAGCAGATGGTCCGGTGCAGTCATAACATGGGGTTAGGCGGAGCAAGTCGAGTGCATCTCTTGAGTTACTTTCAAACGGCTCGTTTAGTTACATGACGTTAACATTTTTGCCCACTTGAAATGACGTTTGTTGACTCCAATTTTTCACGCTGATTAAAATTTATCTTCTTTCCGTCGTCTTCATCTAGATGGCTGTCAGTTTCCCATCTTGTGTTAATAGTTGCATATGTTTCAAGCTGATCAACGCCGTTAGCTATATTGTCATAAGTCTCTTTTAAAATTTTGCACACGTTACCCTAACATTAAAAGTTTAGAAATCTGTGTTAGATTGTTTCAATCAGTTTCCTGTAGCAATGATAGAACTATTGATATCATTCTTGTTAAACATTCATTAGTACTTCTGCGACATCAGTGTTTTATTAAAACAATGTGGCATACTACCCAGAGCTCAAACCAGGCTAAAACAACCAAGCTTCCAGCGTTCCAAAACAAAGAAGTTATCTCTTGCATAGGAAACCCTAATCGTTTCCTTTATAACTGAGACAACAGGGTGACGCATAATTTTCGTTTTTCTTATAAATATCGGCTTGAAGAATATGGATATTGTAACGAGAAAATTACTGTTCGGCATTCCTGTGAACTGAATTATCAAGAAAAATCATTTGCTTTAAGAACACGGTTATAGCCGACTAAACATCAAATCACACCGGAAAGGAAACAAGAATAGAGCGACTTCTGCGTTGTGATTATTTTCATCACTCACAAACCAATGCAACGCGGATTGTTGTGGTTCTTGACTTGCTGCATGAATGCCGTTTATATCCTTAAATGATAGTTTACACAATTTTGTGAACTCCTGGCGGTCCACCTAAGTAAAATCCCTGTAATCCTCTTTTGTGGCAAGTCAATACAGTCAAAACAAGCCACTTTTCAGAAAGAACAACTTTTCACACATAATTCTCCCTTAATACCTCTTCAAAATTTCGACTCATTACAAACTAGAAATTGCGAACATGACCAGACTTTTTGATCTTCCAAGGAAACGCTTCCCGTACAGGGGGTATAGTCTTATTTCGGAGACGTTTCACCAAGATAAGTGAGAATAGGGCTTATACAAATGATTTAGTTAACAGTGGTGTTCCGGGATCAAGGCGATGATTCTTTAGAGATGAAGGTTTAATTGTAACTTGTCTTGGAAAGCGAAATACCTTGTCGCATTGTGTGTTGAAAACTAGTCTACCGCTGTGTCAAGCGATGATAAGATGGTTATTAGTGCGTGTTAAAATTTGAAGACATACATGTTGCGAAGTTTTAACTTTATTACCAATTTTATTTGAGACATACACTGAAATTGGTCAGTGATAACTAAGACGATACGTTTCTTCCGTTTCTTCCATTGTAATCTTTCTACTCTGTTCTTCACCACCTGTGTCAGTTCAAGAATCATGTACGCCCCATAACCTATGAGCGTTTTCTGGGCCGTTCAAAAGGTAACCCCGCATTGGGGTTTACTGAAAAATAAAGCGTAAAAAGTTATCTTCTTTGCAGCAATATTTTTTGTTTATTTTTTAGCTTATAAAACCACGCCTTCATTGCTTTCGTCTGTTTGTTCCTTGCGTCAGTATATATCGAATGCAGCTCGGAAACGTTTTCTTGCAACACCGAAGAGTGTTTACAAGATCAAAATACAGGGCAAGCTAGGCTGGCTTTCTTTCGGTGTGAGTTTAATAAGTAAACAAACATGCTATGTAAAGAAGATATTATTCAGCGCCATGTTGACATACCTTCTAGGCAAACCACTGCTTAGATAGAGAACCTTAACCGTTGGTTTCAATATCCCCTGAAATTGCACTAGTTTTACATCCATTTCAATCGCTCGCAATATTCCACATACTCTAAATAAGAATAAACTGGGAAAACGGTCCTTAAGTCTCTTGATCTGATTTTCGTCTACTACTTTTTACCACTTCAAAAATTCTGAAAACTAACATAGTACGGAAAAATTGCTACTGAAATAAAGCGCTGATAAGTAGGTTGAGCTGGGCGAGAACCTGTACTTACCGTAAATTTTGAGACATAAAATCTCCATTTCCAGTCAATAAATGACATTCGTAGCTCACGTACGTTGTTTGATATTTAGAGGAACTTCTTGATCATATCGCCAGCGCGAATAAAGCGACAAGAAAATGAAGCTCTCCTTGAAACTGCTCCTCCCAGAAATCGGTCAACCACAACAACTGATTTGTTTGAAACAGCGCTCAGAGACAATGATTTTGAATCTTGCACATTGCTGTGAAAAGTGTATTTTTTGCGGTGATTTTTTTTTTCAAAACTGTAATATGTTGCAACTCAGTTCCTAGATTACTGCCGCGCTCGTGGTACGTGGCAAAATTCACTTGCTGCAGGTTTTCTTTGCTTGAATCTTATAATAAATTGATAAAACACCGAACACAGTGTTTGCCAATCACTAAGAAACTTTTATCTCCGCACTTCCAGCAAAACGAAACTTTCCTTACCCGGTAAATTTCAGGTTGGTTAGAAGAGCTGGGAATAAGCGCTTGCTTCAGATGTTGTAAAGCAGCAGGTTCTTACGCCTTTCCTTGCTTAGTTTACATCTATATCCACACGAGTTCTCTTCCTGTAGAGCACAACACATACCTCAACACACTCACTGGGCAATTCCGTAAAAAAAAGTGAGTGATCAAAAAGAAAAACAAGAAAAAGGTTACCAATGGATGTTTACCACTGGGCCGCGTCATTTTACACAACAAATATGAAGACGTCTAGTTCAGTGTAACCGTCCTGGAGAGGAAATGCAACCCGAGCAATTTCAACACTAGAGAATCCCGAAATGACTTTGAAAGCAAACGCCAAGACCTGTGAAAATTCGTTGACATGTTTGAAAAACAACTCAGTTATCTTGTGATAAGAACAGAAGTGGTTTCTTTTTATTTTCCACAAAATGTCATTTGTTGGAAACAAAAAATAAACTAAACCCAGCGACACGCTTTCAAATTATGACAAAAGCGGTACTCTGACAAGTGTATTTATGTTCTTCTACATGACAAAATGAATTTTCGAAGACAAGCAATTCTGTACTGATCAGACCGAGACAAAAATATTTTGCTTTTATCGAAATACCTGCGAATGGGAATACGATGGGAACTTTTAAGACAACGAAATAATAAAAAAATTCTCAGCTGAGGGTTGGATTTTTGCCTCCAAAGCCTAAAATCAGTATGCAGAATAACAATGAAAACCATTTTCTTCTCGACATTTGTAACAAAATTCTTAAACGCTGGGTAAACCAGAAAAAACAGGCTTTGAACTGAACCATGAAACCCTATTTTCTTGGCCACTACTGACTCAGTTTGACTTTCGTGGTGTCGTGATCTTATTTTCAATGCGAATTACAATGAAACAAGACTTTTGGTACTAAAATAAATAACGTTTGTCAGTGTCGGTTGACGTCGTTACTTGAGGTTGTCGGACTAGACTGAATGAAGCAGTTCAATTACGCTTTAGTCGAAGCAGGATACCAGGGTAAAATTGAATGGCGCCACTGAGGGAACTTAGAAATAACTTTGTATTTTTTTGTTTCTCTATGCGAAACAGAAGGGCGTCCATCGACGAAATCAGGCGGCGGACAGAGATAACAATCGGGGTGTTGTTCATGTACACGTGGTGACCAGCTAAACACACACTAGCTTCGTTTTGTTTTTGAGGTTTCATCTAGACATACGATCCAAGCGTTTTACCTCAGCACAATACACTCGAGCTTTTGAAGTGATTTTATCACCTCAGTCAGTTGCCAAAAACGTGAACCCTGTAAATTCATCCCGTTGAGATCGATTTTTCAATTTGCAAGTGTACTTCAATTAGAATGTGCAATACTGTAGGCGTAAATCCGATACCCCGCGAATTGCTGTAACCGCGAAGCTCCTTTGTTAGCGATCGAGAGCATTGTGATTTCGTCCAAGCTAAGGCGGCGAAAACTGTTTAGGTGTCTGCCGGCTCAGTCTTTTAGTTGTAGCGTCATTCTCCAAATCGGTCTGTCGCTTAAAACCTAAAGCAAACCTAGTAACATACTCCACAATTAAACAGCACACACCACCAGCAAAGGTTAACAAAACTAAGACAGAACCAAAGGTTAAATGTAAGCCTTTATATTACTTGAACCAACTGGTACTAGTACACTATAGTTGTCTGCTTAGTTGAGGCAGTTAAACCCTGCACGACAAGAGATTAAACAATTAGAAATCGCCTCTTCGCCGCTGTTGATGTCGATGAAGGATCACACATAAAGCACACGCCAGTTCATTGAGAGCAAAATTATTACAACAGCCCCGATTAATATCACTAATGCCAACACCCCATGTTTTATTAGTTCTTCAAAACTAAATCTCACCGGCTGCGAGGCCCGGAAAAAAATGTTGATTTGTTGGGAAAAGATAGCGAAATGAGATCACGCTATTTTCAGACTGGTTGATGGTGACAAAAATGTATGATTCTAAACTGTCCAACACTTTGAAATTTTCTCTTCCCTTCTTTGTGCTTCTTAGTCTGCGACATTTATACTAGCCAGTTAAGAAAAATGCCAGTCTCTCAATTCTCTTATTCGAATACTTAAATTTAGCGTGTCCCAAGCACATTCCACACGGAAATAAACTCCTTCGTGAAGCAGTTCAAAACACTGGGTGACTTTCATTTTATGCGTCGAGTGGAAAGCTTCAGATTTTGCAGTGAAAAGCTCAAATTCGATAAATAGCACGATGTATGTTTTGCATGATAACTTCCATAGCTGTTCTTCAGGCTTAAATAATTTCAGGAATTCAAACAAATTGTGCAAAGTCTCAACAAAAATAAAACTCTAAGATCATTAGTACAAGACACTCGAGTTCTTCGCACATGATTTGTCCATGGACTCTTATTCCCAATTGCGGTTTTTAAGTTCGTGTAAAGAGCTATCAGCAGAGTGTTTACCAGAAGAAACTTGCCAACAGCTAAAGTAAGTTATCTTGGTTACTGACCTATTTTAAAGCAAAAAGATATATTCTCTTTTATGGAGGTAGTGAACCAAAATGTAATGTTCAGATGCTTATATCGAAAAACCAAAATCAAATGTGTTCTCTTCAAGCGCGCGAAATCGCTCCTCGACAATCTCGAAACCAAACACGTTAGAAATGAGATTCTTCAGCAAATCTGCAGGATATGAGGAACGCATAGCCGCAGTGAACTATACAAGTCCCTCGAGATTCAACTCCTTCACGAGAGTTCAACCGGGCTCTTAACGGGGATTCGACAGGACCCAGCAGGGCCTTGAATCAAGCCACCCAATCGCCTCTTGAGTCACGACAATCTACCCTCCGTGCGTTGCTACCGAACGGTACTAGTACAATTGGACCTCGAATATTACAGCTCTCGCAGAAATACCAGTTGCTATCTCAGAAAAGCTAAGAGGGAAAGATGTCGATGTCGCATTTTCAGGATCTTCACGCATTGCAAAGCCTGGCACTGTCCCCGGTACAGTTCGACGACAAGGGGGTAAGGTTCTGTATTGTACATCTTACCAATATGGCATCCACTCGGCAAAGCGAAAACTGTTTACACGATACGTATTTGGATTACTAGAGAAATTTGCTGAACACGAGAGGCAATTACTCCCCTAAACTACGTTCGACATTATAGGTTGTTGTGGTAACTGTCGGGCGTCAAATATCGAAGTTTAACCGGTGAGAACATTTTAATAACAGTTTGGTGTTTGATAAAACTGGTTCACAGTTTTTGTACTCGGTGGACCCATTACACACTTGAGCATACAATTTTAAGTTCAATTCTAGAAGTATCACTTAGTATTGTATAGCATGGCTTTCGCAAGAAATAAATCCGTGACTATTGGCACAGTCTTCTTTTTCAATTGCAAAGAAGACAAAATGGCCGTGGAAAAATTAGCGAGTTGAGCCGCGATATCCGCCGGATAACCTCAAGCAAACTAACAAACTAAAATAGAAATTGACTTAAAACTTTACACGTTTACGGCACACAAAGTGAAAACTAATAAACACTAAGCTGACAAAGCATTCACAGATGATTAATGTTCGATTGACTTGCACTAGAATACCGTTCATCATATCTAACTCAGCTCGAGGCATCGTAATCATGGAAAAGTGGATGTTCTGACAGCAAAATCAGTACATACAAGAGCGAATGGCATGATCTGCCGGCAATATTGAATGCTTAGACCAAACAACAACCCATTATGGTTGAACTGGAATTCTTATTTACCTGATATCATAGTTTTTCCTCCGCCACATCAGTCACTGCAATACAAGGGTGCAGAACAAACTTCTTCGGTGGTCGTCATTTCACAAAGCATGATCCTAAACATCTCAGGTTTGATCCTTTTTGAAGAAAATATCTATCTTGTTTAAAACGAAAGCGAGCTCTGAGGTTTCCGATTATAAGTTTGTAATCAGCAGAGAAGTCGAAGAAACGCGATATATAAGCAAAAAATATATTTTCAACATTTGCCTAGTGTTTTTGGTATGTTAAGTTTGTTTTCGGTCGCCTTTCATCCGCTTTCCTCAAGCCCGTGTTCTGACAGACAGATGTGGACATTTTGGACAGCTCCTTCGCTTTGCATCGCTATCAAATAACCAAACTCTCGAAATAAAGAACGTTCGGACGCGGCTTATCCTCGACACTTAATGAAAATGAAATATTCGGCATGAAATCAGTTTCACGCCTATTATGAAGGGAATGAAGTAGACCTGTACTTCAAAATAATAAGTCCACGTTTGCGAAGCTCTGAAGTGTCCAATGTCCCTAAAAAGTGTCTTGACAACGAGCAAGCGGTCGATGTTAAGGCAAGATATAGCATTTGCCACAGGCTCGTGAAATTCCCAGAACACAACTGCAGTCCGCATTAACAAACGGAGAATGTTTATGCCATGAAAGAAAAGCGTGATCACTTCAGCGAATGTTTTCCTTTTTCCTTTCTGTAAACATCAGTGGCGTCATTTATTCTTAGATGTCTTTTGAAGTTCCCCTTTGCTTCTTTCCGCTGAGGCAAAAACCTGATCGAACGCCTTTCGCAAGCTCATCATTCGTTTGCTGGTACAAATCCAAGCTCGGATTGCTGTTCGCCCCACTCTGTAATCGTGCGGTAAATGTGCACTGATCGCTGCTCTGAAGAAATGTCACAGCTTATAACTCAAGGCCTTTTCAAATTAAAGTCAACACAACCGACACACGGCATATTAATAGTCATGGCGGCATCGACAGTCGCATAAAAGAATAAAACTACACTTGTAAAGTGAACGCTTACCCTTGAAAAGGACCGCGTGCTTTTTATTTACTTATTTCAAGTTAGTTTCTATAACGCACGGCATGTTAAAACAGTCTGAGAGCGACATAGAACGAAGGCAACGGACTAGAAATAAACGTGAAGGGGGGGCGAAGAGGTTTCCAATCTTTAAGTGTCGACCACGTTTTTTATTGCCCAGTGTTCGATTTACAATGAGGAATTTGCCTTCAAATGTTAAGTTAATTTAACACCATGGACGCGTCGACGGTATTGGCGCTGGACCATGCACCTTAGAACACATTGAAGAACAATCACTACAGGAAGGAAGAGATTGTACCGTGCCAAAAAAAAAAGAAAGACAGGGGAACATATCCACAGCCACCTGCTCGGCCGCGTGAAAAAGCTAAGGACACTTGAGACAACTTTTCACTGGATCGTCCGATTTTCGCGCTCGCGGTAGAATCAAGGTTCGTCCTTGAAAGGCTTACTAATTTCCACCTTCATTTGATGTCAACAGACTTTTATTTAAAACTAATTTCAAATAGTGTTTTCCAAAGTAGTTTCAGAACCATCTTTTGTTGACAGACATCTACCACAAAGATTAACAACGACAAAATGATTATTCAAAAAGCCTGCAGAACCCCCAAAAAGCCTCTACTACGATTTTACGGTAGCAAAACGATTTATCAAAAGAAACGTGACTAATAATGTGCAGTCACAAAGCAAATTTGGACGATCTTAATACTTGGGTTTGAACAACAAGGTAGAATCAAGACTGGATTGGAGATCCTTCCCAAAGCGGGAGAGCGTTAAATTTTTGGGCGGGAAGATTATTGTTTGGTTATCCCAAATTTACAAGAAAATTTGCGCTTTCATCTTTATTCACGTTATCAAAGCAAATGGCAGAGAAAAACCTGGTACCTCGGTAAACGACAAAGCACTCCGCGAAAGGTCGACAGAAAATTCAAGCGTGAATTGTCGTGTCACTCGTGTCTAGGATGCTCTAAAGAAACACCGAGGCCGGTGTTTGTCACGGATGCAATATCCACTTCTCATGCTTTCCTCCCTAAGCTGTTTAGCAGCTTTATTGATGGAAAAGTAAAGTTCGCTAATGGTATTATAGTATGTTCTACAAAGCGTTTTCCGGTTTCGTGGACGGCTAACGTGTTTGACCACAGTACTGCACCCCGACCTGAAACTGACGATCATAATCGTCTGGTGCTAAACGTTCCCGGGCAGCAGAGTGACAAGTCCAAAGCTTTCTTAAATAAACCCAGGTTAACTTTCGGTTTTCCGCCTTTTCTCGCTGAGATAATTAAAAAAAGACAGTGCAAAGCCATTAGCAGTGCTGAGCGGTTTAGCGACGAAGTTGTCAAAATTTGACCAGTTGATTGAAATGGACTGAAATGACGAGCCATGGCAATAAATAACTCGATGAATAAAGAGCAATTTTGTTTCCAAGAAAAGATTTCACAAATATATAACCTCTGTTCCTATATCAGTTTATTTACACAACTTGTTTAAGACTAGTAGTATGAATGCTGACCTGAAATTACGAATTTAATACTGACTAACCTACATCATCAGATGTAGGATCTTTTCCTAGGAGTTTGTACCCGATCCTGTGAAACTTGGATATTGTCAAAAATTACCTTTCCGAAGGTTAACCTTTGTCCTATAGTTTTATTTGCGCAAATAGGATTTGTATATAAAGATCCAGCGCAACGATTAAATTTAACATGCCTCTCTCGCGAACAGGCGAAACCAATATGGAGGCCAGATGTCAACATGGAGGCGAAGGCCACCGCCAGAAGTATAAGTAGTCTTTTCATCACCATGACATACATATATGTAACCGGCCAAATAGGAGTGGAAAATAGGAGCAAAAAGTCTCTTTTGCTGGCAGAGTATCTCCATGTTAAATCCGTGTTGACTGACTCGTTTCCACAAACGGATGGGCCTACTTATGGTCGATATTGGCCGAGTTCCCACTCGAGACAAGGCTCTTGTGTCTATTCATGTCCAATTTTCGGCTCCGGCTGCAGTATTCTGTTAGTACGCCAACAGTGGTTGGTGAAGCTGAACGTACACGCACAGTACAAGTAGCTTCGCTGGAGAGCAAACTTCCCATTCAACTCAAATGATGGCACGAATATCACACAAGGAAAAACATGCCAGTCTGTAAACCCTTGACTGATGGCCGGTAGAGCTGAATTTCAAAAGGCCCTTCCACTGAGAGTACCTTACCATTTTCGATGGCTTCAGGCTGCCTTTTTTAAAACATAAGTGGTTTATTTTTAGGCGCGTGAATAATCTCTTTTCCCAAAGAAACCCAGTTCACGGATCGTCGAGAAGCCGAAAAGTGTAATCCTAAACCGAATCTCTCGTCTGCGGAATATTGAAATCATATGTCGCTCACAACAGTAGTCGTGTGAAGTACCAAGAGGTCGATTTCGAAATAAACTGCAGACGCTTAATAAGATCAGAACGCAGGCTGATAAACGTAAGGAAAAGCCCAGCTGGCTGTTTAGGGATTGAAGAAGTGATGAACTGAAGGTGAGGATAGTTTTATTGGTTCATTTTGTTTCAACAAGGGTTTTACTGCCTTCACTCGTTTATCCGCCATTAATATTCAAGAAGGATCTGTGGCAGGGTCACAAAGTTGAGATTGAAAATGTCTGTGGTAAATAGCTGCCGCTGCCTTTCCACGCCATAAGAATTTACACTGATGAACACAAACAAGTCGCGGAAAAACTCAAACTTTTAAACGGCAAACAAAGAGAAAAACTTGGACGATTCGCGAAAAGTGTCAGTGTTTGTGTGTAAATCTTGAAACGCTTTACGGCGTCAGAGTTTATTTCAGGTTCGAGTACAAACAAGTCAAGCAAGCTTTAAAAAAGCCACATCGAATACCAAAACACACTTCCTTACCAACTGGACAGAGGCAATACAATTAATGTGGGTCTAACTAGTCGTCAGTGTAAAATAAGTTGAAGGCTGTAGTTTCTGGGTCGCTGTTCTCAAAATGATTAAGTTGTATAGTGATTTTGAAAATAAAAAGACTGCTATTTCTACGTCGCTTGTCAAAAGCTCAACGTGTGATAAAACTTCCTCTTTCGAAAGCAGCTCTCACTTTTTTTTTCAAGTTTCCAGTTTAGATCAGTTTTCACTCCAGCATGACCTCCTTCGCCTTAATTTTCCCAAGACTGAGCCAAAAATTGCATATCGTGCAGATATGTTTATACACCTTCACAACACCAGTTCCACCCCTCTTTATCGATAGTATATACAACAAACCTCCAGAGGTCTCCTACCAGGGTTTAGTAACTGACCTATAGTCTCGTAAGAAGTTCCAGATCTTTCTAATACTCCACATATAGGTTATAATTCTTAATATCTGCACTCCAAAAAAGGCTGAATTCGTTTGTAAAGTGACTTTGAAACGCATTTGATTGATGCCATAGTTAATCCTAAAATACTTAACCCATTTGCTAACCGCCAAGAGTGTTATAAAGCGTCCTAATGGACAAGACATAGTTGTCATGCCTTTGTTGTGAAATTGAAGTATAGTTTTATTTTGCGACAAATCAAGGCTGTTGTGTTGAACACCATCTTCACAGATACCATATCCTAGAGATGTAAATAAATCTGGTGGCAGGTTTAATGCTATTAAAGGGGCAAAGGTTTTTTTAATCCGATAACACAAACACACTGTTTTCCCCCACACAGCGGCAAAGAAAAGCATAAAGGAAAGAAATAAACAGCAACATGACATCCTGACACTTGGGCCATGCTTGTAATGACAGATTTTATTGTGAATATTGGAGAGCTATTCTAATTTTATGCATGATATACAAACTTCAAACAGTCCTTTAAAAGCCAGTCGAGTGTGGACGTCGCCTTGTCACCAATCCAGGGGCTGTTCGCCGAGTAGGCCATTATCATTCATAAAGGAAAGATGTACAAGAGTGTACAGCAGGGTGAGAAAACAGGTTGAAATTAAAATAACTGTGCTTCAGACCAACAACCCTTGGTCTGGCTTGGTCTGGCATTTAGAAAGGAAAGCGCAGGGAATGTAAACAGTTTTAAGGCCTTTTTATTATTTGTCAGATATATGATATATCTGTCAGAAATTTCGAGTATTGAAGCATAACTTCATTAAAAGCAAAGCTGCCATGTCAAAAGGAACAGAAACTAAATGGAGACCGCGGTAAATTTGTGGCGCGCAGGAGAATGCAAACCTCCAAAAGGTCCAGTGATGCGTGACACATCATATCAGACTGTGTGTTATAACGTGTCAAAACTTTCGCAGTTTTCAAGCCTCGCTTGTCACATACATCAACCTTTCGCGGTTTTAATAGTCGAGCAGTTATCACCCTGTCGAACGCTCTCATTCGCTGTCTTTCATTCTGCGTTTAAGCGAAACAAGATGTCGATAAAATAACAGAAAACAAGTCGTGAGATTTTGATCAATCAAAAATAACGCGTTCAATAACAAGTGTCCGCAATGCTGAGCAGATAAATTATTCTGATGCATAACTTTTTCTGGAATGGAATGCCAGTTGCGGTTTTGCTTTGTTGATTAAAAAAATGCGTCTGTTTAGGCCCAAGTTGAATTATTTACGTTCCAAGTTCGTCGGTAATCTTGGTTTCTTGATCTGTGTATATTTTGTTTTATCTGTCTTTATTTGAAATTCTTTTGCAAAGTGAAGCGTAATGATTTTTATATTATTTTCATGTGGCTAATCATTGTCGTGCGCTGGGTAGATAAGTACGAGGATCTAATTAGCAGATGTCAGCTTGGAGGATGAAGGTTTTCGCCAGAACGTCACTTGCTTGACTGAATGTTGAAATGTACGACAAGCCGAGTGACAAACAAATTTTCGTTACAGTTATTCGGTTCAGACCAGACGTACACATCTCGCGCGCTCCGCGAACAAAAACATCTTGCCAGGCGATAGCAAAAGCTGATTATGTTACACCGCGCGCTGTTTATCGTGCAAATGAAACCCGAGGTGGATACCAAACTAGCCAAGCTACACAAGCATGTTTTTAAATTGCGCAAGGTTTGGTAATCGTTATGGAGATTGAAAATTGAAAAAAGTCACCTCGCATGGGATTAATTTGATAATGATTAAAATTACGCGAACAAATTTGTCATAACTCCGTTTTTTAATGCTAATGTTTACGCCATCTGGCCGGGGTGCCTGTAGTGTTATTGAGTGTTTTTTTGTTGTTCTCGTTGCGTTTAGTTTTTACAAAGGGCAATCAGAGGATCGCGCAATCGGATGAATACAGTGCAAAGACTGATTTCAAAATTCAATTCTCGATTTATTTGGTGATCGCGCAAATTTTACTTGCATGGAGGGAGCGCATATACTAAAGTGTCCAGTTTCAGTTGCTAATTTTAAACTAAACTTCGGTCCTGCATTCACCTCTCTACGCCCGCCACATCACGTATTTAATTTGCATGTACAAATCAGAGATTTTCAAGATTAAGCTAAACCTGAGCGTTTAAGTCTAGAGCACTTGCCTTAGTTGTAAACGAGCTTTTCAAAGTGCTGATGATAATAGTTTGCAAAACAACGGGAAGACGTGTACGGACAGGCGCGTAAACATTGCTTGGCATGCTGTCAGTAAACACACGAACACGATCGCCGCGAATTGTTTAGGATTACACGAAGGATCAGCTTTTGAAAAGAGCGCAACTTTAGCTCACTTTAATGACAATGAACCTCACAGCAAGCCCTGACAAGTACACAGTATCTGATGCGGTTTCAAGCATGTTCGCTTGGATGTGTTGTTTTCAGGTGAATGTCGCTCTTCTCCGCCTTTCTGACAGCTTTTGACAAAAGGCGTCACGTTTCTTCGTTATCAAACAGACAAGGAAATTGATAGTGAAACACAATCCGTCAAAATTACTTTCAATTTACGACAAATTCAATAACGGCCACCAGAACGCAAAGGCGCATTTTTTTGATAGCGCAAAGTCCAAATTGACCAGCATGTTCTTTCTTTTCCTTTGTTTCAGCTGTATTTGAGTTTTAAACGCATTTATTAAAGTTCATTTTGTGTTGTTTTGGGAAGCCTTTCCCAGTCAGGAACACTACAAAGCCAATTAACAGCAGGTGTTAGAATGCTGTCAATCAAGAACGACAATGGGTTGTTTTACATACTTCCCAACGCATCGAGACATTTGTAAATTGTTTTGTGTTCTAATTAAATGGGGGTGTGAAATGTGAAGCATGCAAGCACGGAAACCATGCCTATGGCAAGCCCACAGCGTGTTTTTAATAAACTGCCATTCAATCGGGGCTTTAGTTACACGGTCAAAATTGCACTCGATTACTTTGTTATAAGCTTTTGAAAAGAATGACACGCCCCAGATACTGCGTAAAGAACCACGATGGTGTAGACAATGGAGATTGAAATGTTTAGACACATTATTTGGCTTGGCGGATGAGATGGGCTCTGATTGGCCCGTCAAGCTAATTGGTTCCACCAGGTATTATTGAAAAGTGGCTGGTTTTTATGAAAATACCCAGGAGAATTGACTAATGGCTTTGCCTCCGCTCCAAAGTACTTTGCGTTGTTCTATGTTAAGGGAAAAAGCTTATTAATGTTTGAGAATCCTTGTGAAGTCTAATACAACCTTAAGTCCTTCCTGAATATATTTACTGGTTCAAAAAGCCTCCCGAGAGAGAGTATTCTCTCCGATTTCTGCTCAGCGATCCTGATCAACTGTCGAACTCTCTCACGCTCATTACGTGACAAGGGCCCATGGAGATTTTGAAAGGTGATTGACAGACTTGTGGCCAAAAGCCACGAGACAGGCTTGACAATTCGTTACTAGTTGTGTTGACGGCCGTACACATCTTTTCCTTACATTGAGTTGACGGGTTGTAAGTTTAGAAAGCTATCCAACTGTGTTAGCCCTAAACTGATTGTCAGAATTCAGGATTAAACATTTGCAGCAATTTTACGATAACAATCCTCCACAAAGCGGCTCGTAACCCTGGAGTGGAGCGAATCAGCAGCGTATGGCACAACGGGTCAGTAACCGAGCGTTCCGTTTACCCGTGATGCCGGCTTCTGGTGGTGTGTGTGCATCATTTTATGCTTGTTTAGCGCTGTTGTTCCGCTCTGATTTGCAGGAGGCTCATGCAACAGCTGACAAAATCGTTTAATTTTGCAGCCTTATGATGAAGTGGGCCCTTACGCGATGGACGTTGCAACCTCGATGTACGATCACAGTCGCTCAGCTCAGATACAACACATGAACCATACGAGCGCCACTTCGCCGTACCATCACACGCCAGCCTCTGGAGGAGGAGTGTCGAATGCGATGAGCGCCGTTTCTGATATTCATAAGAGAGATAAGGAGTTAATATATGGGTACGTACGTTACGATCGGCTCACAGCTCAGATTTGCATGTCATGCTAAATGTATCACTCACTCACGATCGACTGATCTATCCGAGAATCTTAGTGATCGCTGTCAACTTCACATGCTCAAATAGGTAGAGTTACACATGACGGTAACAAGCGCACGTCTTAACTATTTTACAGCGAGACATCCTGCAGGATCATGATCGCAGGCTTTTTCATTGCACCTCACTAAATGGACGCTTATTAACTGAACTCTATTCATTAACATGAATGCTCTAATTCCAGGCATTCACTGTTCCCCCTTCTCGCACTCATATTCGAGAAATGCGAGTTGGCAACGTGCACACCTCGGGAACCGGGAGCTGTTGGAGGAGACGTGTGCTCGTCCGCTTCATTCAACGAGGATATCCAGGTATTTTCGAAGCAGGTATGTTAACAGTTTCTAGCTCAGTAGTTACAATTTTCCCCCAGGCCTTCAGGGGACGGGCATCCAGTGATATGTTAGTCTGACGTGATCGGCCAAAATCGTCCTTGAAGTGCTACAGTTTTTATTCTCGAGTCACACACTAAGGATGATCGGCCGAAATCTCATAATGGTTTCCGTTTGTTGTTGTGTTTTTAGTTCAGGAGTGACAAGACGCTTTTCTCGTCCAACCACGAAGTCGATAGTTTGGTAAGTGTTGTTTTCGTTTACCCAAACCGTAAGGTATCATTTCAAAGGTGGACGTGTTAAAATATTAATACGAACCCGGTTGATTGAATTTAAATAACACAAAATGTTGCCACATGCTTCGACGCCTTTATACGTTGATTTATACACGCACAGCAGTCAGTGCTTTGTATCTTCTCGGTGTCGCGATTTATAGCATGAAGGAATCTTGTTTTTTCTGTGAGAATTTTTGACCAATTTTGGGGTTTTTCTAATTCTAGATGATTCAATCGATCCAAGTCTTGAGATTTCACCTCCTGGAATTAGAAAAGGTAAGAAAATATTTATTTAAGTTTGTGATGTCGCGGGTGTCATTTTTTAAGTCAGCCATGAGCAGTCAGACAAAAGCTAGTTCTGCAAGGAGATGGGTAAAGGAAATTTTTCGAGTTCTGCGAGGCTATCAGATCCGTGTATATAGGCAAGAAGCTCCAGACATTTTTCAGACGAGAATTTGCATAATGCATACATTACGCTTATCTTTAGTTAGAAATTTAATCTCGCCCTGTCATTTGCTTTTATTCGATGGATTTCAAAGGTATTTCTTCGAGCTAACACTATAGTCAAGTTTAAATTGAGGGAGTTTGTTTCCGTTGTAAAAACAAATTCGATATAATCCAATACAGCTCTTGTCTTCTCGCTCTAGGTGCACGAGCTCTGTGACAACTTTTGTAAGCGCTACATTTCCTGCCTTAAGGGGAAGATGCCTATTGATCTTGTTATGGACGAAAAGGAAAACATAGGCAAAAGCAGAAGCGACAGCGATGCTTTGGACATCGATTCACCGCCAGAAAGCGCCCTGCCACAGGTACTGTAACCTGATGTGTCATCCTTTACGACTGAGCGCCACGCTAGGACGCAGTTGTTTCTTTGGCAAATTTCTCGTCTCATGGACGACCTTCTTGAAGGTGTAAATTTCTCTTACAACATCACATTATCATCTAAATGGATGAATGGCTATTAATAAGTTTCGAGAATGATACCGCAACAGTCTTGGCAATCCCGCATCAAAAGCGAACTGCCTGCAGCGAGTGCGGCCCAGGGCGAATGGTTTAAGTGTTCAGGACACATTGCTTGATTGATAATTACTGACTGCAGTATTTACGTTGCGCCCCGCGGCGATATTATAAAAACTCTCATTGTCCAACAAGTTGAATGGAGAAGTGAAAACAATTTGTTGTGTGGTTACTGTATTAAAGACGGCCTGTACAACGAGCCGTCACAAGAAGTCACAAAAAGTCATCTTGTAAAACATCAATTGGACACTTGTGATGGCGTTGTATTTTGTCAAGTTGTTAGAAGTTTTTATTGCGCCTAGACAGCTCTTTTGGCGGATTGACGTGTTGAAAAAAGGTTCTTTCGTGTCCCAAACACTGGGCATTTATCTAAGATCAAATTCACACCTCTTCGTTTTGAACCTGACAAAATCACTAACGATTGAATGGTTACCTGTTTTCACCTTAGACAGGTAAAACAAGCGCGCACTCAGACAGAGCGCGGGGATGAAAGAACGAAATGGCAGATTAACTTGTAGAATTATTAGCACGACGGGCCTATTTTGTTGTAGGTGGGATTTTGTCAATTACCTCTTCACAATCAATACTGACAAAAAGTTTGTTAGATGTCGAAATTTTTACACCTCTCGCTTTGCTTTTCTTATTCGCGCAATGTCAACTTTATGAAAGGATTTCAATTGTTTCCTCGTGTTTCGCAAGATAACACGAGCAGTTTACGCGATCTATCTCTCATCGTTGTGCTTTTTTTTCGCACTTTGCAGCCACCGAACCCTCCGAGCTGGCAACCCGGTCAAGGAGATGAAGCCACCGGTTCGGGCTCCAACTCTCAATCGTCGTCTCGACCACCGTCCAACTCTGGGGTCGATGGGCCCACAACTCCGGAAGGTGAGGAAATGACTAAAGCTTTTATTAAAAGCGACATTTCTATCAGTTTTTTATTAAATTGTTTCCGTATTCGATGTCTTTTTAATAATGTCTTCAATAATATATCTCTAAAAGGAGAATTTATCGGGGGGTACTGTTTTATCGCTCCTTTATTATGCTAAATGAGTAGCTCTTGGCCATTGTTGTAATCCACGTTGGCAATTATATAAAGAGTGGGATTGAACAGTGAAATTATTGGTTCAGCCCTACGTCTATTCTTGTGGGCTTTTATTGAGTTGAAAGCTTTATGTCTCTGTTGACACAGCTGCATAAAGGCTTTCTTTCTGTTGGTAATTAAAAAGAATATCACTTTACGCGTTTTACGACGCGAAAGGATAAGGTATATGCAAATTTTGCTACGTTTCTCTCATATGCATAAGGTTGTAGTCATTAAATGTCGTTTGCTAGCACAAGCAAAACACAGTACACGGAAGACGTTTTCCTGAGCGCTTTCGATTTTTTTTGTGTCTGCAAATGACAAACAGACAGGGATCGATAATGAGGCTTCGAAATGAGCCCTAAAAAGTTCGCGGATAGCTTATCGTGTGTTTTTCATTCGGTGAACGCCTTCTTTTGATTGCGAGGTGACAAGAATATTTTCTAGTTCAAACATCACTAATTGTCAAAGAAAAGTTACAATTAGGGCGAGGCGAACGGCAAAAATTTTTTCCCTCCTAAAACTAGTTCGCTTTATGTGATCAAACAAAGGAAAAGAAAATCGTTTGGAGAAATTATTTTGACAATAAAGAGACGATAAAATTAACAGCTAGTAACAGATGTGCCATTTTCGTTTACAGAGTGTCAAACATGAAGTCTTCTAAAAAGCGAAAACTGAAATCATTTATAATGAACAAAAGAATATTTATAAAATAGTCTTCGCCTGTCAGAAACGAAGGCTCTTTCAAAAATTTCGGCTTCTCAACTAATCAGCAATTTTTCTCCCAGGAATGGAGCCAAATGTTAATTAACCGCAGGACCATGTCAGTTATTCGGGCAATTTTGACAAGAGCTTCTTGTCTTTATGCGACGTAAGCCTTCGTTGTCAAGATTTCATATAGCTCACTTAAGTTGGAAAATGTGTGTATTTTAAAAATATTGAAGCCGATAATAGCTTGCCTTTCATTTAAGTGCATGTGTACCATCCCTTTCTGTCATTGTCTCAATTCTTGACAGTATTTCTTGATTCTTTGATAAATCTGACAAGATAGCCTCTTGCAATTTCCTCCAGTAATTTCCTGAAGTAGTGTCAACCAATAATTCATTATGCTTTTGTCGTCACTTATATCTACAATCTCCGGGGTTTAGTTTCGGGATTCTAGAAGTGAAAAACAAAGAGGAACGAGCTCTCGCAAATTAGTGCGCGCCACTTCTCATCGAGCTCGTCTCGCTTCCACAATCGTTAACTTTTTAAAGACTTTTGTGGCTTTCAAGTGGTTTTGGAATTCGTACTTTCTATGCCCTCTCGAAGATGCCTCACGGAAAACAGTTTCAAGAGCTTTATTGCTGTCACGAACGAATACCAGGTGAAAGAAGAGTAACATGAATTAGTATGACTAAGGGCTGTTGTAAGTATTTAAGTGAACCTGATGGATTTTGTCAGCATCCAAGTGCTGGGAGTGTCAAATTTCAAGCATCTAGCTGTTGTAAATTCTTCTCATGGTGGTGAAATTTTAGTCTTTTATCTTGGCAATGCCCCTTGACCAAATTAATTAAGCTCAAATAACGCGGGTTTTAGGCTTGGTTGGCCATTCACTCTCTTATCAACTTGTTGAAGTTAGTTTAAATTGTGCTCAAATTTCCCATCACGGTTTTGGTGCTTTTAGAGATAGGAAACAAAGTCAAAGTAAAACGCGGTGATAGCGTTCGATTAACTTAATTGCTTCTTGTCAGAGGATTTAAAGAAAGAACTTTCCTCGAGAACAAGCGAGAATAGTTAAAAAGATTTTAGTTTCACTTCGGTTATAAAATTTCATCAACAAAGTCAAAGCCCGCGACTGAAATGTAGAAAGTGATCTTTCTGTTAATCTTTCGTAGATGTATGACGAATGTTACTTATCGAGTGACATAAATGCATGCATGTACGTTAAGAAGGATTTAGTTTTTACTGTCATTGATAATCCGGTAGGCTTAGATACCAACTTCATTTCTTCGCAGCATGCCTCTCATTTAGTGAGGTGAACGGCCGCGTTTCCATGTTATTTTTCTCCTTCCTTCAGGTCTATTCTATTCAATTTCCAACCAGATGTTTGCTTGCGTTTCGCCTCATTTTCATAAAGATGTCATTTTCAGAGAAAGGGAGTTTGACTTGGAGTATTTAGCATTCTTTCGTGATGTTTACTTAATCCAAGACACTGAGCTAACATTTCCTCCCTTTTCCACCCACTATTTACACTATCGCTTCTTAAGGCGCATAATGTGGCATACGTTGTTGTGAAAAAAAAGTGACTGTGGCAAAGCGGTGGAGGTACTTGAGTGTAGGGTGGGGCCTTCGCAAAGGGAAAATATTTTCTCCTTTTCCAACTGATAAGGGAAAACCGTTCCTCCCCATTGTTTCTCCGAGAAGTGCATATCGCGGCTCTCTTATCGCAGTCATCCGTTCGATGGGAAGTTGGAGTGTTTTCACTAATATGTGTTTGAAGGAAATAGGTTGTCTTGTCTTGAATGACACCAATAGCGCTATTGCGAAAAGTTCTGGGAATGTGTCAAGTAGGTCTTTGTGAGTTTTGACAGGAAACTAGAGTAGCAGGTGTTGCTGTAAACCTCTTCTCTTTGGCAGCAGCCCGAGAGTGTTAACCTTCAAGCCTACACAAGAAAATTAGGCTGTCACATTGAGCCTAATCCTGCCTGTATGCAAAACTGCCTGTCGACGCTATTAACCCCCTTCAAGTGAATGAGGGGATAAAACTTGCAAATGTGATCGCCTTAACAACGTGTCGTATTCATCACTGTCTGTTTCAATACTCTCTCAGTGCTACGTGTAACAGAATAAGGTCTTGAAGTGGCTCTCGGTAACGACAGTATTTTCTTAGAAAACATGGCGTGCCTCTTCATTTCAGACCCATCGTTAAACACGTCTGTTGGCTCGGAGGATGGCACTGGAGACAACACCGACGACGAGCAGTCGAAGAAAAGCCAGAAGAAAAGAGGGATCTTCCCCAAAGCTGCCACGAATATAATGAAGGCCTGGCTTTTTCAGCATTTAACGGTAAAAAATATTTCTTTATGCATGTTTGTTCCGTTTCTTTTGGCATTCACTAGAACAAACCCAAAACGATATCCAAATTGCTTCAGTTCATAGTTTGTGACAATAAGCAGCAGGCCTGTTTGCTTGTTTGGTGCTGTGCACTAACAGAACAAAACAGGCTGGTGGGAAAAAGCACTACATTGTCGAATGGGCACTTTTACTTTGTACCAATTCGAGAAATGCAAACTTCTTTTAATTCTCATTCTCTCTTTGTTATCTCAAAGAACAACTGAACCGTAGTAGGAAATTCTAATGGTCTCCTAAACTGCAGGGGTCTTTAATTCTTGAGAGCAGAGGAACCCAAAGTAAACTGGTGGAGGTATTGATCTTTGCGGTACCAGTTTAGGCCCCTTGTTTCTTATAACCTGTCTCGCGCGATGTAACTGCTCAAAAACCTTGATTAAAAGTTTTGAAATGTGTTTTCGCTTCTCGTTTACGTCTGATCTTATTGGTGGTATCTGTCTTTAAAAATGGAAACGAAGTCTGTTCGGGTTTCGTGTTTTTCTTCGAGTAATTACAATTTTTCCCTTTGTACTTACTTCTTGTAATTCCAATTGTCTTCCAAGACAATGGATGGATGTAAAGCATGGAATAAACGAGTTTTTAATATCTTTGCCTTTTTAGCATCCGTACCCATCTGAGGAACAGAAGCGATCTTTGGCTCAAGAAACCGGTCTAACTATCTTACAAGTTAACAACTGGTGAGTGTGCTTGTCTTGGGGTTTATTTTTTCGTAAGTTTTTTTTTTCCATGCCAGCTTGACTCAATAAAGCTAGTCAGTGATAGGGGACATAGGAGTGAACAAAGCAACGGAAAGCTTTAAATAGTGTTGTTGAGCAGCAAAGTAAATTATGCAACGAAAAGAATATTGCAAGTCTAATATTTATTTTCTGTGCCTTTTTCTTCTTCCTGTCTGTTCGCGTCTTGCCGGAAATTTTTGTCACTGCATTTGTTGATGTTTCGTAACATCCAGGAGCAAGATGTTAAAATTTGTTTCATTAATTTGGCAGGTTCATCAACGCTAGAAGACGTATTGTTCAGCCGATGATAGATGCTTCGAACAGAGCAGGAAAGTCACCGGTTGTCACGGTGTTCAAGTCAAGACGGCGGAAAAACTCGTTAGGTCAAGGTCTTCCTTCACCAGGACCAAGATTTGGCCCGCCGGGAGCACCCCCAGGATATTACCCAGATCAGCATCACCCTCCTCCACATCCCAATTACCACATGGATAGCGGAGTCCCGCAACCGCCACATTTTGGACCAAGGGGGTACATCCAAACAGGCGATCCCTCAGTAAGTGGAGTTGGTACAATACCTCCTATGTCGGCCATGTCTGCAGGACCACATTCAATGCACGCTCAAATGCCCGCACACGCCTACAGATCACCTATGCCTCCAACTTCAGTCCACCAGGGTCAGCCCATGTATATCCCTGGTCACCCACATGCTATGATGATGCCCCCACCGGGGCACCCACACGCTCATCCTCATCACCCCGCTCATCCGGGTCATCCTGGACACCCGGGAGCACAGCTTATACCTTCCACACAAACATCACCAACTTTAATTTCGTCTGAAAATGTGTTGACAATGACACAGCCCGTCATGGACATGCATTCGAGTTAAGGTTGAACGAAAATATAACAAAGTTTACTGATTTACGCCTGACTTGTTTTGTTTCGCGTTGAACGTCGATAGCCCTTAGTGAAGTATTTTTAGACATACAGAAATATAATATAGAATTATTGATTATATTCCCAGAAAGTTTATAAAACTTTCGGTTTATGAAGATTTTATAGGAAAAATTCAATGAATAGATATGCCGTGTTATTACAGAGTTCTATTAAACTTGCTCACTGTCGTGTGATGATTCCAGCCTGTACTCTTCCTTTCAAAAAGGACATTTTAAAGAATTTTAGACAATGAAATCAGTTTTTGTATGATTTTAAAACAGTTTCTTCCAAGAAAGGTGTTAATGTTGATATGATGTACCATATTTGAGTAATGACGACAGTTTCGTAGTATTTTGTTTATATGTGACGCTATTTTGTAAATGCAAATAGATAGACTTTTAAAATTAATCCAGATATATATATGATCATGATTCAAATTATGTATTTGTTAATGAGAATTGAAAGAAGAAACAAATATAATGCTCGCTCAATGCATCGCGAGACTTGTTCTTTTACCGAGTTTTCAGTGCTTCTTTCTCTCTATAAACAACCGTTGAAATTTTCACGCCTTGCCATCCTGCCATGAACACCCTTAGTTTTTATGATGAGAAATGCAAGGGCTCCCTAAACATTATTTAATGATTCATTCAAACCAACCCACTAAGGAGCATATTTGGCATAACAACGAACGATTCACTCCAAAACAAATCAAACGCGAAACCAAAATAACAGAACAGGAAAACCCCCATTTGCTTTATAACAATGGACAATATTCTCAAGCTTACTAGAGAAGACAAAAATGTATCGTATTTGTGAGTAGCAATGACACCAGTCAAAACATTTTGGGAAAGTTGCAGTTGCTACTTGGCAGGATGTTTAGTAGATTTCATTTTCAAAAATACCTTTGCACACTGACAGTCAAACGTAAACTGATAGACATCATGTGATCACTGCGAGCGTTGGGTGATCGTGAAAATAAAGCGCTGTCGCATGGTGCACCATTAGCAAGGGAAGACCACATTTATGGGCACTAGAAACGGTGTAAGAAGCAGCGGGAAGGCGAGAATATTTGTTTCTTTTTTTTAAGTCTAGAACAATTGCACCTGTAGCTAACCACGATTCGCTGTTGCAAGTTTGAGAAACTTTGCACGTGAAGCGAGCAGGGAGGGATTGGATAAAAACAGATCTGATGCTTGAAGTGGCATACGTGACAGCAACCCAAGTGGAACGCTTATTAAAAGCAAGCAATGAGACAGTTCGACTTTTCAATATACATTTGGGAATAATTGAAAGTATAATCGTGACAGCCTCTCCAGAAATCCGTCTGTTTGATTCCATAATACCGGGAGTTAATTGTCACAGACCTTGTTTTCGTTTTTCGTTATTTGCATCCCAAAGAGACAATGATATTTCCCTACACCAAGAGAACGAAATACTTTTATACAGGAAACTGAAGAATGCGTATCTGGGCAGAAATAATGTGGCCACAAGTAGAGTGACTTCATGAAGAGGAGGCGGTTTTGCTTCGCAGAGACCCACAAGTCTTTCAGGTGGAACACTGGTGTTCTAAACTGCCTTTTTCAATTGTTTCACTTAAGAAACGGACACCTTTCATGACCACCAAATTAAGAAACAACACTGAAGACAAAGAAAAGAAATTGCTTTGTTGACAGGCCTCGAACATAATGACAGTCTGTCAAAAGGCAACACTTTTACACTTATTAAAAACGACAATATACCAGGTATGAAGGATTAGAAAGGAAACAGACAGGCACGCAAGTAAGCGTTACTTCCCAGCATCAGTAAAAATCAACCTGAAGAGTTCTTAACATTTTTAATTATAGAATTGCCACGACCCTGTTGAACGAATACAGATACATCAGAAGAATCTTTAAGAGTTCTTCCCACTGCTTACTATAATAGCGTCTGAAGAAGAATATTATGATAATTAAGCAGTTTTGCGTACATAATTGTTGGCCATTATTACCTTGCCGATGTCAACTCTGACAAATTTCGAGCGATGTGAACTATAAACAATATAACATCCATTCTCGACGAATGTTCTACCAAGTCATACGAAAACTATACTATTTAATGTTTCCTTTTGTACGACAGACAATTATTGAACAAAGTCACCATATGCATGGAGTTCTAAGGGCTTTGTAAACCAGTGGAAACTAGTAGAAACTTCAAGGGCGTAGCTGATTAGAAACTTAGATATCATTTGTCAGTTCTCTGCGCAAAATAAAAGCAATCTAATTGTCGTTTCCCTTCATCGCTCACTAAAATTTTGGTGAATTTCAATTGTTCTCTAGAAAATGCTCTAGACTTAAGTGAAAACACTCTTGACAGTTGTGTTCCCTTAAGGCGGGTTGCTTCCCTGAGAAGTAAAACTCAGGGTAGTACAACAATGTCCTCGTGCGTGGGCTACCCTAGCGAATGTTACATCTGGATGACATACAAAGAATACTGAAAGAAAGTGGACCAATCACGAATTTTCATATGAAAGGCCGTGCTGTAGAACTTTCCACGATTGTAGGTTGCTGTTTACGACTTTTTGTGGCATTTGCACCGTTTCTGAGCCGTGAATGGCATCCCCTACCATAATCAGTAGACAATACAATAAGACACTAAGAAGCCATTTGAGAGCCTTCCTAACGTGAAATGAAAACTGCAAAAGCTCTTTCACTATTTAACTGATGGAAACTCGTATCTCTTACGAAAATATAATCAGGCAAAATATTAGTTTCATTCTGCAAGCTTAGCGCTTGGCGCTTTGTTTGTTGAGCAATTAACAACCTGTTTACTGCAAAATCATAAACACGTTTCCCTTCCAAAAAAATAAGACTTAAATCGCATACTGATTGTAAAATGTCGGAATTCCTAGTGTTAAAGCTTGAAATCGGTACCAGTATCACATCACTAAGTCACCATCTGTTCAGACAATAAATCCCCTCCTACATGGTACCGCGTGCGATAAAAATGAGAAGCATACCAAAATTCTCATTCAGCAGAACTACAGGGCACCAGCCGCGTAATATTGCACCTGTTCCACCAAGGTTTGTCAGTCTGATGGCATGTGGGCTCTGTGAAACAAATGCTCTGTACACCAAAGTATTTGCAAATTCATTTTTCTCCAAATTAAAACTGCCTAAGTTTCTCTGTTCGTTTCTTCATCCTGTAATCCTATCGACGCGTAAACAAACGTTAGGTACATCTTAACATTTCATCATAACTTTCTTTGTCTGTGCATTTCTCCGCCCTGTATTATTCTTTGAAGATTTGTCGGTTTGTCTGAGGAAACAAATACTTAAAATGTGAAAACAGCGTACGCAGGAATTTTTTTCAGAAAAATCGTTTCTTTGTTGACACTTGAGACTGCAGAGTGTTATTAAAGATTTGTACGGGGGCATGTCTTGTCTGATGGCACACGTTGCCGGGTTGAAAATGCGTTCGTGCCATTACATTTGCAAATCCTTTCTCCTCCCATGAATAAAAAATAGCTTGAATAAGATCTTCATATCAATTCTTATTGTTCTGCACTGTAAAGATTTTTCACCAAGCACGTGGGCGCACGGGGAAACAAATGTTTCTAACAGGCCATCACCAGTAAACTCTTTTCCCCTGGGGCCCCAATAAGTAAAAAAAAAACCCTGTCTATTCCCGCTTTTAGCTGATGAACACCAACAAGACTTTACCCCCCCCCCCCCAATGAAGCTGTCGTTTATCCTTTGCTTGTCCTCTGTTACAGAAGAAACGTTCCTGTGCACCTAATCCAACAAACCCACCAAGTCTACTGACGGAAACCAACCTTACTCCACTCATGTAACTTTTCTTCGCGAAATTGACTAAGGAGGGCTGTTTTACTCAGGTTTTAATAAAACGTTTTGGGACCTTAATTGCTGTTAGCGAGGCTACCTTCGTTTATGGTAAACAGAGAGAATTTGAACAATGATGGAACTACCATTACAAATGAAACCTTTTACGCAGGGAGAAAATTAAGATTTTTATAATTTGAGTACTGAAAGGCTATATTTCACCAGCTTAATGGACGCCAGATCGAATTGCTGAAATACTAGCACGCCATCTTTTTAACTGGAAGCTGGTGGCGTTGTGAATAAAGACAAACGTGGAAACAAACAGTCGACAAAAGAATTAGAGGACATTTAAGAGTCGAGACGAACAGGGAAAAGAAAACCGGATAATACTATTATAATTGTGGTAGATTTTCTCATGCCGAAATTCTTACATGTCTCCTTCACTTCTCAAATCTTATTTGAACGGTTGATTCGTCCATGGCAGCTTCTGGTTTTGAAGGAAGAGACTGCAAAGGTATGTCTATTCTTGTGTGATAAGGCAAGTACTTTGTAAAGGCTATTTCACTTCCTTTTTTCCAGAATTTAATTTATACATTGCTTAGCGCATACACTGTGCAACAATCAACTTCTTTATGGACTAGAGTATGCCTTGTCATAGACCCTGTATTTCTTCGTACTGCTTAGAAATTTTTACATTCTAATTCTTACAGTCTCTTTGTAAACGTTTTTGTAATTCTAATTTATATCCCCCATGTCTTTGTCATTGTCATTTACATCCCACCGGGCGTTTGACAATGACTGTATCAAGTGAGAAATCGGCAAGCTCTCGACAAACGACTGATTGTCGAGTGTATGAATATAGTGAAACATAACGATTTACTTGTCTGATGCCATTAATTCGTACCCGACCCTTTGGGCCACATAGTGTGTTAATGGTTTAATTTGCACCAGGTTAGTTGTACTACTAATTTCTGTTCACTTGAAAGCCCTCGCGTTTTTCTTTGCATATGTACTAACTTGTCACTGAAGTTGAATGCTATGTTCGCGAATGCAAGTTACGCCACTTCTTCGCATTTCATCTTATTTTTAGAATAAAAAAAACTACAATGGAATTATTCACCAAGAGGATTTCAATGTATGTGGCTTTAACACTCTTTACCGTAAGCCCTACACTTGTTTCATTAACTCATTAACCTATTTTTCACTTAGGTCTTTGTTTATTGAAAATCTTATGATTTTCCGATGACGATTCTGTTTTCATCCTCTTTGTTTTATAACTTTGGGTTTATCTCAGCAGAATATGAAAAAAGGATAGATTGTAACACATCACTGTATGCTAAGAATTGCCATTATTGAAGAACCACAAACCTATTGAGAATATCTAGACTACTTCCTTCCTCAAGAAAACTGAAATCCAGTGAAATCTGTGTCTGGTATTATTTCAAAGTCCGGATTGCCAAATTGTTTAAACAATTTTGGCTCCAGTAATGTCCCACCACATTCTATAATAGCTCTCCACTTTTATATGTATAAGTAGTCTCCTTAACACACAGACTCTGTTTAACTCGAGAAAGCTAAACAAAACTCGAAAACGCAGCACACCAGTCTGCTCGAATGTAACCTTTTTTATGTCATAAGTATGGGCAAGGTCTCAAGCATGATTGAAAGTTTTTGTGTTACAGTCAAATCCGAGAAACGTTTGCTTCGCACGTCTTGCATATTACCAAACTGCTTCAGTCAAAACAAGGACGTTAAACTACAATGGCCAACTACAGTGGCCAAGCTATAATAATGTTTCATACTGTTCCTTTCTTGGTACCTCTACTTCTCAAATGCTCGGAGGGAAATGCTTTCTTGCACTCGACGTAAATACCTTGGGGGTTGAAGGGCACAGGTGACTGAAGTGTGAACTCGACATTCTTTTGTTTGACGGTTACACTGCGTGGCACTGCTTGACGCTGTTTTCGAGTACGTTCTAGTTATAAACATAGAATTTAATTTAATTACTTTACTCTGTACAGTTGGACATTGTTTCTTCAGAAGCAGGCCGGGCCCAAGGCTGCACAACACGTTTCTAATGTAAATAACTGCCAATGTCAAATGTTGTCCCAAAATCAAGATGAAAAGAACTTCAAAGGTTATAGTGTAGTGCCATTCCCTGTTAGCCACCACAGATAAAAAAACAAAGAGCCTTATCACCTGTATACTGAGTGTCTCACGTATTACAATGCTTCAGTCTCAACAGTTTCCATTAGATTAACTCTTAATTGTACATGGAGAAAAGAAAGAAAGCAAATCAAGAGTCAAGAAGCTAAAATGGTGAAACAGAAAGGGCACCCAGAATGGCGCAGTTTCTTGTAAATCATGTTTACTCATGCATCATGCTTTGACTTAATACTCCATAAAATGAAGCGTAGGTACTTCTACCAAGCAAATTGCTTTCCAGACAAGAAATAATGGAACCGTTTACTTGGTGTTTCTTTAATCGAGGCAAAAAAAAAGAGAAAAGGAGAAACTGTTCTCAATAGGTTTAACCACGCCACCATTTCTTAGTTTGTTTAATTACTTTTCCGTAAAACATTGCCGTAAAGACCTGGCGTTAAGAAGGCTCCTTAAACATTAATTTACCACGTTTTACTTTTTAACTCAAGAGGATACTTGGTAACAGGGTTTCCCTGCTAATCGATCGATTTATGATAATTTTGTGACGTGCAAACTTGCATTTCAATTATATTTTGTTTCTGGGCGTGTTCTTTGTTCCTTGTTGTTTGTTGTATGCCCCTAATTTATCAATGAGAACAAACACCAAAGGCTTTTTCGTTTCATCGGTCTATACTACTAAAAAATCCTCCCTGTTTTCTGCTTGGTAAACAAACTGTCAAAGGTTAAACATTAAGACAAAGATTCCTTGCCTTATTGCATCAATGTAATCCGATTTACACCCTATCCAAAAATAAACTCCATGACAAGAAACCAACACCAGCTTTATAATATAAGCAGAGGATATTTTTAACGGCGAAAGTGGGCGTGTCACTGATTTCACCAAGGTCACATACATGTATCAGATCGACAAAACGAACCAGAAAGTATTGTGGTTCATAAGCTCTACAAAAAAAAAGTGACCGACAGTCAATAAACTACGAAAAGGTTTATTAATTTAAAGACAAGTGTTAAGTCTTAATGAGTGCATTTCGCATACTGCTGCTTTGCCAAATATTTTTTAATTAAAAAATCGTTTAAAGTAAACATCGCAAGAACCTTGCACAGCGCTCTTAAATGTGAAAACCCGTGCGTTCAAATAGTTATGCCATGAAAAAAAGCGACATATAAAGAAATCTAGTAATTTTATGTTCTAGTATAGAAAGTCTAAACTGCCGGAGCGTGGGAAGAATGACGTACATTATTTCGGCTTACCTTTTTGATACAAAATGGTAAAAATCGTTAAGATTTTAACGTGTCTGTCTATACGTGTTGGCGTTCCGCCAGATTAAGAAAAATAATTTTTAAATACCAAGGGAAAAAACATTGATACAGTTGAGGTATTCGTAGAAACTTTAGTGTTAAGATTCCAACAGAACCTTACAGTGGCTGCAATGAACGTGTAGAACTGTTTGTCTTTAACAGGGAAACTAAACAAAAACAAAGCGCATGGCGCGTAGGGTTTCCTTCATGTCCCACACTTCAACGGTGGGGAGTCTCGTTTGTGTGAACAGTGTTTTCAATTCTGTAGTACGCGTGACTGTATAAGTTGTTTAGTAACAATATTGACGTAGGCTGGAATCATTTAAAGAACCCCCAATGGACTGACTAACCGAACAAGCGGATAGTCAAACAACAATAAAGCATGCTAATAAAGCATGCTCTAGTGACAAAGGCGGTCAATGGTAGGTCTCCGTAGAATGAGAATACGAGGCAAGGCCACACGATAAGGGAATGACCTAAAAGAACTATCCCTGTAAAAGAACCTTTTTTCTAGGCTGATATTTTAGTTTTTATAGTGAAACCTCCAGAGTTCATTACCAAAGCGTAGGAAAAACTCTAAACGAGTGCCCAGAGTGTGCAAGATTTTACGCGTAAACAGCGCGCCAAACGCTATCTTATTTTGTAAATAATATGTGCACAAGAAAGCTTTCCATTTCGTCTAATATTATAACAGCATTTAAGAAGTTTGCTCAAAGATCTTGCCAAGATCTTTGAAGATCTTGGACGATTCCTTGCAAATATCTTTAGAACTGCTGATCGTTCATTTCAAGATCTTCCAAAGATCTTTTCAAGGAATCTTTATTTCTTTCTCCCTATTGATATCTAGATACGGTTTTACACCATGGCTATTTCGAATATAGAAGTATGCTGTGTGCCCTAGATTAAGAAAGCGACAACTCAAGTTGCAAACTGCAATGCTTTCCCATGGCTGGACCTTAAGCACTGGAGACTTGGAGCCTGTAAAATATCGCTGGATTGGATGCACATAAATTTAATCAAGCTGTTTGCTTTACTGGAAAGAGAAAACGTGGGGCATTGTCTAAAGGCAGGTAAAAACCAGTCTTACACCAGTGATCAGCCTGATGTTCGGACCACAATGACGGTGTGACAAGTTTCTGTTGTAAACATTTTCTTGGCTCTTCAAGCATAGGTCTTTATGTAATCCTGCTGTAGACGGAGATGCAATGTTACTACCAATTCTGATAAAAAGATAATATTCAAAGTCGCAAAAGCTCGGCCCTGCTAAATTCCTCCACAACGATTACTGTAGCCCAATAATTTTTTTTCCATGCTCAAGGAAATGCCAAATGATCTTATTATATAAAATGCAATCGGATATCATCAGTGATATGGTGAATAAGTAAAAGATACAGTTCTTGATCCAAAGAGTCAGTGTTTTATGTCTTCTATGATGACAGAGATTTTATGAGGCGGCTAGGCCAATTACGTTTTCTTCCAGGCCCTAGTTAATGTGATGTGGTGCCAGCATTAGAATAGATTTAATCGTGGTATTACCAGTGATGGTGACCAAGCAAAGGGAACAACTCTTGACCCTCAAAGAGTTACTGTCTCCTATGACTACAGAGGTTTTATGAGGCAGCTAGGCCAATTCTTTTTTAGCAAGGCCAAAGGAACCCTTATGCAGTGTCATCACTACATCCAGTCTGAGTAGTGGTATGACCAGCGTTGGTACACAAGCAAAGGAAACAATTCTCGGCCCTCAAAGGGTTATTAATTTGTCTCCTATGACTACAGAGGTTTTATGAGGCGGCTGGTGTCATCACCTGTGACAGTGAACAAGCCAAAGGAGTCAGTACCTTGAGCATCTCATGACTGCACATGGTTTATGGGGAGAATAGGCCAATTATTTTACTTCCAGGCCCACGGAAACATCTATAAATATAGTAAAGAGATCAATTCCACCAACTTTTCGTCTTTCTGGAGCATTTTCCAAGCATTTGTTTTTTTATCCAATTCTGGTTGGCTATTCGATTCTCATCCATTTTCCATAGTTTAGAACAAGCAATGAGACAAACGTTTGTTTACTCCTTACCATGCATGCTGTAAAGTTTATCACTGGTGCAATATCCAAGAGAATATTTCCTTCCCTCCACTTATTAACTTCATAACCTCACTATCTGGGCGCATGAAAACTCCAGTGATTTACCTGAAATTTCAGGAGTTCCAATAAAATTACCGCCATACTTATATCTTCATCGCCCTCTAAAATGATTAACAAGAGTCCCAAGCGATGGAAGAGGGTATTACCACATGAAAAGGTCGGAGATGCTTGATGTCACTTGGGGTGTTCAGGATAAAATCAGGAGTTTGATTAATGGCAAGCCGTTCAGACAAATTGATCGGTTTTGAGGCCGATGTTACCACCTTTGTTTGACCATCTAGAGGACTTTTTTGTAAAGAAGTTCAAATCAAAAAGTTGCACCCACCTGTGAAAACGAATTGCCTTCGTTCTGAAAAACACTCCCATAATGCCACTACTTTTAGCCATCAAGGTATCTTTTAGGGTTGCACTCAAAATAGGCTAAAAGAAATACTGTCACTTTTTAGTGTATCTTTTAGGGGTGAAATAAAGCCACACCCACAGTTGGTATCTTTCAGGGGCATTTTCACTCAGGATTGCCCCCTCCAGGCAAGAGTCAGGAGTCTTGTTGTCAAATAAACAATTAGCTTATGAACTCAAAATTGAATTCTAGCTTGCCCTTTGGACAAGTAGCTCTTAAATTTTGCTTTTCTTTGGCAAGTCATTGTTTACTATATTTTTTCTATTTGGTTGCCAGACAACTTGTTTGCCTGCAACCTTGCCCAGTGGGCAAATGAGAATGAAATGTTCTTACCCTTCAGAAAAATCTAGTTGTCCTGGATGACTGAACAGCACATTTGTCAAGCCCTCACACACATGTGTCTGTGTATCAAGACACAATGGCAGCAATGTCTCAAAGCAAAACAAATTTACAGTTTTTTAGAACTAAAAAGTATAATAATTTGTTATAATTTTCTGTCCCTTACAGTAGAGGTAATAAACAAACTGTAATTATTCTACTTACCAGTATCCTTGTTCCCTTTGTGGTAACATCAAGACTGTACATTGGGGAAACAAAAGCAATTTTAATGCTGAGCCACCAAATATGGAAAGTGCTAAGTGAGAGTCCAGAAAAAAATGCAAAGGGCCAATTTGAAGACATGGCTGGACCTTTCTCACCCATGAGGACTCACTATTTCACTGAATGTTGACAGGGAGGGATACACAATTGGTTACTTAAAACCTATTCTTATTCTGAATATACAAGACAGATAACGTTTTTCAGTTAATTTTATTAGTGAGTGCATGGATCGTATTATAAACAGCATTGCAGACTTGACATGGTTATGCCAGTATCATTCCCAGAAGGATTCTAGTGCTTTTTCAATTCATGGCCCACAGGTGGGTTCAAGAATAGATCCACTACTATTACTATACACACCTGCCAACTACATTTTTACTAGAAGGGAAAAGTATAACCGAACACATTTTTAACACTAGGACTTAAAAACATTCAGTTAACATCTTTCGAAATCCTACAATGCGTATGGGTACATTCACTTCAATGATCTTGGCACTACAGGTTACAAATATCCCACATTTAGCTGGAAGAAGCTGACAAATATATTTACTGTTTGACTTGGCTAACTGATAGTGTTCCTGTTTGTATTGTGAACAGCCAGGTGGTACTCCAATATTCAAATTTTAACCCTTTTTAAACCTTATTGGGCTGTGCCAATGGGCAAGTTAATCTTCTAGCTATTTATCAACTTGGCATTCAGAAAGGTAATTTAATCCTGTGGGAACTCTCTTTCGTGGAAGGTTGGGGATACTCTCAATCAATCACTTGGGGGTGTAAATCCCAGATTTCAGTCCCAGGGGGTGGGGATAGTCCCTTATATGGGCTACATAGGAATGTGCAGCCCCAAGGGTATGGTTTTTCAGCGATTAAGGACATCAATTTTGGCCATTTCAGTCTTAAATAGGGTATGGGTACATCATTTATAAGAAGCTACCTTTGCATCACTATCAATAAGACCATGAAAAGACCTTCAAAAATTATGCTCGGACAACTGTGCCAGCAGCAGCAACAGTCACAAATAGGGTATCAAATTAGGGTATTGGGAAAATCACAGATTTTGGTCAAAAATAGAATGAGGGTCTTGAGGAGAAAGCTGCTTATCTCCACCAATATTTCTGGGACCACCTCCCCTGGTTTCAGCCTCACTTGAGGTGTTTATGATAAAATGCCACTATTTTTGCCATCCAGATATCTTTTAAAATTGAAAGAAGCAGAGGTCATAACAGTACAAAATAGCTTTCCTCACATGAAGAAGTAAATAATATGAAAACTACTACCATAGTTAAAAAGCTACCTCTTAGTATAAAAGAAAGCATTCAATGGCATTTGCGTATACAATCTTTAAAATGATACTCATTTTAGTCCTTTGTAGTCTGTCTGTTTTAAAGCGTGTTTTAAATTGTAATTCAAATTTCTCAACAGACATCTCTGACCCTTTCATGTGAGGGGGATAGCTTAATTATTCCATGCTCTTGGTAAGGAGGGAAGACCAAAACACCAGCAGGTTCTGGTGCCAGACCCCACATGTCGCCTGCTTGCTTTTTTAATTTCCCGCTTCCTGTACCTCCATCTCCCAACTCTGGCCTTTTTTCGTCCCACTCAACAGACTCAAATGACATCCTAGTCATTTAGCTGCACAACTCATTTGTATTTCCTTTGTTTTTGGATAATTTTTATTCAGCGTTGCTTTTCTTGCTCTCCTCCTTTGCAGCTTATGTGACACACATGCCCTATGACGTAACCACAGTACAAGGGTTTACAATTTCACTGGAAGAAGGTCTGTTTTTTTTAACCCAATTGTGAATGTTTGTTTGCTCATTGGCTTAGAAGTCTCAGAAGACCGTAAATGCAAGTTAGGGTTTTTGCATTTCTCTCCCCTTTCCTTGCTTCTTTGATAATAGATTATTAATAATAATTTTAAACATTTACCCTTAGCAGTGTTTATAGCAGAAGTTCTAGTGGGTCCAAGCAAACAAATGAAACAAATTAAAAAATTCAAATCATAGTTAATAAAGCAGAATGGTTAGGAAGCCCGGCAAACATCAAAGGAGCAAACAAAGATGTCAAGATTTAGGTTGGAAGGTCCACAACCGTGCACAGTCTTTTGTTTTGTGCTCATACATTATGCATGAGTTACGTAACCAACAGGTTTCTATTGGTTAGATCCTCAGTACGGTGTAAACAACTATTGTGTTTTGTACATGGTCAAGGGCAAAAAAGTAAACAGAAACCTACAACAAAGAACTTTGTTGAGTTTCATAACCATTCCCCTCTATTAACTATGTTCAAATTTAACACAACATTGTTAAGAATCCCAACTGGCTGGAGGCAAACTAGTTTGACTATTCACAAGCATGACCAAGGATTTGAACTCGGGGCTACCAAGAAACAAATCCAGGTTGAACCCAAGACCACTGGATTGTGAGTCCAACACTTGGCCACTCAGCCATACTGCTTCCAACAGGGTGGAACTTCCCACCCTTTCACGTCCCACCTCATGAAATCTGGCTGTCCCCTATTCTCCCAGGCTCCCACCTACCTGCCCCCTTCACTTTCTCAAGGCAGTCCCCCCACCAGTGAATTTAACCACCGTAAAGCATTTGTTGAGTTGCACAAACAAACTAGAACTACCACGATTTACCTACACTTTTTCAACTTGAAGTTGACGCATAGCTCAGGAATTATATTAGACCCCCTTTGCCTGTGGCTTGTGTGAAATGTACAGTCTTAAGTGTAATAAAATTAACGACTAATCGGTTGTCAAATTTTCAAATTTCTGTACTTACATTCTGGCCCCTATTGCAACAATCAAGACAGCTCTCGTTTTCCCGGACGCGGCCCTTTCATTAATAAAAGTGAGAGAGAATAACCAAGTAAACAGTCATACGAGCTATTTTGTATTGCTATCCTCTGCTATTTTCAGGTTATATATTAACTTTAAACAGTTGCCAACAGCCCATTCAGTGGCAGATCCAGACCTTGAGCTAAGGGGTTGCCCCGTCTTGATTTACTTGCCCTGCTGGCCTTTTCCCTTTTGTCATTTCTTCTTTTTTTAACCAAAATAAGGGGGGCCCATCCCCTACATCCGCCACTGCGATAGGTGAAGATTTACCTGGCCGTTGACTTGTTGTAGGAAGGTTTCCAAAACAGTTGAGTGTAAATACCTGGATAAATACCACACAACAAATAGAGTAGAAAATAATGATAGTTACCAGGAAGACTCCTTGGTTCCTTCAACGTATCGAGAAGCCTTTTTGACCGGCCTTGTGACGAAAAAGCAGCCAAAACAATAGAGAATATAACAGAATTACTTCACACTTTTGGTGTCAGAGGTCTTTTCTTTCCCGCTGAAAAACACTTTTACAAAACGGCTCTCTGATTGGCTGTTGTGTTGCGTTCCCAACAAAAGAATAATTTTAATTGGTCGCTTGTCATTTACCGTGTTGCTGTGGTAATCACTCCTTTGAACTGTGGTTTGTGCCTTGGTGCGAAAATGTATATCACAAAACTAACGAAACCATGTTCTTTTGTTCCGCAATAATACAAAAGGGAAGGACAGCGGAAAATTTCGCCTGGGCGAGATGCTTTCGAGGCAGAGTTCGCGGCCTTACACTGTGGGAAGCTTTCGCATGAAACTTGCCTTGTTCGAGCAGTTTATCCAAGAGTTTACTTACGTCGACGAAGAACTCAATCCCGAGGAAAGACAACAGATATTACAAGCTCGTTTAACAAACGGTAAGAGCATTAAGTTTACCAGCGTAGACTGTCACTGTTTAATTTTGTGGCGTGAGTTAATGTAGCGGAATCGGAACGCCGAACGCACGTGAAATCTGCAAACGAGAGTTTTCGAAGATCTAACATAGGACTTAGCTCATGTTGTTTTTACAGTGTAAAATCCGGCCCTATTTAACTAATCTCATCGATGGTTCTTAAATAATACATGTGTAGGTTATGAGCCTTTTTGCGAAGCGATCCGTAAACTGTTTGGCAACGACGTGAGCACTCAAGACCTCAAGGCCTTGTTTAGGAAGATAGCACTAAATCCTGATGCTGAAGTGGACTGGAGTGAGGTGAGACTGTGACCAGATGGCTTATAAGCTCGTTATTGCTAAATGTGTTACTGTACAAATCAGGGCTCGATTTGTAGTCGGATCTCTTGAGTTGCTTGACAGATACCTTAAACCTTAAGTCACTGACTTACATGTAATTGCTATTTGCAAGGGTAGATTTCACTTCTGTTCCATGCAAATATAGTTATTTGTTGATTTTTACTGCCCAATTGTTTCAACACTTAACAACTGTAGAGAAGTATTGTCTGACGCCTTCACAAATTCCAAGACTGTTCTTGATTAACTATATTACGCTGTATGAATCTTGAAAAAGCAAGGCCTCCTTACAAGAATTTTTTAAAAACATTGTCAGAAGTTTCAGCAACAAGGAGAAAATGGTGCATCATGGGACATCAGATGTATGTAACTTCAAGTTTTAAATACCATAGAACTAAGTAAGGCCTATTCCAAATGTTGTGCTACTACCATGCCAAACTGAATTTAACCTAAGCATGGCAAAAACATCACATTTAAAACCACTCAGTTTGGAAAGCTGAATTATGTTCGGTACAACTACTGGTACATGTACTTCACACTTAAGGCATTGCCGGCACAGCATTAGTGCAACTTGGTCTCAAACAGTGTGCTCTTGCTGTGCCAAATTGAATTAATAGCCTCCTTCATTGGCTGCGGCTGCTTTCCAGCATTTAAAATGGTCTTCACAGGCCTTCTGATAGGGTGCAATTAAAAAATGTATGTGGGATTTTCAGGAGAGATTGTGCAATTAGAAAGGCCAATTGTGCGATAAATTATGTAAATTGCATGTTGCCTTCTGTGTTGCCTTAAAGACATTTTGAACACAGTGTTAAAAGTTGAAAGGTAACAGCTAACATGCAGCGAAATCATTGATCAAAATTGATACTCTTGCATGCTATAACTACCTTCTTGCGCTTTGTTTTTATGTGCAGTATTTTATTCCTGAACACAACAATATAACAACATTGCATTTTCAGTTTTTAAACACTTCTAAATTTGTGCACACGTTTTGCAATTTAGAACTGTTTTTAGCATTTGCTGTTTTCTTCCTTTGTTTCACTCCACTCTCTGCTTGTGTATTGCTGACTCGAGGTGCTTGTCCACTATAACAGTATTGCATGATGAGCAAAACATCAGTCCATCGTCCATGCGGAGCATACCTTCGGGATACTTTCTTGCTCGATCATGAGCTGTCATATAAGGTGGAAGGTGGGAACTTGCCTTCTTGGTCAAAGAAACAGTTGACGTTTTCACTGCAAACTTATCCAAGAGTACGGTTTTATCGGTTTTCAACGAAAGAAACTACATTTTGCCGAACGACTGACAATTTCG
>CM042750.1:13598093-13623093 GCA_022496165.2 Catalaphyllia jardinei | reverse complement strand
GAGGTGAAGACTTTTAATATTGCATAAAATTATAATGGAGGGGGGGGGCTGGTCTGATGCCAAGAGGATTGAGATGTCTTGCACATTCAAAACGTAGCTGCAGCTCATTGCTTTGGATTGCAAGATATGTTATTCTCAAATTGAATCTCTCTCTCTAGGCCTATAAGCTAAATAAATTATATAATGGTTAAAGCTGAATTTGATGTTGAAAGTAACCTGGTGATACATGTAAACATCCATATCCAGGAGGGAGTAGAAATAGTGTTAATTTCTTTGTTCTTAATTTCAACTAGGTGCATACAGTCACTGTTACCATTAATCTGATAGCCACTAGGCTCAAATGCAGACTTAAAATGTAAATTATGTTTTTCAGTGTGTGCATCATTTATGCTATTTAAGCAAGGAAACAAAGGAGGAGTTTTGATTCTCTCTTGTTATGCAGTCAACTGCATGTATATATTGGTCACTTGCTATTGAGAATGAAGATTACATTAATTTACTAACTGACACCACATTTGAAATTTATGTCAAGGTATGTAAATATTTCCATCAGGTGTAAGTACCTTACAGGCTTGTCAGTAAGTCTGAATTCACCTGTAGTCTTGATATTTACACCAGTTGAAAAGTTGTTATTTCGTGTGTGAATTGTGTCAACTACAGGCCATTTCACTTGTAACATCAAGGGTCCATTAAATATACTCAGTCATAGCAGGTATTATGGGTTACGGCCCTTATTGACATACCTAGCTTATAAAGAATGTCTACCAAGAATTTCCTTTCCATTATACATGATAGGGGACAAGAAAAGACGTGATGTTGTGCAGTGTATTGTTCATGTTCCAAAGTATGACTTCTACGTCATTGCCTCACAGAAGGGTATCATTTGTCAGTGGAGTAGCAAGGTACAACCTTACAGACCACAACTGTCTTAATTTTTATTCTTTGACCCTTAATTCATTTTATTGCGGCAGCAGCTGTTTTAATATATGAGTGCCAAAACTATGCTTCGGCTAGTTTTCAACATCCAGCAGAGGTTGTCTCAATCTTGACACCCTCCTACTGAGGTTCTCCCACTGTCTGTGGTAGTTGTAAATACTGCTCCTGAAGGACTTGAGACTAATTTTGTAGGATGAAAGGCAGTTTGATATCATTCTACAGAAAGCTGAACAAAGGATTACTTCCCTAAGGTGCTGCTATGATGAAATATGTACATAATTTGACAGTGACAAAAGGTACCTTTGATTCAGAGTGGAAGGAGGGGTACCAACATTTTACATAATATAATCATCATGGAATTGAGAAGGATGCTCACTGGAAGCAATTTCGAGAAAATGCTCCCACAAAACACCAAAATAAAAGTTCAGCTTTAAAAGTTCAAGATAAATTGCCTTTAAGTGCTATTCAAGTTTTTCAACCCTTAACTGTACAAGCTAGGGTATGAAAGAAATCCAGTAAGTGCCACAGGATTGTCGCTAAGAGCCCGCTGCCAGCAAAATTCAAGAAAGAAAGAGATGATTACTGGTCGGATTTTGGTGAGCAATCACTCGGTAAAGGACAGTGAACAGTTTTTAGGTTACGCACTTACAGTCATTTGATATCCGAACCATATCAAACCATCCAAATAACTAAATGAATAGTTTGGAATGAATTCTTGACTACAGTGTACCTTGAGTATTGGTGCCATTATGACGAGTAAAGTAATGGAAATAAAATCTTGCTTTGAGCACTTGTTTAGTGTGTTCTCTTTCTGTGTACTGTGTTTGCCATGTTGTGGATGCGAAGCTTGGCAGCCAAGAAATTCGAGGTGTTGCAAAAGACTGTCGACAAATAATTTGTTACATGTCTTGTCAAACGTGTTGACTGGCTCAATAAAAATCTTGGCCAGGAGACTATCTTCCTAGCTACAACCCTAGTGCCATGTCAGTAGGAATCTCTTTCTCATCAATGCCTCTGATGCAATCATATGGCTACTTTCATTTTGCAACAAAAAGATTTCAAATCTCTGTATAGCCAATCCAAAGTACATACATGCATAGTATGTAATCATGACTGTTGCTATGTTTACTGTATATTGATATTTGCCTATTTGGTACATTTGGGTAATTGTTGAATGATGTTCTTTTTTACAGTTCCGACTCCAGTCCTGCATTGACCTGAATGTGAGTTGATTAATCACTGTGTAATTCATTTAATAACTGACTTATAATTACCTTCATATACATAACATCTATAGGTTATTTTACATTCCAGATGAGATGGGGACACTTTTGAATAATTATATACTGTAGAAATCCGCTAATCTGATAACAACTGTCTCATTTCTCATCCACTTACAACCTAAGAGCTTTGATTTATTATTTTGTAGAGAAGATTCCAAAAATTATATCGCAATTCATGCAACCAGCATTGCAGCTACATTTGGCTATTAGGCGTGTTTGGTGTGTACACAATAGCTGATACTATATTGTTGTAAAAAGAATCAAATTTCAACTAAAAGGTAAACAGCTGCCATTCTGGTGAAATGTCGCATGTAGAATTTATGTAACAGCTTAAAAGAGAAATTCTTGGTAACTGCTTTCCTAACATAGGTGATTAGTTTCAAAGAAACAATCAAAAACTTTGCTACAAAAGCTCTTCTGTAATTCATCAGCATAAAAATATTACTAAAAAAAAGGACCATAATCTGAAGATGCTGCTCCTGGTTAGACTCAATTAGTAAAGCAAGAGAGCGGTGAAAAGATGTTTTGGTTAGGCTAGCTTCTTCTTGTATTTGTGTACTTAAGCAAAGATGGGAACTGTGCTCAGAGTACACAGGTGCTGGTATCCTGGTCCTGGCTTCTACATTTAATTAACCCCTGTAAAAGCCACATACAGTGTAATCCAACATCTTTCCACACTTGTGTGGTATACAATTTACATTGTGATTCCTAAGTAGAATTGTTTCCTAGTACCTTAAGTGTTTTAATATTCTCTTTATTCCTTCTCTTAGGAGTCATCATGGGTTACAGGCTGTGGCTTTTTGCCAAGTCTTAGGAGGATAGCGGTAGGTCACTTCCAAAAGCTGTTAAAGAACTTTGTGGTCATTTATTTTAACTACGCATGCTACATGTACAGTACATGAAAATCGAACTCTAGGATAAAGATTCATTTGCATAATTATTATTGTTAATTTTATGATTAATTTCCAGCTGATGTGTTAACCA
Source organism: Catalaphyllia jardinei (assembly GCA_022496165.2). NCBI lineage: Eukaryota > Metazoa > Cnidaria > Anthozoa > Scleractinia > Caryophylliidae > Catalaphyllia > Catalaphyllia jardinei. Next base: position 13,619,890 of record CM042750.1, on the reverse strand, counting down.
TGAATTACATTGTTATGCACCATACCACTGCCACTTGCAAAAGTTTTTTATTTAACTTTGACATCTTTTTGACAACTTTTTACTGGCTTCTCTATGTATTTGCAGCAGCCAATCAAAACTTGGGAACTGTCTTGGAATGAGATGTCAAATTTTGAATTTCGCCATTCACTCTCATGGGAGTGTTAAAAGTGTGAACCTGTGAATGCTCAAAACCAGTGTTGAGCTTTTGCAGTTTGATTGGCAATTTGAAACAGAAGCCATCAGAAGTTGTCAAAGTTATGTCAAAAAGCTATCAAAAACTCATCATTAGTACTTAAACTTTTCTCGGTGGTAACAGTATGGTGTGCAGCACAGTAGACTGTAAGGTAAAGTTGAAGTCTGCATACAAACCAAGTGACCCACTATTATCTCTAGTTTCTGCAGTATGAAGCAACTAAAAGTATTTCTACTCCTCCCTGGATGGGATGCTAGTCCGTTGCAAGGTTACCCCCAGCATTAAATTTGCCAGTACTTGTTATACACTTGGGTTGAGAGAGGCACTATAACCATGGTTAAATAAAGTTTTGTTGCTTTTTTGTAATGAATACTCTAAATTTTAACTTACACATGCCACTTGATATCATTAGCATTTCTTGCACTATGACAACACTGGTAAGACTGAAGATAATGCTTCAAGAAAACATGACGAGTATGTAGCTGGTGTAAAACAGATGAACTAGTATAAATAATAATATTTTTGTTTGTGTGGTGACCTCAGGTTACATCTGAAAGAGCATTATCTTTATGGGACTACAGAGCAAAGAGAAAGCAGTTGGTTAGTGTTTGAAGCATTTTGATGAAATTTTGATTAATACATTTACGACTTTACTGATTCTGTCCGCTTATGGTTTTTCAAAAACCATTACAATGAGATGTATATAAGAAACAAAATACAATATAATAAAATCTACATGCATGTAAAGGATACAGCCTTAAAACTACTAGCTTCTTCAGTGGGTGGAACTTAAAATTTGTTTATAACACATTAGGTTATGATATCAGGTAGAACAAAACGGACATTGCAGTAGGTTTTGCAGCACTATGAAATTCACACAATTTAGGAGAAGGTAGGATTAACTTTTTCTCAGAAAGTTGTAAGTTTCTTCATTGAAATTCAATATCATCAAGACATCTATAGAAACAGATTAAAAATCGAAATATGACTTCAAGATCCTTAGCCTTGCAAAAAATCAAGACTCTGAGATTTTGAGATGCACATAACTGGTAAAAAAAGAAACTGCAAGACCTGTGAAATTTGACTAAAATTTTGCAAGATCTGGAGTTTTAGGACCATTTGCCACCCCGAAAAGTGATGTTTTTGCTTTGTATGTTGTTTTATTGTAATAATTTTTTAACACTTCCTACATGTAATTGAAGCTTACATCACTTTGTTTTACCTATAAAGACCATTTACCAAATAAAGCCAATGGAAAACTCCCCTCAGTGTATGATCTACATTCCATGGAAGACTGACTCAATGAATGAAGACACAATTCTTTTTGGAGATGACCAAGGTAGGTTTTAAGTTGAAGGTGTTTTCACAAAAAACTGTGTGACCTTCATGAAGTCAGAAGAGACAAGAATTCAAATTATTTTGACATACATGTATATTTTGTCCTTTATTTTATTTTGTCCTGGATTTCCTTCCGAAAAAATCTGGCTTTACTGCTACTGTATTTTTTGAAGTTCAGCAATAGCTGTTGTTTCTCGAATCAGTAGACCCTGCAATAAATCAGAGTAATTTATATTCTTCTTTTTGGACAGACTTCCCAACACAGTACAGAATGACCCTGTCAGCTTGTTTTTATGTGATCTGCTGAGAACTGAAATAACAGCAATAACATTGCTTTTTTGTGCTATCCAAATTGATCAAAAAATTTGTCTTTTGGTTGTTGTGTGATGCATGTGTACTTGACAACAACATCAAGTTTTTGGTATCTTCATTTACAGATGGCACTACTGAAAATTTAACAAATAAAGAAGCCTAAGCTGTGTATTACACTGATATAGAAATATATAGAAAACATGTACTGCAGGCGAGTGTTTTCTACATTTCTCAAGTGTTCTCAAATGTCTGGAGTGTTTTTTCACAATGTAATACACGCTTAGGCTTTTTTGTTTTGCTCTGTGATCTAGATTTTACACACTGCAAGTAGAAACAATAGAGCATACAAATCGACAAACTCACACAATTCAATACCACTTAAGTGCCACATGCCTTGTCTTCAAAACTTTCTGCTGCTCTGCAGAGAACTCCATCACAAATTTCTTCAAAGGAAAGTTTTTCATCATCTCTAACAAAATTGTTGACAAGAGGTAATGTGACAAAAAAAGCAATAAAAAACAACCTTTTTCTAGATGTTTTATACTCTGATAAAACATATGCAAGTTTTTTTTTTTGACCTATAAGAATGCATGCAGGATCCTATCTATATCATAAAATAGAATGTGATAATGGCATGGAATTTACAGAACATTTTCAGCAACAAATGTAATTGTATTAAATAAATGTAAGAGCTTTCTACAAAGTTTAGAGTAAGCTGTGTTAAACTTTTGGGAAAAACTTCTTTTAGCTTAGCTTTGCCATTTGAAAAAGTCATAATTTTGGTACAAGCATTTGTTTCAGTTTTGTTTCTGAATTATTCATCTGATAATTTTACTATGTACATGTATTCTTTGTAAACAAAGGGTATGTAAACATGATGACAGTGTCTTCTAAGGACCTTCATATGAAGAACTCGACTGCAGGGAAAACAGATTCTCAGATTGTGACTATTGATCCAAGCAAACTATCCTAGTAAGTATAAACACCAGCCAGTCTATTAATTGGCTTTTTGTATCTTTGTGAAGCCTTGCAGTAATTTATTTCACTATCTTGCACATACATGTATGGGTAATTGTGAAGAAGAGCTCCCAAAAAACCTTTCAGCCGACTGTTGGCCGACTGTTGGTTGTCTGTCGGTCGACAGACGGCTGACAGTCGGCCAACAGGTTTTGCCCGAAATATAGGCTACCTGTTGGCCGGCAGTCGGCCAACAGTTGGCCGACAGTTGGTAATGTGTCGGTAACCTGTCAGTTGCTTGTCGGTAAAATGCTAACACAAACCTGAATGTTTTCTCTCGGTTTTCGCTTGATATAACATCCAAAATGTGTAATACATTGACAAGAATAGCCTTTTCTTCTTAGTTTTGGCAATTGCCGCTCAAGGCTAGCGCCACGGAAGCCCCAACTAACCAGCAAATTTACGCAACTGCAGCTTCGACATTTTTTCCCGCCATGTTGGAAAGGTAAACTATGTCCCAGTCCCTCTCATATTTTTACGTAGTTTTTTACTTGGCTTTTCACAGATTGAGTTGGATCAATTTTCATTTACTTTTGTATTTTATTTTCGAAGAAGAAGGAAAGAAGTAGAAGGAAAGAAAAAAGAGAAGAGAAATGCATTTATTACTCAGTTTAAATTTTATTGTTGGTTATTGACTTTCATAGATTTGGTGACTCCTAAAGGAGCCATTTTGTGAGTGGTGAAACACAACTTGAGACTCGCAGTAGAGATACGATATTTTTTAATTTACAAAACATGTTTCAACATTCTCGTGTCATCTTCAGTTGCAAATGAGCTTTTAACAGTTGTACATTTGAATTTGAATTACCGGTATTCTGGTGGTCAATTTTTACGTATTTCTAGTATAGTCATGTTTTTATTTTGTTTTGTCGTAGATTGATTGGAATCTTTTTTTATTGTTGGTCATTGACTTTTGTAAACTTGGTGGCTCCTAAAGGAGCCGTTTTTTGGTTTAGGTAGGAAAAGGATTACTCCGGGTAGAACTGCTCTTCGAACTTCAGAGGCAACAGCTTCCCCTCTTCTTCATTCTGATCTTCCAGGTTTTGGAATGCAGACCCAACCCGCTCGTGCTCTTTCTGCAAGTTGTAGTACAGCTTGCGGATATCTGTAGCGCTTTGTTGGTCACCAGGAACACTTATGATTATCTCCATGGCAGACGCCACACTTATTTTCGCAATGAAAAATAGAGTGGTCGCCGCCGCATACAGTACACTTTAAGTTTCGCTGAGACATTGTTCGCGCAATATTGTTAACGCAAATGATAAACCTTTAAACTAAACCGGGCTTTTTATACGCTGTCATTCAGATCAAGTAAACAATAATAAGTTGATTGGTTAATAAACAACACATCTGATTGGCCCAATTTGATTACTGATGTCTTAGTTACTTCTCAATGGTTAATTTCGATCTGACCAAAGGTTTTATAGAGGCTGATTCAAAAAGTAGGGAAATTTGAACGAAAGTGTTTGTATTTAAACGTAACTTATGGTTTTCAGAGTTTTTGGCTTTCAACTTTGCGGTCGATCGATAAGTAGGTGAAGTCTGTCAAGTCATACATCACCATTACGGAATGTTATGTCGTTTTTACCACAATTTTTCTTTTTTCATAACCTGTCGGTAACCTGTCGGTAGACTGTTGGTAACCTGTCGGTCAACTGACAGCCGACAGTTGATCGACTGTCGGCCGACCGGTTTTTTGGGGAGCTCTTCTTCACAATTACCCATGTATGTGCAAAGCAGTTCTACACCCTGGAGTGGAAAGAAGGAAATTGGATACATGTTAGATTACCTTTAACAATGTAATAATTATTAATCAATGATCAATTATTTATCAGTGTGCAAAGTCAGTGTGCAAAGGAAGTATGCAATCTGCAACATGCTGTTAATCACACTTAATTGCTACATTGCCAGCATGTAGGATACTCTTTGGATGTTGGAGGGCTAGCCGTGGCTTCATCAGTTAACTGATTTATGAACATCTCCCTTTCTTCATAGTGCAATACAAAGAAGAAAATTCCATGATGACTGGGTGATCAAGGTTTGGCATGCATCTTCTGGGTGTTTGTTAATTCAACCGTGGGAAATCTTACGTACAATATTATTTTGTTACAGTACACCACTGAGGAAATAAAAGTTCTACTAGTCATCCAAAAATTATTTAATATATTTTTTGGACAAGTGAAGCATATTTTTATGTTAGAAGCCACACATTGGAAGCATTCCCTAATTATTGTGGTTCTTGAAAGAGAAGCATTTAGAGATGTATAATATATAAATGAATGTTGTCATATCTGAACTGTAGGTGGCACAATGCCTATACAGCTATTGAAAACAATGCAGAATCATATAACCGATGAAAAAAGTGTGCTGGGCTCTAAATATTATCAATTATGACCCAGCATGGTACTTACATGTATCTGCATTTCTTCTGATTATTACAGTGAAACTTGTATTACAGTAAGATCGGTAGCACAATCACCATGCCCATTTAGGGGTTGTAGGAAAACTTTCACTGATTTTTTCTGTTTAATGGCTTCAGTAAAGCCAGATTTTTGCTTAAAGCTAAGATACACTTTGTTTGTTACTAGAAAGGTGTAAAAATGGTAAACCACATTATTGTATTTGAGAAAATAACGGAAAAAAGGTAAGAAAATGAGCAAATTTTGAATGTAACGCGTAACACAATCTTCATGGTAATAATTTTCAAAAACATTTTTAACAAAAAAGGAAGCTCCCATGGACAAACGAATTATAGCCAATGCAAACACACAATATACACTACATTTGAGCAAAACTACAAGATTTCAAGTTTATTAAAACACATTAAAAGGATTCATCATTCTTGAATATGCTTCCTGTAACACTACGTTGTGGAAGTTAGCCGTTCACCAAGTTGTTGTCCATGGCCAGGCTCAAGTAGATATCTGTGGGAATAAAAACATATCAACTGAATGCTCATATGCTGTGTTTTAACATTGGAAAAAATCAGTCAAAACCTTCGACTAAAAACAGAGAACTAATAACTCAAAAAAGTCGTAACGCTTTATTGAAACACGATTACACAATAACATTTTTCGAAAACTCACCTTCTTTTTGACCGTCATAATCCAAACAAGGCACAACCAGGTTCCAGAACTGAGCAAATCTGAATGCTCATAAGTTTCTCTTGTTATTGCCTTAATTTCGTCTTAAAAGCTCTAAAAACGGCTGAACTATTACTTTCCGAATCAGTCGCAACGTTTTTTGCAATGCTGACGCCATATTGAAAGCGGGATGTGGCCATAACCTTGCTAAAAGGCCTTGTGGAATCCGCAATTTGCTTCGCAAAGACGTCATGCTTTCGTGTCGAAGAAAAAGCTTAGTAACCTCACCTGAAATGGATGTTACAGGGGAGGTCTCAGACATTTTTCAGGGGATTTAATTTTCCGGGAATTGAGTAATCTGTAAATATTGCGTGTGAGTTCGAAATTATTTCATTTCATTATGGGGAAAAACAAGCTTGAAAAGCTCTCTCGAATCGTAGAATGGAGAAGAAAACAGAAGGAAAAGGGCAGACAGAAGTATCAAAAGTACAACAAAAATTTTTCGAAAAAGTGATCATGTATATAAAGACCACGCCCACAAGGGATTATGGGTAAATTATAAAAACAGCTTAATGAGACGAAAATGTAATATTTTGCCAAAAACCTGTAGATTATTAAGTTTGAGCATGAAATAAAGCTAAAGAAGGGATCTTGCAACAATTTAAAAAAAAATTGGGGGGGGGATACGTTACAGGAATGGGTATGGTGATTGTGCTACTGATCTAAGCAGACCCTATATATAAGTACACCTAACCCCCAATATTATTTTCCGCTAAATCGAATCTACTTGTTTTTCAAAGCATTTGGGTACAAAAATTTTTAAATTTGCTTGAGTCCTTGATTTTCCATGCCCTCTCAAAGCCCCCGCTCGAAGTATTGCATGACCAAATTTTACGGAGTCTGGGGTGGCAGTTACTGATGGCGTCTATCCAGGAACCAAACACAATGGCATCACAGTCAGCTCTCTGTATTTGCTTGAGAAAACGGAAGGCAAATTAATGGTTCCAATATATTTTGGGACTAAAACGTCAGAGTTTTGTTTAAGAATCATCTCTTTTTGATCACTGGAGTCAGAGTTAAGTTTCGATTCAAAATACTCCAAAATAAACTTCGATGTAGCACGTTCGACAGCTGTGACAACTGCTTGGAGCTTTGAGAGCACTTTGCAATATTTCAAGCGACGACGGGGAAGACCCCTTTGTGGACGAGCTAATTGTATATTAGGAATAGAAAGCTAAATATGAAGTGGCGGAGCATATATGTAAATAGATTTTTAAGCATGTATATAGATTTATTTTATGTATGTAATACATGTAGATTTTTATGTATGTAAAAAGATTTTCTCTTTTTTGTTTTCGAAGATATTAGTCTTTCAGGCTACTCTGAAATTTGAGTTTACATAAAGTTCATGTATGTACATGTATGTATGTATGTAAGCGAAAAGCCAGGAAAGAAAACTTAAGGACTGCTTTGGATGGTAATTTCATTACCTAAACACAAGGTTCCCACAGGGGCACAGAAAATCAAGATTTATCCGAGTCAAAAAATATTTTTGCAGGAGTATTTCAAATAACAAGTATATTTGTTTTAGCGAGAAAAAAATTTGGGGGTTAGGTACACTTTAAACAGACACCTTCTATTAAGTGGTCACAAGCTTGAGTGCCAAAAGTTTCCTCCTATAGTTACTATAAAATAAACCTGCATTAAGTGCACACTTCTGATGAGCCATTTTGTTGCACAAAACCTGTAATAAGCTGACACTTCAAGGGCTTTTTACTTCTAAAAGCTCAGCTCAGACTCCTTTAACATTGCTCAGCAATATTGTTTCAAAGCTAAGTTGATTATTCCAGATTGATGCATTGACTGACTAAACATTGTGCTATGAGCAGTCTTTGATCATACACTGTGTTGCACTGATAATGATAAATTATTGATAAGTGAATAAATGAATAAAGATGGTGAATTTTGAGCTCAGTAATGACAAGTGAAAGGTGAATTGATCAACATGACATGAGCAGGGGACAAAGAAAAAAATCTTGAGTCTCCGACTCAAACCCATGACCTCCCAAACACAGGGCGGGCACACTATCTACATGTACTGAGCTACCAGAATTCATGAAGAACAACGTCATTGAACTGAGTTCATATGTGGCAGACATCCTGCATACTGCCAGGGTCAGAACTATTGAAGTCATTGTGAGTAGTGACAAGTGAATAATCATGATTTTTTGATAAATTATTATTGTACAATATGTTAGAACCTGCTTTGAGTGGACACCTTGTATTAAGCAGACACTAGTGGGGGTCCCATTGGTGTCTGCTTAATACAGGTTTCACTGTATCATCTGTGGGTAGCAGTGCTGTGTTTGTGCAAGTTTTCAAATGACAAAGAATAAGAGTTTAAAGTGCGTTGTAATCTTTCTCTTCTATTTTAGCTAAAGTATTTTCCTCAACTGGAGATGTTTGGATCTTGTTCACCAAGCAGCAGTTGTTCTTTTATCTTGGGAAGCATTGAAAGAGTTTTGGATAACAGGTGAAATACTTTGTTCAGAAATGTACTAATAGTGTTGGCTGTGTGTGTTATTGGCTTGCCAGGATGAGTTAAATCCATGTGATATTTATCTGCTTCTTTTGAATTTCAGCTCAGTCAGAGAGCTTGCTGTTCCAAAGGGAGTCAACTGCTTTGATTACTGTGCAAAAGCTAATGTCATCATCACAGCTGGTGAATATACTGTTTTATATTCATTAAGTTATATAATTTTTAAGACCAGTTTTTAATCCCAGGCTATGGGAAGCTGAGCATACACATGTACCGGTGTTCAATTACACTGCACTTTATAACTTCTTGTTGTATGTTTTGGTGTTGTTTAAGGTGTCCATTTCAACTTTTTGCTGCTGCTACGTACACTGTACATGGTATTATATTTTTCTGGCCCTAGTTGTCTAAAGGATGGGGATTGCTGTTCACCAGATAAATTACTAACAATAATAATAATAATAATAGTTAATCTTTACTTTTTATCTTTTCTTTTAATAATAATAGTTAATCTTTACTAACCAGTGGATAGCACACCAGTAGGTTGTTCTGTCGACACTTATCCACTAGCAGTGTTCCAGATAAGCGAGGGGTCTCGGGTCAAATACCCGACAACGTCACCTACATGACCCGACAAACTGATAGAAATTTTATAATGATTTGGTGGAAATAGTGGGAATTGACCCGTTGGAATTTGGTATTGACACCCAGCCTTGAAAATATATCTGGAACCCTGCACTAGATAGGGATTTTTCCACTGGATAGCATTTTCCATGTTTGAACAACTGCCCAGAAGGGTTTGCTGAGAGTTCCTGTCCTTAGTCTACTCTAATGAAATACTGTAACTTACACTATAACGAATGAAATGGGCAAATAAAGATTGAGTGATTGATTGGAGATGGATTCCCACAGATGAAACATAGATGCTGCAGTAGAATTTTGAAAAGAAGGAAACCCTCTAAAATGTAACAGGGTCCATTTTGGGGTCATAACTGAAGTTCACCTTTAGACCCAAGAGATAACAGAGAAGGTAGATAGTGATACACTGCAAGTGACTGGTGCTGGCACAGCTACAAGCCATGTCCTTGCCAAAATCATGGAAAAAAGCACCACACATACATAGTTGTACATGTTGGTCTTACATACATACTCCAAAGGACAGGTTACATAAAGTTGCTTTGACCAGTGGATGGATTAAGTTCCAATTTGGACTGAAATGCTCAGACTCTAAGGTTGTTGTTTGTATGTACCAGGTGCAGACAAGATCATCAGAGTATGGCATCCACTCATATTCACAAGGCCAACAGGTAGACAGAAATATATTTGTTTAATGTGTGGTTGCAAAATATCAGTTCCCACCCCAATGCACAGTAGGTTATTTTAAAATTCCAAGGTGGAGGGGATTTAAAAGCGAAAGTTTTATATGAAAGTATGAAGCTGAACTCGAATTTTCAGTGACGTGGCAAACCTTCATAACACAATGTTTTGTCCTGAGATTATCATGTAATAATAAAGTGTATTGTTTGTCTCACAATGTAGTCACTTGAGATGTCTATTATCATTTGTCTCTGTACATCATGAGACAAACGATAGTGCACTTTATTATTGTTGTACCTCGATGAACAATAACATTCTTTTCCTTGAATATCACTTATGTCCAGGATTTAACAGAAGTATTGTTTAACTAGTACTTCATATTTGGTAGGGTATTGACATTTTTATATTACTTCACATATAACAGTGTATGTTTTGGTGACCTTTTTTAATGAAGACACTTTGTGATGTCTATCATAAGGAATTTGAATCTCATTAACGTTCAATCCTGGACATATCTGATAATTTCTGTCCTTTGTTTACTTAATGGGCAAGTGAAGTTCCTTTGGAAAATATTTTGAGGAAGTTCAGATTACAGAAATATTTTGAGAGATATATTCTAAGGTAGATAAGATGATGTTAGGGCTAGTACATCAAAGTTAGAGCATGCCCATGGGGCCTACTTTTAAAACACTCTGTATGACAATTTTTCTGTTTCTCCCCCTATCCCTCCTCTGGCCTTTTGTCAGCTTCAGATTAAGAAGGGAGAATGTAGAGTAGTTGATGGAACACTCTTAGAAACTAATAGATATTTGATCTGTGGTTGTTTTCTTTCTCAAGGTATTTCTAGTAAGGCCTTTGTATGGATGTTCATTTGCAGGGAAGCTTCTTGGCCACCTGTTCACAATTGTAGATGTTGCAGTTAATGAAAAGGATCAGCAACTCATCAGCTTATCAACAGCACGAGTGAGGAATTCTATTAATTATTCATTATAAATGCAAGGTGGAAAATGCAGTAAATGCAGGGTTTTCAAAGTATCTCAGCGCCCAATCCAAATCACCATCTATTTCAAGCATTTGTGTTAGGTACTTTTTGTCACAAAGTTTGTTGATGTGCAGGTTTGTGTCACCAATATAACCATAATGTGACCTTTTTGAGGAAATAAATGAACAGGTGAAAAAGTCAGCTATGCTGTCTTTTAAACAGTTGCTTCCAAGAAAGTCACTCGTGTGAGCTAGAAATGCACAAGAATGGCCACAGATTTTCAGAACCTTTCAGGACCAGTAACCCATCCCCCTACCCTTGCAAAAGTAGATAACCAGCTCCAGTGCTCTTTCATACCTTGCCACTTTGATTGTGAGCAAGTACTGCTCCTCCTACTGTATGTTTTCCCCCTGCTACTTTATTTCATTTTGAAAACCCTGTAAATGGTGCACGTATGACCTTAACTTGCTTTGCTTTGTTCATTCTACACTATCCAGTTCTCCTTTTCCATTTTTCCATTTTTTTAAGCCCTCAGACATGCATCCAAAGTCATTCCACCATTTGGTACAAGGCAGTTTCTCTTCTCCAGCCATATGTACATGTATATCAGTGAGAGTATTAGGGCACTGACAAGGTGTTATTTCTTCTCGTTTACCCAGGTGTTTAGGGTGTGGGACATCCAGACTTTGTCCTGTCTACAGGTATCCTTATTTTAGAAATCGTTACAATATTTTTTTTTCTAAAATTATTTTATATATATGCTTTTATCAAAGAAAATGAATCAGTTGTAGTTGACAAGTACAGTTATTTCACAGGCTTTTGCTGTAAAATCTATTTTAGGTATTTACAGACAATGAAGTGAGGCCAGGAGAAAAACGCATCTCTTGCATGCTTTTTGATGCTAAGCATGACAGACTCATTACAGGTATGAAAACACCTACCCCCCCCCCCCCCCCCCCGCCAATGGATACCACCTTGGTGCTGAATAAGCTACGTTGGTTAAAAGAAAAGAAAGTTACTCACTTACCTTAAGCTATGAAAGGCCGAGTTAAAGTCACAGACAGTCGTTCAGTCAGTCATTTGATTAGTCAGACAATCATTCACTCAGTACTGTTTATCTGAGGGTCAAGTGTTCTACAACAGCCGATCAAAAGTGTTACATAGTAATCAAGGATTGAACATTCACTCCTAGAAGGATTGCTGCGTGTTTGTCGTTACTTGAAACAGGTTAATTTGTGCACCTGATGAGCTTCGTGCACAATTAGGTCTGCCCAAAGTGATGGTACAATAAATTATTGTTCCATCTTCCCATTCTGCATAATGTTGTTGACACTGAAAGGGCAGGTGGAAAAGAGCACTCATCATCATCATCATCGTCATCATCATCGTCATCATCATCAGCATGAGCGTCATAATTATCATCTTTATTTAAACACAGTAAAACACATCAGGCATTAATAATTCCATATAAAAGCTACAACTTATTGCGGAAAACTACGTATACAGATTAATCTTCGATAATTTAAAATGTTACTAACTATTAAAGAAAGTAAACTAAATTAAAGCCTGTTTTACATGAATGCCATGTCAGAATTAATTAGTAATCGTCAGAAGTGACTCTTGGTCTCATTTCAAATTCTTCGTTTTTGTAGAAGAATCTTGCAAGTTATCAGATGTCACTTACGGTCTTTTTTCATGTACCCCTTCAATTGTATCTAATTTCTTTAAAATTATGCATTTGTAGGTTGTAGTGTGATTGACACCTGGCCACTCACAAGAGCCATTCAGGACTCCCTTCAGGTCCCACACACTCATGACAGACCCATATGCCAAGTGAGATTTGTGGTTTCCATTTTCTCCCATTCTACATGCTGGCTTGATCCTTTTAAAGGTTTAATGAAGTCTTAATCCTTTGTTTGCCAGCTGCTGTATAATCCCCAGATGAACCAGGTCATAAGTGGTTGTACTGAAGGAATTATCAAGGTAGAGTTAATCATTATTATCATTATAAGAACTCTTTGATAACTCTTGGTATTCGTGCAGATTTTTCAACGACTTTGTAAGAACTTGGTATGTACCAAAAATTACCATAAAGTGTATTGTTCGCTTGGCAACTCACGTGCAAACTGTTGGGGTTTTTTTTTTTCAATACGAAAGGGTACCCTCCTGAGCATGTTTGTGGAGGAGGGAAGCTTGTGTGACAAGCCCAAAGAGCGTCATATCAGGCTAGGTAAAAGTAGAAGACCTAGCAGGTTTTCTGCTACCAGTTGTTACAGAGTTGCTCCTATGGTTCCCTAGGCACACAGTTGTACAACAACACAAATTTATTGCCATGTTTGTAACTGTCCATCTGGCTAAGCTGAGATGGGGATGAAAAAGAGAGAAGAAAAACACTAACTAGCAGGGCCATACATTTCCATATTCTGTTCCTTACCATTTCAAGTAAAACTAGCAGCATCTTACCACGGTCTTGTGATATAACAGGATTAAGTCTTGTTTCTTTGTCTTTTCATTATTGTGCAGGTTTGGGAAATGGAGACAGGTCAGTTTGTGTACCAGGTAACTGATGCACATGGCCCATCCACTGAGATCACAGCCATGACAGTTGACAGCTCTGGCTACAGGCTCGCCACTGGAGCATACAATGGTAAGTAACATTACTCTGCACAAAGGGCTACAGTCAAGGATTTCTGCACATTTGATCAGTTTTAATTGTGTTTTCTTTTTTATGAAACAAGACCCACAAATTTTAAAATTGGCACACGCCACCGGTGCTCGTCCTTTCGTTTTTGGAATCCCATTACAGCACAGGCTTCCCAAGCTCGATACTCAACTCTGCATACGTGCTTAAGTGCGTGATTGTACACAGGCCTGTAGTAAGCTGGCGTTTTGAATAATCATTGGACAGGAATCGTGGTCAATGACTGTGTATTGTTCGTTTTTCAGTGAGTATGTATTCATCTGTAGATTTTCAATAGAAGCAACCTTTTGTTTTTTGGAATCAGGTTCTATAAAAGTGTGGGATTTCGGCAGTGGGCAGCTGTATAAGAAGTATCCAGATGAACATACTAAAAAGCGTCATGAAGACACTGTAACCGGGCTGGCCTATCACACAATCTACAACAAGAGGTGCTTGCTGGTCTCCTCATGGGGAAACAAGATACGAATCATGGAGGTTAGAGAACGTTTTAAACAAGAACAATGGATTCATTTTAAAAAATATATATAAATTAACAAGCACTGGGTCGTATTTTGCTTAAAAGGCTTTTCAGTAGGGGAAGGAGGAGAGGTATGTTTAGGAAGTACACATGCAATGTAGGTGGAAAGTGTTAATGTTCATTTTGTTGTAAGCAAAATTTAAATACCCATTGAGCAACACCTTGCATTTCTCGTACCTAATGGAGCGGATATCCTCTGCTACTGCTACAATTACTCTTGTTTTTGTTCCTGAGTCAAAGTTCAAGTTTATTTTCATCTGCTTTTTCCACAGGACCCGGCTGAAATAGCAACTCTTATTGAACTGAAGTTTTTAAGTGATCTCTTTATCCCACCAGAACCGTTGCAGAATGTCAAAGGTAATACTCAATACACGCGAACAAGATACACTTTTCGCTTCATGTCTTTTGGTCATCTACATGCACTTCCTATTTCCTCTATTATTCCTTAGAAAAGTCCTTCTCACCATGAGTAAACCCAAAATGAGCGAACCGAAATCATACACTTTGTCTTGCCCCTGTGTTCTTGTGAGAGCATTGATAATTATCTTGAACTCTTCGTGTAAGTGGTCTGAATTGTTTGGTTCTTGCTCTTTGTGGCCTAAAATGAACAGCCCACATGTTAACGTGTTACATTGCTTCTGTTCGATATTTGCAGATGAACAAGGACCTTTTATTTCAAGAGCTCCCCTACCCACCATTGGAGAAACCCAGGAGGTCAAATCAATCAATGAGGTAAGCCTTGACACGATAGTAGCTTTCGTTTGCCATCAACAATTGCTCATCTTGCTCAGATTAGCAGCATCAAACCTTGCAATGCAGGTTTTGAGACTGTTTTGGACTCTTTGAAGGTGACACTATTCAAGAAGTAGGCCGGTTATAGTGGCATATTAACAATTCAAATCATGAATTTGTCAGTCGCTTAGCTTAACAGTTGGCTCTTATAGTAGATTTAGCTGTCTCTCAACTGTTTTCTGGTACTAATTTCAGGAACATGTTCTTTCGCTCTGTGAAGTGACTTGTCTGGAACACGTTTCACCCTTGCTCTTTGCTGGTACAACTAGCGGAGTAGTGATCATGTGGAATTTGGAGACAGAGAAAATCGTCATAAGGTTAGCCAGTTCTTCAGTCGCCTTTGACTACTACATGGTACTGCAAACCGAAAGTCACTTTTGTGTAAAGCCATTACACTCCATTACCTAGGTGGCATTATGCGTTAAATATCGCCTGAAACTGAAAAACTACCAACTAGCGTTGGCTACAGAGTGAACGCTTTCCGTTTATACAAAGTAACCAATATCAGTAAGAAATAAAATAGTGATCCTTCCCACTGGATTTTTTTTAGTTTAAAAGGAGTAACCTTTGATTGGAATAGCACTGTATCATATGCGTCGTTTTGCGGAAGAAACTCAACCCTGACAATGGTACTGTCCTGTTCCATTTTCAAAGCTTTCCATGTTTGGGAAAGACTAGGACTGTTCCGTTTGTTGAAAAGTCTTCAACGGTGATCCACACAGATTCAAAGCACATACTGTGCCATGTTTAGGCCTTAGCATATGCAGTCAGTTCCGTGCAGCAGTTTAGATTTTAATTGAGCACGAATACAAACGAAGCTTTGTCCCTCAGTTATAGGTCTTACGTTTTCGTTGTAGTTAGACTCTCTTTCTAATTTTGGAGATGGGGTCTCGTTATTTCTGTAGTACTTCCCAGTATCAGTTTGTCATCTCTGCAAGTGTGTTCCTGTACTCTTTGTCTACAGGTGTGAACCGCCAAGATCTAGAAGTGCAAACAGTAGCAAACACAGACGCAAACATCGAGATGATCAGCTGGTGTACAGATGCCTCTACCTTGTTCATCGAGTCAGAAAACCTATCATATATGGCAAAGGGTATAATCCATCACTGTAGACTGTAATATGTAGATAATAGATTTTACACATTGTAATAATTCTCGCGCTTTAGAGCTTGGCCAGACAAGGAAATATTTTTGTTGTACTAGGGAAAAATTGAACATGACAAGGGAGAGGCCTAGTTGCCCTTTGAACTTTGAAAACACTTCTTAAGAAGTAGTCAGTCATGGAAAGACCGACTTAAGCCCGGTTTATGTGACTTCATTGTTTACATTTTTGCTTATTTGCGTACGGCTTTGCGCACAGAAGAAAACATGTTAAATTTGAACTGTGTCCAGGCAGCTAAAGAGCAATTAAAGCTTAATACGTGGTGAAATGTTTAGGTCTTTGGATGTATATTGAAGGAGATATTGTCTTTCAAAAACCTGCAAAATTTCTGGATGGCAAAAACTCTAATGCGTTCATACATTCTTTGTAAAATTTTGAGTTTTTAAACCCGTGTTGTTCAAAAAGTATTCAAGCTCATTCTTTGGCAGAGTTAATCGTACTATAACCTTTCAATATTCAGAACTGATTTATTTGTAGCTCCATCAGAAACTGAATTTCTTATCCTAATGATGCAAATATTATAAACAAGGATTTCCCTTTCTATACATATCCGTACATATACTTTACCTATACTTTATAACTACTTTAACATTGATCTTTCAGAGACTTATGGTAAGGTTTTCTTCTTATATGACGCTTCATCCTTCACACAGCAATACCAACTTTCAAGTATCAGATAATCGAAGAGATGAAATCAGTGCCAATGAAGGAGAGGAGAGTGTCACTCATACTGAAGGGCAAGATGGAGTTTCAGTGGAAGACGGAAGAGTAAAGACTGACAATACAAATCAGGAGCAGATGGAAGAAGAGCGCGAGGATAAAGAAAACAAAGAAAATGGCGAAGACGAGGAGGAGCACAAACAGGAAGAGACCGAAGAACATGTCAATGATAACGAGGATGCTCACGACAACGAAAAGGAAGATGTAGTCAACGAAGAAGCTGTGTTTGGCGCATTTTTACAAGTTAGTGAGCCAGCCTTAGTGTCTTCTCATCATGACGGGTTTCTACGCTTCTGGAATTTATCGGTGAGTTTGTATCATAGCAAATTGTCGTCATCAACCGACGGATAGCGGTGTTTTTGCTGGAATGTAAAGATATCTGTACCTTCCTATCCGAACGGGTTTAGCGTTGTGCCCGTCTTTGACAGCTTGAGTCATTTTACAAGACTTTCCTCACCACTAACACAATTATCAGTAAGTAACACGAAATACTCTAGTACGAAATTTGTTACACGTGCGAGTTCTAAGAACACAAAAAATGTTATTACGTTCTGCCAAGCTTATACCACCTACTCCACCTTTCCAAATCACGAGTTTTCGTTCTCGAAAACTTCAGATCTCTGATGTTTCCATTGAACCACAATAGAATTGCAAAGTGCTTAAGCCTTTCAGGACCAAGATCCCTAAGTAACGCTTCTCCTCAGTGGTTGGAATTTTCAATGTTTGTTCTGAGAAGCTTGGTGTATACACTTACGTGAACACGATACACGCATATCTTCTTGGAAATGATATTGATGTGAGAACGAATGCGATGCTGTTGAGACTCATTGTAGGCCAAATTACTAAAAAGTGTTTGCTATGTTTTAGAGAACTCTGTTATCAGAGATACGCGCGATAACCAGAAGACAGGCATCAGCGGTGACAGCTATGTGCACAGATCCAGACTGTAACTTTGTTATCAGCGGAGATGCAAGTAAGACAAGGAGCATGCTTCTCCACTGCTTTGTTAGTACTTTGAGTTTGTGACTTTGATTAGGTTTTCTTGTATGTAGAGGTATGAGAACGTGTTGTTGTCAAGAACGGGAAATCGGTTCAATTTTATGGAATACATTAGAACGCTTAGAATAAGCTAAAAAATTGCATTTGAACCAGAACGTACCTCGCTTGTGCAGGTCGGAAGTTGCACGGGGGAGGAGATCCCCTCTAAGAGTTGCATTGAGATCACAATTTGCAGACTATGTTGGTAACAGTGGGCATAAAAGAAAACGAAAAATAGACCTTTTTTTTCATATGGGCGCTCTGACTTTGAAATCTACGTGCTCGGTGCATCCGTTCTAAAACTGTTCTAACACGCCATAGCTAACAGCCCTCCAAGTTCACTTTTTCAAAAAGTCGCCTTTTGGCGACCTTTAACTGTAAAATGGTTGCCATCACCCGACCTTCACCAGAATTTTGGTCACCAAAAATTTTTTCCACTCGCCATGGCGACCAAAATTGTCACAGCTTGGAGCGCTGGCTAATCTCTTTTTAGAGTTGTTGAGTCGTTAATCTTATTCTCTCTCCAGGGGGCTACATCACTGTATGGGATGTTGGCAACTTTCTTCTCGATCCTCCATCCGAGAAAAGTAATGGAGACCAACGGGAAGACGAACAGGAAAGTAACAAGGACGAAAGCAAAAAAGAACCCAAGGTATCAGTCATCGGTCACAGTGCAAAAAGATTAGTACTGGGAACCCCAAATTTTGATGCCACAAAAGTTGTACGAAATATTGTCAAGTGTAACATCTCTTGAAATGAGCGTCTGTCGAAGATTTTTGAGAGCGAGCGTTGCATAAAGTAGGTTCAAGTTTTACTTCCCACAACGATTAGTGCAACGAGACATGTTAATTGTTCGAGATGTCAAACAAGGCAACGTCTCGTGCAACGTTTGTTACAACGGTCCAACAAAAAATTGCGAGGAAAAAATACCTGACTACTTCTCCAATAGGGCTTTTCAGGGCCAATAGAACCAGACTAAAAAAATTGTGAGTGAACGTAACATGATAAAAATTCTCAACTGTACTGGAGGAGTTAAACTCAGGACTAGCGAGAACAAATCCAGATAGTGGTCAGAACGGTGCTTCCTCCTTCAATTCCCTCCTCTTCCTTCTTCTCCCCGTCCTCCATCCCCAGCCTTCTACATCCTCCTACCGCTCTGAGCCCTTCCTTTATAGTCCTTGCCCTATTCAGTTCATTCACTCACTCCTTACGGTTGACCTAGTACTT
This sequence comes from Catalaphyllia jardinei, assembly GCA_022496165.2. Taxonomy (NCBI): domain Eukaryota; kingdom Metazoa; phylum Cnidaria; class Anthozoa; order Scleractinia; family Caryophylliidae; genus Catalaphyllia; species Catalaphyllia jardinei. The sequence goes on along the minus strand of CM042750.1, from coordinate 13,600,934 downwards.
TACCTGGTGTTTCTAGAATGTAATCAAGCAGATCGTGTGCTGGCGAGGACACCTCACTCGTGTTGTTGGACTGGAACACGTGCAAAGTGCTGACGTCATCGTGTCTGCATCAACTGACTGTTCTGTCAGGTACATATTATTGTTGACCAGCTTACTAGCGGTATCACTGATAGCTATTCATATACCAACCCCTGGCTATTGTCCTTTGTTCGTGTGTGTTTGGGCAAAGCATCTTCCTCTGACAGTGCCTGGCTTCGTGCAGAGTAAACGTGTAAATGGGTGCTTTCGAGTTATTAGGGCATCTTAAAAAAGGAGGAAGTGAAAAAAGCGTGCTCGTGTCTTCACGCTACAAAACCTGTGGCAACTGTGGCTGGCCAGATGCTACGCTCGAGAACCGCTCAGCGGACTAAGTTCATTGGTTTCATTAGTTCGTTCGTTCGTTCGTTCATTCCTGTTCTGCTATTTTAACTGTTTGTTTTTGTTGTTTTATTTTTGTTTTTCAGCTTTTTTATTCCAATTTGCAAAGCTTTTCTAGGCTCAGTATGGCCTAACTCGTCTTGTTTTGATACTCGTCAGTGATAAATTACGTAGCGAAGCGTTGAATTTACTTACTAATGAGCATCCCTGAAAATGTAAACAAGTGGTTTGCTGAACATTTGTGGTTTCGTAGAATCAATCGTCATTTCTTTGTTGTTGTTTTTTCTCCTCAGGGTGTGGTATCGTGACACAGGTCATTTCATTGGCTTTTTTAGTCAGCCTCGTCTGTGGCACATGCCATCTTCCAAGTCTGTTCCCTCTACACCAGTCAAACCCTACGATATCTCAGAGGTTAGTTCTTCATCTCAGAACTGCATTGAATGTCTCATGTATGCATACTCCCCACAGGAAGAGAAAGGATGATGTTACGTTTTCAATTACGCCAATGTGTGCATGGTATTGAAAAAAGGTGTACTTTTAAAGGGGCCTGTCTTCAAAAAATGCTCAAGAAATTTATTATGGTTAGCCCTCCCTGATAACATTCATTTGATATCTTCGTCGTAGCTTTACAGAAGCATGTTGTTTACGAGGAAGGCCTCAAAGTAATGATTTTAGCACAGAATTGACGTAAAATTGCAAAGTCCTCGTGACACTGCCCCTTTAAGAGCGGTGTAATCCGATTTAGTGTTTTGGTTTCTGATTTCTTATGAATAGCATTTTCAAATTTAAAATCCTGTTAAGATGCGTTGTTGTGGCATGAGTTATTTACAAAAACAACTAACTTTGGTTGTTTGAAAGTGTACCTTGCAGTTTCTGTGTTTTTTTTAACGTCTTGTTGATTATTTTTAGAGAATAAATTAAAAACAGTAGATAACAGTTTAAGCCAATTTAGTTGCAAATTAGGGTAGTTTGTAACTGTATCATTGTTAGGAATTGGTGTCACTGATAGATGTGTAATGTACTTTGAGCTCAACTCAATAGAACAAGTGCCGAAAACAAAATGCGAAACGTTTAGCCTTTATAAGAAGTCAGGGCGTTTCTTTGGTAGCAGAGACAGTCGCCTACAATTTTTAGCAATGTTTTTTACTGTAACAATTAGTTTTGTTTTATTCGAAGTTTGACTATGTTGGCTTTACGCGACAGCACTTACATCAACGCGTGGTCGAACATAGACACACGTCTTCTTCTATTGGCAAGCATTTCCGTGACAAACACTCTTCGACACCAAAAGATCTCACTACGAATTTTACCATCCTCAAAAAAGGCAACAGCAAGTTTGACTGTCTCATCTATGAGATGTTTTTTGTTAACGAACTGAGACCAAGTCTCAATGTACAATGTGACTCAATTCGTGCAAACGTTTTTAAATAGTTTTTATTCTTGTATGTTTTTATTGTTTTTAATACTTCGCTTTTTAACATTTTCATGCATTTTACATTTGTCACTTCTTTGTTCTACTATATAATTAGTACTTATGTAAATTATTGTCTTCACTTTGCTTGGTAATGACCGTTGAACGGTCGAAACGTCGCTTTCTTATCCCGATAGGTTTCACTACGAAAAGAAGTTTGACTAACTGGTTTAATTTTTCAGAGTCCTATTAAAACGTTGAAAAACGTAGCCACCAAGGCAGTCCAGAAGACAACTGACAGCGGTGTTGATTGCCCGCTCATGTTTGATGACACAAGGTAGCACAGTTATGTTGTGAACCGTTTTTCTTTAGAGTGAGGCTGCAGAATGCGTTTTTTACTAGGGTAGTTTCCAAGCAGCATTTGTTATCGTCAGCAGCATCTTGTTTGCCGCACCGTAAATACGTTTTATGCAATACATGTTTTTTGCGAAGGGAACTGCTTCCAAAGGCAACCATTGTGTTCACGTGCCCACTAACGACAAAATAGAACTCCAAGGACTTAGAGAATTTCCTTTTCTTTTGGTTTCTTTTTTTTAGCTTTCTTCCGCGACATACTTGACCAATGCAAGTGAAGTATGATCCTCGCAGTAAATTTTACAATTTAAGCAATTGGAAAGAAGAAGCAATCAGGGCTTCAACGGGATTCGAACCCATGACCTCCGCGATACCGGTGCGATGCTCTACCAACTGGGCTATGAAGCCACACATTGGGAGCAACGTCAATTTATTGAGTTCATATCTCCCGTAAGGAGTGAAATGATGTAAAGTGTATATGAAATAATTCATATTTGAACTGCGGTTGTAGATGCAAGTGAAGTATGTAAATTTTCCAATTTAAGCAAAATTTACTGCGAGGATCATACTTCACTTGCATCTACAACCGCAGTTCAAATATGAATTATTTCATATACACTTTACATCATTTCACTCCTTACGGGAGATATGAACTCAAT
>CM042750.1:13577960-13598083 GCA_022496165.2 Catalaphyllia jardinei | reverse complement strand
ACAACCGCAGTTCAAATATGAATTATTTCTTATACACTTTACATCATACTTGACTGACTACGGACAAAGACCGGCTGCTCGTAGTGTAATTGACTGTCCGACCGATTAACAGACTGACCGATCAACCGATTCACTGACTAAGGGGCTGACGAACTGACTGAACGAACGACCGACTGATTCATGCCTCTATCATACATTCATTCATTCACGAATTTTCAGAACAATTGATTGATTAAATTTAAATGTTTGTTCAATATCTGATTGGTCTACAGATGGCTGCCCTTCCGACATTCCGCCCAAAAAGAAACAAAACCCACAGGCGACAACAAGAAGTTCTTTGATTCTCTATCAAAACCAAAGGTAGATAACATTAAGTTAGATATTCTCAGTTGTTCCCTTCATTTCGGTACACCTCTCATTGCCCATTAATTTTGAGCCCTCATTACAACGGACTCAAAGTTTTGATCCCACGTCATCTACCATGTTAGGGTGGACAGTTTGGAGCTGTTTAATTACCCTGTAAGAGCATGTTAGAAGAAAGTTGGACTTAAGTCAAATTATTACCGATCTTGTTTCAAATTTTGAGAAACGGCAACGTGTTTTAAGGTGGCTCAAAAGAGTTTCCAGCACTTACATTTTGATACGTTATTTTAACCAGTCTTTGTCACTTGATGCTACAATCTTGGTATTAAAAACCTCCCCACTGTTGGTGAACATGTTGTTGTTCTTTTCATATCATAACAGGTTACCATAGCAACAGTACGACCTGCTAAACACACTCTTAATTACAGCTCGTACTGTTGCTATGATAATATATTGTGTTGCAAAAATGATAACAGCGTGTTCGCCAATGGGTGGGCAGTTTCCTGATACCATGATTGTACCGTTAAGTGATAAAGAGTGGTTATAACGACCCATAGAAATGTAAGTGACACCGTTAACCAGTGCTTATCGCGTACTTTCCTTTATCCTGCAGTGTCACCTTTGGGTTTCCTTTCTGTCCTGTCATTTTCCCGCACTTCCCTAACCCTGCAACCAGTGTGAAATGTTACTTATACGATGTGCAATCAAACTTAAGAATCGCGATTTCAACATTCCAATTTTCCTTTCCAGTAACCATGCATTTTTTTCTATTGCTACTTGTAGAAGGAATTTAGTTCAACGTTCTCTTGATGATTGATTCCTATATTCTCATGAACTGCATACCTTACTTTTTTTTCATAATGATTCTGGCAGAAATGTTGATCAAGGAAGGCTGGAAGATTACTTGTGGCTCAAGTATTGTTTTAAAGGAGATGACTCCAAAAAACGTATATATGTCGTCAACGCTAATAAAAACTTCGCACTCAAGTTAAGCCACTCGATGAGGAGGTTTCAGCCCCCAAACTGCAGGTTTTCTTTGTGAAATTCTTCTCCAAAGATGCCCAAAATTTTTTCCATCATTTTGAACAGTACTCAGCAGCCAGGCCGCGTTTTTGTGACGTCATTCCGTCCACTAGATTTTGACCAAATACCTTGCGACAAGCCTTTTAATCACCACTCTGGTTTATGGCTGCTCTTGAGCCGTATTATTTTGAGCTTTTTGGAGTGACCTCCTTTAAACAATTCACTGTTCACGTGCTATTTTTTTCAGCATTACAACTCTCACCTGGAGAGTACGAGTTCAGGATCCCCAGAGACTGGGGCGGTGTACAGAGCACTTCCGGTGTACAGGGTAGGTTGTGATCAGTTGAATTATAGGCACTCTGTGCTCAGCCAGAGGTTTTACTGTTTATAATCAACTCCAACATAACAAATCACAAGTTTTTGAGTGGGCATTTGGTCTAGTAATCAGACTGGCCAATCAGTCTGTTTGTCAGTATGTAATCTGTCAGTTGGTTGAAAGCGGTCTTTAGATTTTTTTTAGCCTGTTTCGTTAACAAAATGGCCACTCGGCCAATTTTAAGAAGGCTGTCAACGTTGCTAATTATTTTAAAATATTTTGTAGATCGAGACTCCCGAAAGACTTAAGACACCGGCTATCAACATGCAGTCCTCGTGGCTCACAAATCAGGCACAGAACCAAAAGGTAACTCTTCTGCTCCTTCCTGATTTATCATTACGTTGAGTACAGTAGCAGTGTTTGCGGTAGAGTCTGTTCGGTACAATACCACTGTTTGAGTCTGTTCAGTAGAGTAGCAGTGTTTCTGGTAGAGTCTGTACAATACTGTAGTACTGTTTGTAGTACAGTCTATGATACATAATATAGATTTATAGACCAAAGTCTGTGACTCAGGTCAGAGGGAAAATAAGAACTAAAGAGGAAAAAAGTATGTTAAAGGGGTTTCAATTTTGGACTTGTAAACTGAATCAGCTTGTACTTTTTCATGTGTACTGAGTAAGTCATTGTATAAAACATTTGCGGCATTTGATGTGTTGTCTCTCTCTTACACTGCTCTCTCGTTGCCTCATTCCAACAGGGGCATGGTAACAAGTCCACATTTGCTTATAGATCATCGTCTTCAACTCGGGTAAGTCATGTAATGTACTCAGACAGACATCTACACAAAATTCACACAACTTGTCCTATTATAATATCCCGATTCAGTCACAAACACTTCATTTATGTTAATGCCGTTTATGCGAGAAAAATAATCCGTGGCTTACGTAAGACTCGAACTAGACCATTTATGCAAGCGCGGAAAAATATATGGCGCGAAGGGCTCGTTTAAATGGTTCACCGCTTATTCGTGACTAATGCCTCGGTTTTGTGTTGGTTGTCATAGCAATCCCGGAATTGTGCGAGCTGTCGCACAAACGCGGGAACTGTTGCGTTTGCGCAGTTTGAGTACGCGTCTTACCCAAGCTTTAAACATATATACGAGTGGTTTCGCGTCTTATATAAGCTGTGCCTTATTTAAGCCCGGGTCGGAACCCTCTTCTTACACAAGCCGCAGCTTATGCTATCCGCAGCTTGTTTAAGACGTTAACTGGTCAAAATGTGCCGTTTATACGGTAATTTCGCGTCCTGTGTAAGCCGTGGGTTATGTAAGACCCGAACTGGTTAAAGTGCACTGTTTATACCGTAACTTCGCATCTTACATAAGCTGCGGCTTGTATAAGACCTGAAGTGGTTAAAATGCACCGTTTATACGGTAAGTTCGTGTCTTAAGTAAGCCGCGGCTTATTTTCCTCGTATAAATGGCCCTATTGTGTTCAGTAAAGGGTAAGACAATGAAGAGAACGACAATGTTCAAGTAGGGAATATTTTCTTCATGTAAAGCCAAATGTGTGACGGCCAGTAACGAGAATTTCAATATCGAGATGGTACTGAAACTGTAGATAATCCTCAAATGAGGCACCTTGGAAGGTACCCTTTCCCGCTTTCACACGTATAGACAAATAAAATTGGATTCGATAGAAACGACTAGCCTTCTTATTTACACACCCATTCTCTAAACTCCAGCATCCTCCCTCCCACATCCCTTGAAATATTGTAAATGAGAATAAGAGGTGGATCCAAAATAGTAGTCCCTGAGATAACATTGACAATCGGGTATCCATGTTTTACTCCCATCAGGAACCTGTGGTGTCAAGATTTCCACACATTGTGCAAGGTCATAAGAGATGACACAAGAGTAGGGGGCTTCCCCCACCCCCCGCCCCCCATCCCACCGCTTTTACCTCACCCGGATAAAAGACTTGTCATCCCCAGTCTGCTAAGATGGTCCACTTCACTGTATCGTAACGCGTCCGCTCGGGATGAAGTGTGACAAGCGATCTTTTCGAAGGAATCTCCGCTATTTATTCCTCCTCCATATAGCTAAAGATATTAAGTACAATTCTACTTGTACTACACTTATGCAAACGATGCAATCTGATGGGGCGAGTAACGGTACACTGTCAGTCATTGGTTTAAAGTGGCTTGAGGTCGTCGACATGATAGTGAAGTTTCCTCGTTTCTCCAAAGTTTCGGGGGACGATTTGGAAGAAAGTACTGGATAACTCAACTCCGAGAAGATGAAAAGGCGGACATTAACCCATCATGCTCCTAAGAAAACTCAAAATTGTCACACGAATTACACAATTGCAATAGGTTCGCGCGCGATTTTGCTTAAGCTTATAAGAGATCACTGCTGTTACTTACTCGACGTGGCGAGTTACGAAAGTTTGCTTGATAGCTTGACTGGAGTTATTGGCTAGCGTGACACCTGTAACGCAGAGGTCGTCGGCTCGATTCCGTTTCAACTGTCAATCAGCTGTATTGATCAGCTGCATTGATCTCTCGTGTCGTGGCAAGCTAGAAAGGAGGTACCCAAACATCCTAAAACAGTTTGTAATCTTTGCTGAGGAATATTTAGGATTTTGAGGTGGTGTAAATTCTAAAGTTGTTAATCGACATGTAAATAGTTTGTAAATATTGTAGAGAAATGTATTTTATATTTATGGAGAGAGAATTTATTACAGTTTGTCACAGGTTTTAACGGTAAACAGGCAGATCACCTCACTGATTAAAGTTGTTTTTTTGAAAACCTTTTATCGGCGTAATTACTTACGAGCTTAGACTTACTGTTTTAAAACAGGTTTCCGTACTTTATCTTTTACAAAGTTTCGAATCCTGATCCACACTTTACTAAGTTACAGAGTTTCCTGTTGGCTGATAATCACAAACAAATGAAAAACAAAAAATCGTTTACCCGGCGTGTTTCTGTCATAATAAGGACGACTTCACCGTCAGTCAGACATGTAGCCATCGAAGCACCATTGCGTGGCCCCATCATTATGAAGGGTGCAACAGAACTTCCCGCGTACAGCTTGCTTGAAGCCGAAGTTGTCCTCACTTTGGAACTCTAGCGTTTGGTGTGAACACGCAGCCAGTGTGACCCACTGTCGATGTGGAGAGTGTAAAGGGGACGCTGTGGTTGCACTCGCTGCATGTCCACAAATATTTGTACAGCCCACTGGCAAACAATGAAAACGTCATGATAACTTGTAGCAGGTGTATAAGAGGTCGGGGAAATGGGGGAAGAAAAAAGGGAGGGAGAGGGAGCGCCTGCAATAGAAGCCGCCCCTTTTGCACTGCCGCCCACTTCGTTTTCATAATTGGATTGACTCAATTGTCGTTTCAACCTCAATGAAATTTAGGGGCGTGCTTTTCTGCATGACTGATTGCGTGGGAATCTGTAAAGGCTTCAAAAGAATTGTAACTTGCGGTATGTCAACTTCAACAAAACCTTGTAAACGAGATAGAAACCCCAAGATAGCCACAATAACTCCAGATTTTTACATCTGATTGCGCAAGAGTGTCCTTTGAAAATTTATTTTTGCCTTAGGAAGACAAGAAAGTGCGGGGTTTATTTTGGCGGAGTGTTGCGGGTCGATACACCATTTTGCTAATGATCAGTTCCTTTTGAATTATGGGTAAATCCAGTCCTTTGTGGGGGCAAACGGCCAGTTTAGGACAATTTGAAATTGTAATTTTGCCCGTTTGCCCCCACAAAGGACTGGATCTACCCACAAAGGACTGGATCTACCCACAATTCACCAGGAACTGATCATTAGCAAAATTGTATATTGGGCTTCCTTTATCACAAAACCAAAACTTATCGGTACGGGTCTACAGACCTTTTGGCCGCAAAATTGAGAATGCAGCCGAACTATACAATTTCATCCAGAACGCTGCATCTACAGCTGATGAAGATTTAGGCAGGGACGCAGGTTGCGAAGATCGAACCAAACTAATGTTTCCTACGACTCTCACGCCGGAACGAAGCCACGCAAAAAAAGTCTCAACGACAGCGAACAGGTCACCGTTGGAAGGGCTGGTTCTAGGAAGGCCTTGTTCTCAGAGACCTTTTCCAGGAGTAATTCTAGTAATCCTCAGAACACAGAATCAGTCAGCGATATCGACACCTCCACTACAACAGCACAAATATTCTGATGTAGCGGTGAACTCTGACCGGTCAGAATTTCAGTGCCTAAAGGTCCTCTAGACTTTTTCAGCACTCGCAAACATAACTGAAGTTACAGTGGCGAATTTCTGACACTTACCTCACTGATATCGACGGCTGAATACACGCCTCTGAGGTAACCTCTGTAACTAACTCCTCATTTTGGACACACTCCACTGCATTTCATTAAAGCTGCGGGTTGCTCGCCAGTATGTGGATGAACTGCCGATGCTCTTCATGCAAGCCAGAGTCTGGTGGTAACTGTACTAGTCTATTGTTTTGTGGTTGATAGGTGCGTCTCGCATAAAAGTCTTCCTTTTACACTGCGGTATATCTTTGGATGCTATGTCCCAAGACATGACTGGGGTCCCAGCTGCTCTCGACTGAGATGCGAGATCGCAGTAAGCTACACACCTGCATACCGCTGATCTGATGCATCAGTAGAAGTCGTCAGTCGAAATTGCCTTGTAGGTAGTGCAAACAGGATCGCGCTTCGAGGTTTCCCACTTCCAAATAGATAACTTGTGTTCCTCCTTGGTCCGGGGGCGCGGCGCGTGTAGAGTTGTGGGACTGCTGCATCAAGATCCGCCTGGATAGTTTCAACAACAGCGGCGCCTGAGGTTTAACCTGAAAGCATCCACTGTCTGCAGTACGTATTTCTCAACTTCTACTAATTGTCCGTGGACTTGAAGAGAACTGCTAAACACTGGGCTTAGCCATGTGAAAAACGAAAGCATGGGAATTGCCAATCAAAGGGTTGTTATGCTGTCTCGAGTAACACGGCTGTTCGGTCAACGTTGAAAGCTTAAGCGACCTTTTGGACTACTGTACATTACTTTTAAAATGAAAGCTGCGATTGTGGTAGCCTCCCCCGCAGACGTTCTTTGACTTGTCACGCGTTCCTCCCCACCCGGCACAGTCGTATCACTTCCTGCATGTCCACGGATATTCACATAATCCACAGGGAAGCACTTACCGTAACCAGAAAATGTCATGATCTCAAAGTCGCTGAACTTGCCTCTGAAGTAATCTTTCTAATCAATCTTTTGTTGCATCTGGTCAAAGCTGCAGGTTGCCCGCCAGTATGCTGATTGGCTGCGGATGCCTTTCATTCGAGCAAGAGTCTGGCGGTAACTGTACCAGTTTGGAGTTTTGTGGTTGAAAGATGCGTCTTGCATAAAAGCCTTGTTCTTAAATTCAGGCAGATTTTTGTGTGCGAAGCTCCATGACATGACCAGGGTCCAGGCTGCTCCAGGCTCGGATGAGAGGTCACAGTAAGTCACATATCGCTTATCCTGATCATCAAAAAGCCAGTAGAAGCCGTTTTCAAACTTGCCGCGTCTCAGGTAGTCCAAACAGGATCTGTCCTTGATGTAGTTTGTTTCCGAGTGGATACCTTCGCGAGACTGTAATAGAGAAATTTAAGGTGGCTCGATCGGATGTTTCAGTAACGATACCGTTCAACTCTCGAGCGACTAGGGCAGCACCATAATCAAATCCGACAGAACATCAAAAGTTATTAACTATTTTTTTGTGACGATAGTTGGTCTGTGTAACATATTGTCACCTGATCTGTAGGATAACGTGTTGTGTAAAAGTACGGCAATAAACTCTTGATGTGAAAGCGTGCAGATGTGTGCCCTTTTGTACTTATAACATAATTAACCGAGAGTCAGGTCTTTACGGGAAAATCTCAAACCGAATCCTTTAAGATCTCTCTAAGATTTTCATTCAAGATAATAATGTGTTAAATGAATCATCTAAGACTAAAATGCCATTTAGTCGAGACTTGCGAACATGGTTTTCAATGACGTTTGGTTATTGTTTAATTTTGACATCTTGAAGTTTCACTCGCAAGTTTTTCGAAAACTTTTTGATAGATTATTTTAAAATTTTGACATCGTTAACGAAAAATCCGAGATCTCGACGTCGTATTTCCAAAATAATCCCTGATGGCAAGTTGTTTGGTCTTATATGAAACGGGGTATGGCGTCATTTCGTTGCTATGGTTACTCAGATCGTGGTGAAATGTGGTCAAATGTACCCCATTTGAAACTTTTACCTTTCTCTAGTTACCAGTAACCCTTGATTTTCTGTAGGATTGATTATCGTGGTACTCTAGTCGCTCAAAGTTCGATGGTGTCGTTACAGAAAAATCCGTTCGCGCCATATAAACATGAAAATCCAAATACGTAATTGCGTTACAGCTAAAAAGAAGCACACTGTTTTGCCAATAATATTAGTGTTATGGGAACGAGAAAAAGGTGATTGAGATAGTTGAATGAAGCGCATTTCAAGCCCAGGGGTACTGCAAACCTTTGGTGGGGTGTGCTTCCCCCTTCCCAAAATCTATGACCAAAATCTGCGATTTTCCTTTCCCTATTTATGACCTGACCAAACTTTCGATACTCTTGAAGGGCTTTTGTTCAATGATGAAAATGTAGCTTCTTCTAAAAACATACCCAGTTCAAGACTACAGTACAAAAACCATACTCTTTTTAAGACCAAAATGGCCAAATCGATACTCCATTTATGGCCAGAACGGCTGAAAACCATAACAATGATGCAAGGCTAATTACTACGAAGAAAGCTTAACGGGACAACGACATAATAGAGTCCAAACTGAAAGCCAAGAATTGCAACCGTGGACAGCTGTTTCGACCTTGGTGGGTCTCGTCAGCACGGCCGCCAGAATATGAAGTTATCGGCTTGTCGGCCGATCATCCACTAAATGCAGATGCATATGTTGATGACCTCAGATAAAACTCAAACTCATTATGCCTTCGGCCCGGCTTCGCAGTTTGTAAATCGTATTAACTGGGGTGATATAGACTCTCGGCAGACAACATCGACAGACAAAACAGCCTGAGTTCGTCCACCACGAAATAATTCAACTGTATTGTAACAAGCCTCGCTCAAAACACCGAGCTATCACATTGAAATCACGGCAAATACAGTGCAAGCTATCACGACCTATCACGTGCAAGCACAGCGAAGTGATCGAAATGTAAGCTCAGGTCTGTCGTTGAAACAAGCCCAAAATTACCTAATGTGCTCGATGCGATTTGAAATTTAAATAAAACACTACTAATAACCCTTAGCTAGCAAAGATGCAGAAGTGTTAAGGAGTGAACAATGTCTAACGTGCGTCTATGATTCGGGATGCACACGGATAGTTAAGAGAGCACAATGGTCGAAGAGAAGCTCGAGGCACAGCCGAGAGCATCTCTAGCTACTTAACTACTATCCCAACTATCCAAGTGCATCCCGAATTGGATGGACGCACGTTAGACATTGTCCATTGCTTTCATAACATAGCGATACATTTTTCACACTGAAAAGTCAAAATTTCATCGACTATGACGTCAGCCTGAACCATCTTTATGAACTATCCATTTCTTTCTCATGAAATATTACCCAATCAGAGCGCGCGCTAGCGTGTAGCTATGTTAAAATTTCATTTAGCTGTATGAAAGACACGCTAAGAAAAATTCGTGGTCATTCTACCAAATATGTTCGATGTTATAAAAGAGACAGGGAACCATTAGTCTCATTGCGCCACTGATTACAACTTCGTACAACTGCGTTACATTTTTATCAACCCAAAGGGACAATGCATCGTCCTTGCCCGCACTTCCTAACCTTTAGTTTTTTCTAGTTTACTTAAAGATGATCTTACTTGACTCGCGGCAACCAACATCAACAAACAAAACAGCCCGAGTTTCATGACGCTTCTGCAAGGAAAGTCATCATGTTACTTGTCACAAATAATAATACCCCGGGAATAATACGCAAATATGAAAGTTCTCTACTTATAATCACCACTGAATTATTAGACGGTTTGATTCTTTCGACAAGTCGTTAACGTTTTCGCTTACCTGCTCAACTTGGTGGGTTGAATCGCTTCTGCGGAATGACTCGCGAGCTCACACACGGAAAGAAGAACACTCGACTGCTGTACAATCAACTGAATCTAATTTATTGCTTAAATGAAGGTTCTTATAATGGTAGCTAACTTATGCGTGGTACAAAATACAGAGGGTAATTTAAGAGCTTACGACGTAACAAGATATGGGTGAACACTTACGTAAATCCCGCGGAACTAGGAACTAATCAAAGCAGAATCCCGTGCTTATCTTGTTGTTGGAAAGAACTAGTGTTCCTACATGTTTTAAGACGGAAAGCATAACCGAGTTTTCCATTTTTCACGCGACACGTACTAAGGATATTTGCACGGAAAGGTTTATACATATAGATCTTATTTGTAATCAAAGCTTATCCAATAATTGTTTGTCAGGCTTTGTCAAGCTATGCTTAACTATACAACACTGATAACCGAACAGCATGAAACCGCGACGAGCATAGGCACAACGTCATTCGCCCCCTGAAGATTGTTTTTTTTGGGGGGGGGGGGGTGGCAAATAGACCATTTTACATAGAGAAAGACGACAAAAACGCATCTAAACCGGTCGCTAGACACTTTAATCTGCCGAATCATTCTACGCAACATATGACAGTCTGCGGCCTCTCCCTACATCAAGGAAGCACAGAAAGCCGCAAAACTCTAGAACAAAAAATTTATTTTTCAAATCGGCACTCTTAATCCTCACGGTATCAACGAACGTTTTTCATTTAACTAATTTATTCTGTTTTTCACGTTGCCAGGCACCAACCAATAGCGTAGCTCCATACTTCTGTATATAAACCACACACAACCCACAATTCCTCGATTCGCTCCGACGAAGGGCTAGCGCTCGAAATGTCAGCTTCTGAATCTCTTTAGGGTGGCTAATTCACATTATCAACTCAGTTGATAAAACCAGACCATTTTACAGTTGTCGGCTTAGTGACCTGGCCTCTGAATGGCAGCGAGGCTGGAGTTCACCTTGTTTTGATGCAGACCTCACTGCCTTTATTGTGTAAATCAAGTTGTTCTCATGCTAACTAGTTGACATTTACATGAGAAAAGCAGAGAGGTCTGTATCGAAACAAGATCACCTCCAGCCTCGCTGGCCAGGTAACTAGCACACAACTGTACAAAATAGGCCATTTTACAGATTCGTCTCAAATTTTTATGCATACACCCGATTAGAACAGCGTTCTGTCGAATGCAACAATTATTCACCTTAGTGTTAGTGAAAGTGAGAGATATTTACCTAACAGCTTTGCGAATCGGTAAATATCGACTAGTATCCACCACTATACAGCTCCACTTGGGTGATTAATTGTGATTAAAGATCCGTTTTGTCTACAGCACATGCAAATCGACCTTTAGCCTTCTTAAGGATGAACTAGAGTTTATGGTTTATGGTTACTGTTTATAAATTCACAACAATTAGATGATCACGAGAGACTTTCGGGTTGCTAAATATCAGTCAACTTAAACATTCTGTTTCGTAAACTTCTCACATCATTGCTCGGTTCTATTTTTAAGTTGCATAATGTTATGCAAAAAAGTCGATTACAAAAAATTGAGAACAGGGCTATGTACGATTAGACTACGAATAGTCCCTATTTTGATTAGTTCGTCGTGGGTGAAAGAAACCTGCGAGAAAAATTAGCCGCGTGAAATCCTGGGGCCCAGGAGTTCGCGAGGCCACTTTTGTTCTCGTGGTTTTCTTTCGCGCCACGCATGACGGACTCAGCGAAAGATGGTGACTACTCATAGTCCAAATATTCGATCCAAATGTACTATTCGCCAAAAGTACGGCCCCTCCTTCGGCTAATGGTATTTTGTCCAGAGCTGATGTGGTCGCTAAGATGGAAAAAACGGTCCACGACGGAGCGAAAAGGTCAAGTATCTGCTGATAAATGAGCGTCTGTTTGGCCTTCCGTCATTGAAATTGGATTGCTCGTCCTTCGTGATTCGTCACATGGCATGGTTTTGCATAGTGAATGAGATGTCAAGGCCTTAGAAGTACCATGAAGAAGGATCATTTAAACAACTCTCTCCTCCTGCATTGCCATCAGTCTGTTACGGAAACAGGACACTGTAGATATCGCAAAGACGTTTGTTTGTGCCAACGAACAACGTTAAAGACATTTGGAAAATACGATTAGAGGTATGCTCTTGTTTTAATGATGAGCCCCCGCGCCTGTTAAGTTGTTCATCGACATATATGTAGTTTGTTAATAATGTATTTTACAGCAATGTATTTTATATTTATTAAAGAGGTAATTTGTTTCTTGCAGGTTGACACAGGTTTTAAAGTATTCAAGTAACTCGCTGTACAGCTTCTCTCTGTTAAAAATGTGTTTTAGTCAGTTAGGCTTTACATTGGAATAATCATTTGCGAGCTTAGACTTCGTCGTCGACGTTTTCTTTGAAAACAGGCTTGCTTCTTTACTTTGTCTAGTATGGCGAATATCTAATCTACATTTTACAGGGTCTGAGCTCGCCAGAACCGTGCTGTAGTGCCACTCTCGGCCGGTCATGTCACTGTGTACAGAGTCTACAAAGACTAATTCACGGTGCATCAAGGTATCCACCGAACCACCATTGTGTTGTAGAATCATCTGACATAGTGCAGCGGAAATTGGTGTTGATATCGTAGTAGCCACCAAAGTTGTCTTCACTTAAAACAACTCCAACGTTAGGCTTGAAGGCACAATTGCGAATATGATAGCTGTCGATATGCAGGCTGTATCTGTTGAGTGCTTGCCAGAACCTTGCTGTGATGCCACTCCCTGCCGCATGTCCACGGATATTCACATACTCAACAGGGAAACATTGACCGTTACCAATAAATGTCATGATGTCAAAGTCGCTGAACTTGCCTCTGAGGTAATCTCTGTAATCAATCTTTTGTTGCATTTGGTCAAGGCTACAGGTTGCTCGCCAGTAAGTTGACCGGCCACGGATGCTTTTCATTCGAGCCAGCGTCTGGTGGTAGCTGTACCAGTTTGAAGTTTTGTGATTAATTGGTGCGTCTTGCATAAAAGCCTTCACCTTAAATTCAGGCAGATCGTTGTATGCAGAGCTCCATGACATGACCAGAGTCCAGGCTGCTCCCGGCTCGGATAAGAGATCGCAGTAAGCGACGTATTGCTTATCTTGATCGTCAAAAAGCCTGTAGTAGCCGTTTTCAAACTTCCCACGTTTCAGGTAGTCCAAACATGTTCTGGCTTTTACGTTATTTGCTTGCAGGTGGATATCTTCCCGAGACTGAAAAAGAGAAAGTTCACAATATTTTTGTATACCGAGGACTGAAATGCTAATTTAAGTGAAAAGGAAAATATTCAACTGAATAGGGCGCCATTTCGAATTACCTTTAGCCCCTTTCTCAATGCGAGTCTTGGTGCACATTCTTTTATGTGAAAATGAGATTTTTTTCACATGCAATTAAATGTTAATTTACATAATTTTACTTTAAATTTGAGTTAAAAAGATAATTTTATATCAATGATTGTGTACCAGGCCTCACTTTGATAGAAAAGCTTAAGGTGGCTAAAAACAGTTTCCAGTACTTTCCAAGACTTAGAGTTTGATGGGTCATTATAACCACTCTATACCGGTTGATGCCAAAATCATGGTATCAACAAACTGCCCAATCATTGGTGAACAAGGTGCTGTTAATTTTGTGGCACAATAGGTTATCATAGCAACAATATAACCTGCTAAAAACACCCTTAATTTTAGCTTTCAGTGCTTATAACTCATCTGCGATGGGGGTTTAAAGCCACCTTAAATTTTCGAAAATTTAAGGTGGCTCTGAACCCCCTTCACAGAATTTTTTTAAACTTTGCAAAAATGTTGCATCAGATCATGCTGACTTCAATTCGATAATAAAAATGGGGTTTACCGAGCTCGTTTTTGAGTTATAAGCACTTAAAGCTAAAATTAAGGGTGTTTTAAGCAGGTCATACTGTTGCTATGGTAACCTATTGTGTTACAAAGTTAACAGCAACTTGTTCACCGATGATTGGGCAGTTTGTTGATACCATGATTTTGGCATCAACCGTTTGAGAGTGGTTATAATGACCCATCAAACTGTAAGTCTTGGAAAGTACTGGAAACTGTTTCCAACCACCTTAAAGCAACTCGGAAATGAGCTACTTCTTACATACAAGGAAACCCCAAATAAGAAATCACCTCTGCAGCTAAAAATTGTTTAGCCAATACGGGTAGTAGCAAAACGACAAAAACGAAGTCGATTAAGAAAATCAGATGAAACGCATATGAAGCAAAAAATTTGACCCCTCTGTATTGACAGGACATGTGAACCTTTGCTTTTTTGGGAGTTGATGAATTTCAACAAAAAACCATTTCGTGCAAAACAGATTCGCCTTCAATGCGAACTGATCGTCTGTCTTTGGCAACTAAACCACTGGCGTGTGAATAATAACTAGAGCTAAGGTGATTCCTCAGTATTGCATTACGCATCCCCACTGCGCACGATTGTCGTGTCATTAGCAAGCGCACATAAGCGCGTACACGTACACAACATAAGAGATTTCCTCGAAGCAGAGTTCGAGAGAGAAATAAATGCTTGTTTTCGCTCAAACAAGCATGGTGACTTATAGTTTTTATTGCATAGTTCTGGTGCAGGAGTTATCCACTGTGAGTAAAACGACGATTTGGGGAACGCGTTGAGTCAGTGTCGATTAGAATTGTGTGATTTGTGAACAATTATTGCATGAGGTTTTTGTGATATCCAAAATAATCAAAGTTCGGCTTCGGCTTATAACCCTTACTGAGACCTTGATTATTCTGGATATCACAAAAACCGAATCTAATAATTGTTTTATTATGCATTGAACGAAAAAAAATGGAAGTCATCTTTTTGCTTCTTCACTGACGGGAGGCAATACAAAGCCCGCGAACTTGACATGATTACCCGTGACCTTGAGTGTCCTTGATTATTGTATGATCTGCAGTCATGACGTCACGGGTGCTGACGCTTTTGGCCAAACAGAAAAGAGTTAGAGAGTTCAATGTGTAATAATAAAAGTAATTGGACCAAATGGAGTACAATTCTAATTCAGGGAGTAATGGCGCGAGTAATTTCAAAATCGGACGAGTGTGAAGCTGCTAATAAATAGTATCTATAACAAAAATCGGAATTAAAAATGTCTTTTGAGAATTTCACTTGAGCCAAAACGTCAATAGAAAATTTCGTAAGTTTTGAAAAGTGTAGAAAACATGTGTAGTGTAGAGAACTTCAACTTCTATGATAAAATGCATTTGATACGAAGAAAATCAGTATATCATAGGAAATACCATATTGAGAATGTGATAAATAGTATATATTATGAGACTAATGTCCAATTGACTTACCAACAAAAAGAGAAGATCCATAAATTATTTATTGAGATTGGTAGTGTTCTAAATGAGGTTGATGATAGACGCAAACGGATGATCTGTATTAAATTTATTATAAAGCAATTATTCAAGATGATCGGACTTCCTCACAATGATATTAAAGTGACGAAATCAAAGAGAAAATTGAAAGATTATAAACAATATTGGGAAAAGGTGATATCATTGATAGGTGATATAATCCAGTTGATAATTAACAAGTGAATTTTTCATCGTATTTACTGAGATACTTATCAATAATGGGACTGTTGTCTGTCACATAATCATCAATGTTCTTCATTGTATTATGAATATGAGATGAATTGTAATTTCCACTTCTCATCATATCCTTTATCTCATTCAGAAGATGTTGATAGCTTTGGTAAGTATAAGTACAATTTTGGATCTTGAGATCAAGAGCTTTATGTGACATCCAACCCTGAATCAAAAGTGCTGCTGTACTTATTGCAATCAACTAATGCCACCAGTTGCTATGCTGCTTGCTAAACCTCATGATGCAAATATGATTGATAATGAATTCCCCAATAATTTCCATTTTTGAAACATTTCAATGCTTGTTTGTAGGCTCAACACTTTTTGTGATATGCTTGGTATTAAGATTTTAATTCTTCAACCTGTTCTTCTGTTAATTCATCTGAAATATGATTCCAGTTGAATATGTTTTTTCGCGACTCTTTCATATATATTGTTTAGATATTTTGGTTCAAGCGTGTAAATATTTTATATAAAATGTGCTGTATCCTGCTCCATCAAGAATGGTATTCACATCATTCATAAGAAATGTCAAATAGGAATTGGCATTGACTTCAATTACTGCGTTTATTATTAGCGGTGTCCATTTTGATTTAGTATTAAGACGAAGAGAAAATAAATCTTTATCAGCAGATGAATCCTTGATTTTGAATGCTCCTTTATAATAATCGGTATAGATTATATGATAATAACCACTGATTGCTGTCCTGATATATTCACTGTTTTTAGAAGCAGTGAAAGGGTATTTATTGAAACCTTTGTACTTGAGAAGTTGTTATGCTGTAATTCATTTGTGTAATAATAATATGTTTGTGTTGTTTTTAAAGCATCTAATTGTTTTTTATTGATGGCATAACCGTCAGAAGTACCATCAGCAACTCCAGTTATCTTTTTGTTCTCTATGTCGATTGGTAACTCAAATTTTAAGTAATCATCATCATAATAATAAAGACGATCCCATAAACCTATTGATACATCATTTTGAGTACCAGTGACACCATAACCAACGACATAAATGGTAGTCTGAGGATTGGTCTTACCTTTTAATCTGATGTGAATATCCAGATCATCAAAACTAGGGTTTAAAATGTTTTTTGAAAAATGGATAATGCTCCGTGTCTTCGTTCCATCTATTCTGGAATTGATCTTTCCCACCGATATAGATCCGCTTGATGCATTTATTTCATTAATGGTGATACCATCTTCTACATACATTTCATAAACCATTGTATAAGAACCTTTTGGTAAATATACCAAATCAATTGATAGTCTGGTGCTGTAATAACCAATACTGGAATCATAATCAATCTTGAATTCATAAGTCTTTTTGTTTACTGAATGAAAATTTTTATTCTGGACTCCAATTTTATGAATATCATCATCATCTTCTTTAAACTCATCATTATCCATCACTCTTTTGACATTTTCTTTATTGATTGACTCTATGGAATGTATTTCAGACGCTTTTATTTTCTTATCAATTATACCATTTATGATTGTATTACTATCATTGACAGTTTTGTTAACGAAATTAACAGAAGTTGCATAACTACTGTCTGATGGTTGTGGATCTTTGAGATTAATGATACTGTGATTGGCTATATTTAAATCACCTTCCATAGCCTCACTACCATCTTTTGGAAGTAGATCTGATTCATTGATTGCTATTTCACGCATACATAATCACGTGTTTTCTTCAACAATTCAAAATTAACTGCTTTATGCTTTATTTGATCATAATTTGGATTTTCTCCATCGTCTTCAACAATAGTTTTTGGATTATCAATATCATTATTACCCATATTCAGAGCACCTGTCATTGCTCTGCTTCCATCTAATTTCAAGAGATTCGTGGGAGAGTTTGCGGGAGAGTTTGGTAATTTACTAATTTCAGCATCTACATAAGCTTTGCTGACAATGTCATTAGGATCATCAAAAAGTCCATCATGGTAAGGTTCACAGTTTTTTATTATATTCTGTTTGAGATCATAATTTTCTATACCGTCTTTATCCACTATTTTGAGAAAATTTTCATTCAGATATCCTTTGTTAACAACGCTTCGCAAATCTCTAGCTCTGACTTCCAAAGCATCATCAACCTTATGATCTTCTAAATTTTCCACAGATAGAATGTGATTTCTATCCATATCTAAATCACCAGTCATTTTTCTACTACCATCTAGTTTCAAGACATTAGTATCAACATGGACTTTTGCTATTTCTCCATCAACATACTTCTTATTAGTAGCATCAGAGTCATCTACATGATCACCTAAACTGTTGATGAGATTACTATTCAGATTCAAACTCTCAAAATATAGAATCTTGTGATTATCCTGGACATCATTGACATCAAAAATAGTGTGATTGAAAGTTGTTGAGTATTTGCCCTTCACCACTCTTGAATAAAACAGAAATTTAATGTTTTTATTGTATTGAGAACCATAATATCTAATTTGGAATTTTATCCCATCATCTTCACCACCCTCTCCATCAGTTGTGAATTGAATGATTGATTTAGTATATTGATTAGATATTTTGTCACTATCGAATGTATTAATCGTATAATGACTGTCACCATAGACATTAAACATTATTGTATCATCAACACGAAAACCACCAGCATCACCAATAACAAATATTTTAAAAACGGAGGTATAAGTACCACTCTCTAATTGATTACCTTTCATTTTTATACTGGACCATGCTTCTCCACTAAAACCAGTATCATCACCTTCTTTCTCAATTATATAAGCATCATTATGCGCTTTATGATTTTGAAAGAAATGGTCTGGCGATGTATTTGGTGGTGACCCTACAGTTAATTGACTCTTACCACCAAAGTCTTTATAAAATCGGAAACTTGGTTGTAAATGATAACTATTTTGACTGACTTAAGTATGTTCTTTCAACACTTTTAAACTGACTGCATCATTGTCGCCAGTAGACTCACCAATATTGGTTAATCGCTTCCCTTCAATATCATAATTACCATCATCTGTTAAATTGAATCCAACACCTGGTAACCCAGGTAGTCCACGTTTACCAATGGCTGATGATGATGAAGGTAAAAGTCCGTTTCAATAACTCATTTATATTAATAGATTATATTTTTTCATTGAAATTTTTGGTGGTGAATTTTCGTGGCTTATCGATATATACAAAGGAATATGGTTCCTCGGTTGCTTTTTTATATGATTCTTTTCAAATACTGTTTTCACGGCAAATTAAACTCTTCTCATTAGCACTTGGAAACTCATTAATGGAGAAGTGAGAACAATTCAATCTGATGTCTTTTGGCGTCTTATAGTAACTTTGACTCATAAATCACACTGCAATTTTTATGCCTTCCTCGTATAAAATAGTCGATTAATGGTTTTTGGTTTTTATCACATACATAATCATCAAAAATAACGATTTTTTGTGAGTCAGAGTCAAGATCTTGAACTGGAATAATTTCATCATTTCTTGCTTCAATAACATCATAACCAACCTCATCGCTTATTGGTTGAAAGACATCCATGAGATTCTGATACTTGGACTGTTCTAAATTTTTAGCATACAGATAAACTTTATCAAAATAAAGCAGATTGTAGATCATATGCATTAATGTGTTTGTTTTCCCTGAACCACTTGGACCGCAAATCAGCATCCGAAAACATTGATGAGGCATGAAATCGTATAGTTGTCTGAAGTTTGAGACCACATCGTCTTCAACATCATAATTCAGTATTCTCATTATATTATATTGGTATATTAATTCAACATGGTGTTCAACGTTGTTTTTTATATTTGATTTGTTATTTTTATGTAAAGTAATAATATAACAAAAATGAGTTTGCTTAAATGGAAAGAACTTGCAAAGAGTAAAACCAAATTAGGGAATAAAAATAATTATGTCCATGATCAAATCACACAACATAAAATCAGTAGTATAGGGGTTGGGGGTCTAAGCACAGTTTCTATATTGTTTTCTGTTCTGATTTTCTGAGCACATTTTTAAAGCATATTTTTTGTGTTGTATTTCTCAACTATTTTTCCAATAATTAACCAACTGCTGGAAAAACCAAATGCTTAAACCAAATAATAAAATATTTATGAAACAAAAACTAGAGAAATAAAATATAAGAATCAAATATGGAGCCAGACCAAAATCCCGGGACATCAGTCTGGAACCAACTTTTACAACCAACTTTTGTGACCGACTTTTGCAACCAACTTTTATTCTAACATTAGTCACAGTATTGGTCCCAACTTTTATTCTAACATTGGTCCCAGTATTAGTACCAGTATTGGTCACAGTAATGGTCACAGTAATGGTCACAGTATTGGTCACAGTATTAGTCCCAGTATTAGTCACATTATTGGTCACAGTATTGGTCCCAGTATTAGTCCTAGTATTAGTCACAGTATTGGTCACAGTATTGGTCACATTATTGGTCACAGTATTAGTCCCAGTATTAGTACCAGTATTGGTCACAGTATTGGTCCCAGTATTAGTCCTAGTATTAGTCACAGTATTGGTCACAGTATTGGTCACAGTATTGGTCACATTATTGGTCACAGTATTGGTCACAGTATTAGTCCCAGTATTAGTACCAGTATTGGTCACAGTATTGGTC
>CM042750.1:13567091-13573907 GCA_022496165.2 Catalaphyllia jardinei | reverse complement strand
GAGGAGAAAAAAGACTGACTTTCCTTTTAATTTTTATATCGTCGACTTTGGAGATAGTTTCTGGCGAGAAAAAGACGCCCGCTTGGCGCGCCATTTCAATTCTTTAGCACCATTTTTGACTGCTCTTTTAGGCCAAATAAGAGCTACGTAAAGGGGAAAAAAAATGGAAAGGACGGCAAGAAAAGCAAGATAAACGGGTGGAGAAGGAGAAAAAAGACTGACTTTCCTTTTAATTTTTATATCGTCGACTTTGGAGATAGTTTCTGGCGAGAAAAAAACGCCCGCTTGGCGCGCCATTTCAATTTCTCTAGCATCGTTTTCATAAATCCAGACATATATATAATGGTAAAATCATATTGTGTTAAACAGAAGAAGCAAACTGAATGCGTTCCAGGGAGTGAACGATATACTAAAGCTAAAAATGGGTGTATGATGTTGAAATGCACTTGTGCTGAATGTGGGATAACAAAGACCAAATTCGTGAAGAGTGGGAAACAAGGATCAGGATTTGATGAGCTTATTGTTAAAGGATTGGCATCAGGTGCTAAAGGACTTTTCAACTTGGGTACAAATAAAGCTGGTGAAGCAATAAAATCAGAGACTGCCAAAAAGAAGATGAAAGAAATGGGACAAAAGTATTTAGACCAAATCATTGATTCAGTCACTGATGATATGTCAAAAAAGATATCGGGTAAAGGAAGAAAGTCTGGAAACTGATTGAGCCCTGACAAGCTGAGGGCTATCAGATAGGAAAAGGATTATCAATACCATTTCCGTTTGTTGATTGGAAGAAAGCTTGGAATGTTGTCACTGCACCTGGATTGTTCAAAGGACCTGAAGTGAGTGCAAAAGAGGGTAGAGCCTTGGTTGCTGAATATAAGAGACAATACAAGGCTTACAAAGATGCTGGAGGAAGTTGGATATACAACTCATGGATTAAATGGAAAGGTTATGGTGGAGGGTTAGATATCCATAAAGCTATTTTAAAGGTTGCACCCAAAAAGGGTTTTGTGATGCCTGGGCATAAATATACAGGCCCTGGTAACCCTCTTGAAGAGCAGTTGAGGTATGATCCCAACACTGGTCAGATACCTGAGATATATCAACAACCAACAGGTAGAACAGATGCAGTCAGTATGCAGCATGATGTTGATTACTCAGTTTGTGGTAATAAACCAAAAGGTGATCAAGTGAAGTGCAAAAATGAAGCTGATCGTAAGATGGTCAAAGCTCTTGATGCTATTCCATGGAACGACAGACAATGGGGACATGCAATAGCTCGCAACGCTATTGCAGCTAAGTCAAAATTGGGTATGGGTGTTAAGAAGCCAAAAATCGGGAAAAGCCGTCGAGTGAAGAAAACTGGCAAGAAAAATTAGCAGATGAGTTACATACACCCATAAAACGCAACTTCACTCGGCGGCGCGTAATCACAAATCATATTGATGAAATATGGGCAAGTGATCTAGTTGAAATGCAACAGTTCAGTAAATGGAATAAGGGTTACCGATATCTTCTAATGGTTATCGATGTATTCAGCAAATATGGTTGGATCGTTCCATTGAAAGATAAGAAAGGTGAATCTGTCACTGAAGCATTCAAAACAATATTCAAGGAAGGCAGAAAACCACAATATCTATGGGTTGACAAGGGAAAAGAGTTCTATAACAAACATGTGAAAGACCTATTAGAGAAAAATGGGATACAAATGTACTCAACTGAGAATGAAGAGAAGTGATCAGTAGTTGAAAGATGGAATAGGACAATTAAATCCAAAATGTGGAAACAGTTCACAGTTCAAGGTAATACAATGTATCTAGACATGTTACCTGAACTAGAAAAAAACAATACAACAACACAAAACATTCAAGCATAAAAATAACATCAGTTGAGGCTTCAAAGAAAAAGAATGAGGGTACAGTTTACTTCAATCTATATGGTGATATGGAAACATCAAAACAGAAACCAAAATTTAAAATAGGTGATAAGGTCCGAATATCTAAGTATAAACGGAATGTGTTCGACAAGGGTTATACACCAAACTGGACAGAAGAAGTGTTCACAATTGATAAGATCCAGTACACTAATCCAATCACATACAAAATAAAGGATCTCAGAGGTGAAGATATTCAAGGGAGTTTCTATGAACCCGAATTATTAAAAGCCATGCAGGATGTTCTTCGTATTGATAAAGTCATTCGCAGAGATTATAAGAAGAAACAAGCTTTAGTGAAGTGGAAGGGATATAGTGATGATTTTAATAGCTGGATTCCAATGAAGGATTTAAACGCACTATAAACTCACATTAAAATATATTATATATAGCATTAATATAGAATGGGAAGACCGAAAAAATATTTCAGTGAAGAAGAAAGAAAGCAAGGAAATAGACCATATAAGACTAATTACATGTTGAATAAAGAATGGCGATGCTCCATATGTGGTGATCATGATTACTCATTAGCTGGAAAATGGAGCCATCTTAAGACAAAGAAACATATGAAAAATACTCAAACCATAAAGAATTAAAAAATATATAAAAATAATAATCAAAAATTTGGATCAATTATCATAATCAATTATTAGACTCTACAATTGTTTCACTTTTTATCACTTTTTATCCAAACTTTTCAATATTTTAGAGGCTCAATCGCTTTATTTACCTCAAAGCTAAACAGATGGAGTATCGTCTTATAAAAACTATAAAATCATTCTCAATAGATGGAGTATAGTCTTGGAAAAATTATTCTCAAACAAATTTATAATTTAAACGCACCATTATTAAGATTTAAGAATAAAATTATATATAGATATAATATAGAATGAAAAAAATTATCTCAACATATAGTATGAACACACGCGATCTCTCAAAACTAACCAAATCTCAACTGATCAACATGTCGTTGAAGCAGAACGAGAAAATAAAACTATTGTTTCAGCCAAATATGAAACAACCGCCCAAAAATAACAATATAATTCTTCCACCACCAGAGTTCAGGAATGATTACAAACCAATTCCAGCTCCAAGGAAGAATGTAAAACAGATAGTACAGGAATATGAAAACAACATCATTCATTCACCATTGGAATTTAGGGATGATTATAAACCAATCCCAGCTCCGAGGACTAAAAAACCAATTCCAGCTACAAGGAAGAATGTAAAGAAGATGGTACAGGATTATGAAGACAACATAATTCAGCCACCACTGGAATTCAAGGATGATTACAAACCAGTACCTCTACCGAGGACTAAGAAACCGATTCCAGCTCCAAGGACCAAGATAGAGGAAACTGCTATAGCCTTGAAAGGTTATACTAAGTCTTTTGAAATCAGCATCAAAAACAGAAAAGATCCTCTTGAACAACTGCAAAACACGAGAAAAGCAGTCGAATATCATATTGTGAGAATGCTTACATCTATGAAAGGTCTAAAATTTGTTGAGACGCTCAAGGTGACTTTCAAAAAATTTGAAAATAATGAAACAATATACAAAACCGCTCACTTCAATAGCAAACCTCAAACTATCATCAATAACACAGAAAACCCTGGAGCATTACAGTTATCGAAACAACAAATCCTGAATATGATAGCTCAATGGATTTCTGAAGGTTCTGGTTGGACTATTGAATCTGTTGACAATCAATATCTTAATACTGTACAGTATCAACCAATGAAAGACTCATCATACATCAAGCTTCCACCAGAACTCAGACATCATGAAAAGGGGTTAATCAACATGAAAAATGAGGATAATGAATGCTTCAGATGGTGCCACATCAGGTGCTCAAATCCTCAAGATAGGAACCCCCAGAGGATCAAAAAAACAGACAAGGAATATGTTGAAAATTTAGATTATTCAGGAATTGAATTCCCAGTAACCACTACGCAATACAACAAAATTGAAAAGCAATGAAATCAATATCAATGTATATGGATATGAAAACAAACAACCATATCCTGTCTATGTTTCAAAAGAAAAATATGACAGACATATGAATTTATTATTGATAACGGAAGATGATAATAAACATAAACAGGTTTATGTTCAACCAAACAAAACATAAGGAAAGGAAGCACTTTTGTATGCACTGCCTTAAGTGTTTCAGCTCCGAAAGAGTCTTGAACAATCACAGAGACAATTGCATTCAAGTCAATGGAGCACAAGCAGTAAAGATGCCTGACGAAGATAACAATATCCTAAAATACAATAATCATAATAAACAACAGCCTGTACCATTTGTGATCTACGCTGACTTTGAGGCTTTAACTGAAAAGATATCTGGTTGCCAACCCAATGACAACAAATCATTTACAGAAGCATACCAGAAGCATACAGACTGTGGATATGGTTAAAAGGTTGTCTGTTGCTATGACGATAAATACAGCAAACCTGCTAAAACGTACAGGGGTAAAAAGGCAGTTTTCAAATTCATGGAAGCTATGTTGGAAGAAGTCGAATATTGTAAGAGAGTGATGAAAAAAGAATTCAATAAACCAATGAGAATGATGAAAGAAGATGAAGAGAAATTTAAAAAAGCTGAAGAATGTCATATTTGCGATAAAAAATATATCGATAAAGATATTCGAGTTCGAGACCACTACCATATCACCGGTAAATATAGAGGCTCAGCCCATGAAGATTATAATTTGAAACTTAGAGTAAACCCAAAAGAAGTAAAAATACCTGTTATATTTCATAATCTCCGTGGTTATGACAGCCATTTTATAATGCAAGAGATTGGAGCTATAGTTAAGAAACATACTTATAAAAATAAGAAAGGAGAAGAGCAACAGATGACAATCAATGCCATACCTAACAATATGGAGAAGTGTATGGCTTTCATGCTTGGCAATCATCTGACCTTTATTGATAGTTTCCAATTTATGAGCTCCAGTTTAGAAAAACTAGTTAGTAATGCACCGAGAGAATCGTTAAAATATACAGCTGAGGTTTTCAAAGATCAAGAGCTTAATATGATGGCTAGAAAAGGAGTTTATCCATATGATTATATGGACAGTTTTGATAAATTCAAAGAACAACTTCCATCAAAAAAAGAATTCTACAGTATTTTAAACAACGAACATCTATCAGAAGACGATTACAAACATGCTCAAAATATTTGGAATACATTTAATTTGAAGAACATGGGTGAGTATCATGAATTATATTTGAAATCAGACATCTTACTATTAGCAGACGTTTTTGAGAATTTCAGGAAAACATGTTTAGAATATTACAAGTTAGACCCATGCCATTATTTCACATCCCCTGGTTTGTCGTGGGATGCTATGTTGAAGATGACTAATATTAAGCTGGAGTTGATGACTGATATTGATATGTTCCAGTTTATTTAGAAAGGCCTGCGAGGTGGTATCAGCTATATAGCCAATCGTTATGGTAAAGCAAACAATAAATACATGAAAGAATACAATGAGAAGGCGCCCTCGAAGTATATTATGTATCTTGATGCTAATAACCTCTATGGTTGGGCTATGAGCCAGTATCTTTCGACAGGTGGATTCAGATGGATGACGCAAAAACAGATTGATAAGATAAACCTAGCCAAATACAAAGAAGACAGTAAGAGAGGTTTCATAACAGAAGTTGATCTTGAGTATCCACAAGAATTACATGATCTTCATAATGATTACCCACTTGCAGCAGAAAAGGTGAAAGTAACCAATGATATGTTATCTGCGTATTGCAAAAACATATCTGAGAAATATAATATATCAACCGGTCTGGTCCTCAAGCTCATACCAACCTTGGAGAAGAAAGAAAATTATGTATCGCATTATAGGAACCTCCAATTATATATTGATCTTGGTTTCAAGATTACCAAAGTCCATCGAGTACTTGAGTTCAATCAATCCCCTTGGTTAAAACAGTATATTGATTTCAATACCGAGAAACGTAAGAATGCCAAGAATGCCTTTGAAAAGGATTTCTTCAAGCTTATGAATAACAGCGTATTTGGTAAAACGATGGAAAATATCAGAAAGCGAGTAGATGTAAGATTAGTTTCTGATGAGAAGAAACTGTTAAAATTAACCAGCAAGCCAACTTATGTTAGCAGTAAGATCTTCAAGGAGAATCTGGTGGCTGTACATAAAATCAAAGAAATCCTTACTCTGAACAGGCCAGCATATGTAGGGATGTGCATCTTGGATCTCAGTAAGACGTTAATGTACGAGTTCCATTACAACCACATCAAAGAGAAATATGGAAGCAAAGCTAAGTTACTATTTACAGACACAGATAGCTTGACTTATGAAAAAGAAACTAAGGATGTGTATCAAGACTTTTGGAATGATAAGCATAAGTTTGATAATAGTGACTACTCTGAGAGCTCACCTTATTTCGACAAGACAAATAAAAAAGGAATTGGTAAATTCAAAGATGAAGCCGCAGGAGTCCCTATTTATGAATTCGTTGGTCTACGATCTAAAATGTATAGTTATATTAAGGATAATCAACAAGGAGGAAAGACTGCCAAAGGAATCAAAAAGAATGTCATCAAGAAGAACATAACACATGAAAACTACAAAGATACACTCTTCAATAACAAACAGATGTATCATAAGATGAAAACAATCAGAAGTGAAAACCATGAACTTGGTAGTTATGAAATCAACAAAGTATCACTCAGTTGTTTCGATAATAAAAGATATATTCTAAAAGATGGAAAAACAAGCTATGCATATGGGCATAAAAATATCAAACATTTCAAAAAATAATTTTCATAATTCATGTCATTTTCATAATTTCCATAATTTCCATAATTTTATTTTTTTAAAAAGTTGGTTACAAAAGT
>CM042750.1:13549591-13562091 GCA_022496165.2 Catalaphyllia jardinei | reverse complement strand
CTAATGACCAGTATCACGTGACCATATAGCGGGCTCAGGTTAGGAGATCATTAAAGTTACGTGTTTGTTTGTTCTTGAAGTTAACTGGGACCAAGTTCTGACTTGATCTTAATGGCCATCTTTCGGAATTTTATAAACAAATTATTCGTCAATGGCAAGAATCGTGTCTATGACACCTCACAGCAAGACCGAGATACTACTGTCTCAAACAATCTGGAACAACAAATTCATTAGGATTGACAAAAAATGGCTTATCTCTGCCTCACTGGTGCCGAGTAGGAATAAAGCAAACTTCAGACCTTCTGACGAGCATCAAAATGTCTTCCTGCCTTTCTTTTCCTCGCACAATAAATACAAACTAACTTGCTACTTTTTACAATATCATGGCCTTATCCGCAGTCCCCCAAATTTGAAAAAAGTTCCTTCACGTTAATTCTGGCGACTCTACTACACCCCCTCCGCCAATCTATAACGGGCAGACCGTTAACCCTTGAAAATCTTCTTCCTTATACTTCAGAAAAGAGGCTCTTATCTTACGCAATCGCAACAGAGAATATTAATAAATTTCATCCCTAGCCCTTCGAATTCAAAGCCACAAAAGAAGTTAAATTGGAAATATTTAAAGACAAAATTATATACCATATTTTAGCCACAAATAGTACAGTAAGCCCCGACCAAACAATCGCAACAAATCAACACAACATATCCCAACATTGTTGGCACAGCATTTGCAAGCTCCAGTCAAACGATCGCAACATTCAAGGGCGCAACATGTTGCGAGCGTTTGGCCACCATGTTGTGACGTGTTGCGACATGTTGAGAACTAGAAATCGAACTAACACGCATGCCAGGGTTCAACATTATTTCACGAACCTGGCCAAACAACCACATCATCATGCAACATCAACAAAGGCCAGAAATGCTGCATGAAAAATGTTTGACTAGTTTCAAATATGAGTCGTAACACGGCACAACGCCTCGCAACAGGGTGGCCAAACGCTCTCAACGTGTTGCCCCCAACAATGTGGCGTATAAAAGTTGCGATCGTTTGGCCGGGGCTTTATAAAATGAAAAAGATTGCCTCCCACTTCGCGCCCTTTCTGCCCCTCTGATAGTCAAAACATACCGCGTCATTTGTTTATTGGCTGCTCGCAAGCGTCTTCTTTTTAGGATAAATTCTAAGTTGGTATTCTACCGAGCCAGAGACATTATTTGGAATCATTCGTCCCTGTACATCTCAAGTTTGAGCCTCAACCACCTCATTATGCTAGGCAAATATATTATTATTATCAACGCACTAAATAATACTACGTTCGTTTTCAGTGACTTTATCTCATTAGCCACGTCGAATGGTCAAAGGAAATTTTAACAGAAGTGGAAATTCTTTCTCACCACTGAAGGCGTGTCTCTTAGCAATTTGTTACAAACTTTTTCTGTAAGTAATTGCAGCTTATTGTGAGTCATTAAGTAACGTAATGTAACGTATTGGAAGTAGATTTTTTTCATGTATTGTAATAGTAAAAAAAATTACTGGCTTTCGATTGGATCGCAGACTCAAGCTAGGTTAAGTTTTGTAATCAGGAGCTCCGCTTTTAGGCTCCTCGTCGTCGTCGTCGCTCGTCGTCGTGGTTTCTTTGTCGATGCTTGAAATGATGTCCCGTTTTCCCGCTTTTTTCTGCTTTTCATGGCGATCAATTTTACTTAACAGCATTATGCCTGCTCGTTTCATGCAGAGTAAATTTATTGGAAATGAAGTTGCTTGGAGAACAGCTCTGCTTGTCTAAAGTTTGTCGGGTGTCTTTTTTTTTGTACTTGCAGCTGCCAGGAGAACTTTCTCGACAAGGCGTTGCCTGAATGGAATTAATACATAAAGAATGGTGAGCACAAAAATCATACAAGATGGGGAAATAAGAGTAAAGCACAAACAAGTGCCATCAGAACCCAAAGCAAAATTTAAAAAATTATGAGATCCTTGCGTTTTCCCTAACGTTTCTTATTATATCTCCAAGTTAGTACGCGCGCTGTTATTGGTCAATTTAGCGGGTCGTACTCTCCTGCACGGACCGCTAAAATTTAAATTTTTTTGTTGCTTAACTGTTGCGTGATTTATATCGCCAAATTTCTCAACTTATATAGCAAATAAAAGTTTAAAACTTTCTTTTACTCTAAATTATGTACAAAAGCGTGCTTACGACTAAAAACGATTTCAAATTGATTCGTTTTGCTTTCGACCTTCTTCAGAAATTTAAAGCCGCTCCTCATGAATGGAAATCGTTACCGAACCCTTCAGACACACAACAGAGATATAATAAATATCTTAGTAACCTCGTCTTCCCGGCCCGTACTGTAAGTTACGGATCCTCGTTTTTTCCCCTTCAATTTATGGCTCAAGCACGATAAACTTGGCTCCGTAACTTACGATACGGACCTCGAACTCGGTTAGTAAGAGGTATGTATTTCTTGTGTAAACACTTGCAGTTGTTGTTACAAGAATGTAGCTGCTAAAAATCCCTCGGTAAGAATAGGGCCTGACCCAAATTTTTGAAAACATGTTAATGCCAACGAATATCAAATGGTCTTTTACAACTTATTCACCAGCATAAATACGTCCCGGCTCAAGAAAAATTCTCATTGGCACTGATCCTCATTGCTGTTTTACTTTATCTCAGTCCCCTAAAGCTGTCCACTTGGAAATGAAAAGCTTCATCGCACGATCCTGCTTGGATAACCTTCGACATGGCGTCTTTGAAAACGACTTCTTCTGGCTTCTTGACAGCCACGATAAGCGATACCTGGCTTACTGTGATATCTCGTCTGAGCCGGGGGCAGCTGGACACTTGTCATGACTTGGAACCGAGCATCGAAAGATCTTCCTCACTTTAAAAGCAAGACGTTTCTGCAAGACGCACCAATCAACCACAAGACTCCCAACTGGAACTCTTACCGCCAGTACCGCCAGACTCTGGCTCGAATGAAGACTCTTCGCAGCCAAACAAAGTACTGGCGAGCAACCTGTAGCTTTGACCAAATGCAACAAAAAAAAATGATTACAGAGATTACCTCAGAGGCAAGTTGACATATCTTGGTGATGGTCATTGCTTCCCTGTGGATTTTGTGAACATCCGTGGACATGCGGCAGGGAGTGGCACCACAGCAAGATTCTGGCAGATGCAAAATGCATTCACGCTAACCATAGACAGCAGTGTCACTGGCTGTGGCTTTGTGGCCACCGCTGGCGCTGTTCCGGTGCTCTCCTTTAGATTTATGATCCCAGAAAAGGCGGATGATGGTGCATCAAATATGTCAAAGGAACCGATGCAGAATGGATTAATGGGCTCTTTCGATTCAAGGTGATTCGACCAATCGCGGATCATGGTTCCTGACCTGGATCATCTCAGTAATGATTTTCTTCCCATTAAGTTTCTAACTATGCGAAGGTAACTGAAAAAAATACCGTTCTATCATGAGTATTGTGCACGAAAGGGCTACGGTTCAATAACCCATGAGGTGAAGCCGAATGGACTATTGGCCCGTGGCCCTTGAGGGCGAAGGGCTAATAATAAAGTTAGCAAGTGCAAGTTGAGGAAATATTAGTTTGGGAATAAATCGAGAGAAAAGCCGTCGAATTTCGCTACTCGAGGACTATTACTAATAGTTCTCTAGTAGCGTTGCCAATTAAAATACATTATTTGGATTATTCCATTAGTTGGGTAATAATGATAACCTAGTATCTTAATATTGATGTTCTAGACCCGTTTTCTGCATGAAAGAAAGTAGTTAGCCATATTTTTTGCACTGAATAGCTCAGTGAAATATGCAACAAAAATGCCCCGTAAAATCCGCGCGATTATGCCCCTAAAATTAAGAAGGTCGAGTTAATAAACGTGACTGGAATCAGGGTCAAGGAGTGCGCTTACCGTCCAGTTGAACCAGGCCCGGAAATTATTGTTTAGAACTATGATAATAGTACATTTTTTAAAAAAATTAGGACGAGTATCGGACGCAACGC
Organism: Catalaphyllia jardinei; assembly: GCA_022496165.2. Classification (NCBI taxonomy): domain Eukaryota; kingdom Metazoa; phylum Cnidaria; class Anthozoa; order Scleractinia; family Caryophylliidae; genus Catalaphyllia; species Catalaphyllia jardinei. The sequence goes on along the minus strand of CM042750.1, from coordinate 13,558,082 downwards.
CATTAATTTTTAATCTGATTTGATTCAGACTCAGATTTATGCAGAGCGGCGTTTATATAATCTCCTATATGATCGAAATATCATACTCTCTTTGAGGTAGTCTTCACAGCTGCAGTAAATCCTCAATAGATCGCTCCGAGTCACTTTGCATAGATACGGTTTTGAGCGGGTGAAGAAGTTGTCAGTTTTCTTCACATTCTACCTAGAAACACCCGAAGCACATTCAAAATTATTCCAAGCTCCTTGGTATGTCATTTCGTAACACAGTAAATATAAGAGTTTCCATAGGAATGTAACGATAGCATATAACAGTTCGAAATAGAGAAAAGAGATTCAATAAAAACTACTTTCTTCGACTCTTCTGTGCTTTACTTGTGTTTTTGTTGTGTCTTAGCGCCGTTTCAAAGTGATTTCAGTGAGTTATAGTATCACTATTTTCCCCATTAATATCATGGGTGACAATTTACTCCTTAATTTTGGCGCGAAATTTCAGCGTTAATTCATAATTTCACATGTGAAATTACAAAATTGCCATGGCAGCATCTCTTGTATGTCGATCAGTGCCAAGTTGGCGTCGAGATTTAAGACCATGAAGACGGTGACCATTGAAGACGGTGACCATTGAAGAAGTTACGGAATACAAAGAAGCAACAAATACTTGAAAGAGCACAATTAACTGGGTAAGTGTTTCTGAGAAGTGATGTGACGAAAATAGCCTTGAGAAAAACCTGGAGATGATTCTTCTTGAGCGTTTGGATAAAGTAATCGAGCGACCGTTTTACACCTCCGTTGATGGCAAAGAAATCCACGTTAACCAGACAACCAGTCGAGTGAGTAGCCTCCACGTCTACAATTTTTTGCGACAACTGTAATGTGGTGATAAACCAAGGACATGCCGGACAGGCTAACGCTTCATGCAGCACAACAACAACAACAACAACAACAACAACCGTTTTGCTTTGTACATAAAAATAATATACAGCAAGAAAAAATTAACTTAAACTTAAATAAGCAAAAACTACTCAGAATAGTAAAAACTAAACGAGCTGAGTAGTTACAAAGATTATTACGCCTTAGATCGGTTGTAGAAATAATAATAAAAAAAGGAAGAAAAAAAAAGATAAATATAAATATAAAAATGAAAGTATGAAGAAAAAGAAATTTAAGTAGTAATAGTACCAGTTGATGACAAAGCATTGTTTAATTAAGAGCGATAATAACTTGAAGTAAAATACGCTTGTTCAATCGCCATAGTGAAAGGTTGTCATTTAAACCGGAACCATTCTAGATAAACAAGTAAAGAACTAGTAAACTGAAGAAAACCAAAACATTTTCGGGACGAACTAGAAATCCGCCATGACAGCATGACAACCGCTGACCGGGCAACAAGCCGTGATGTGTAATTTGTCCACATTGTCCACAACCCTACTCCTTGCCAGCCCAAAATGTATTTCAACTTTGAGCATTTTCGCTTGACTTTCATTTAGGTAAGTTTTCTTAGACCATAGAGTAAATTCTTAGCGATAATTTCAATTCAAAACATACTGTCGAAAATTCATATCGCCTCGTGCAAAATTTTAGTTATAGCGCATTTCCGTCAACGGGCGCCGTTGTCATTTCATTAGGGAACTTAAGCAATGGACGTTTTCGGGGCGACGGCGACCGGACTGGCAGAGGAAAGTTGGGACCGACGTTACCGTCGCTTCCCGCCAAAATCAAATGGTTAAGCGGCACGTTCATTTATGAACGACGGCACTTGGCTTCCGCAATAAAAGATGCCTTCTTTTAAAGCAATGAGAGATTAGACGCTGCTGTGCTACGCTGAAAATTTACTCTCCGATGATGAATTTCCTGTTCTATGGGAAGATAATCAGTCGAAGAACCAAGATTTTCCTTGGGACAGGTATAGTCCGTTCGACCTCGAAAACATGGATGAAGCAGAGTGTAAGGCAGAGTTTCGAGGAGAAAAAAGAGATATTCATACGCTTGGAGAAGTTCTGGAGATTCCACCAACTTATAAGTGCCAGCAGAGGACTGTATGCGATGGCATAGAAGGACTCTGTATGCTGTTAAGAGAGTGCATGCTCTGAAATTCCAGTCGGTTGCCACACCTAATGGACTCATTGCAAACATGTTTGGACCAGTGGGTAAGTTTCATTACACATTGACTTCAACTTGATGTAGTTTTCTTAATGGACATGTCTAAATTATGATGTAAAATCATTCAAGTATATGCTCTTATATAAAAAATACTGAAAATTTTTCCTACTTCGGAGCAAAAACAGGATCAATAGAATACCAATTTACTTATGATGCTCTATATTTACATAATGTTTTGGAGGCTATAGGTTGATCAACAGAGTAATTACCTTTAATGCTTTGCTTTTTTCCTCTTTACCTCAGAGGGTAAGAAGCATGATGCAGGAATGTTGCATGATTCTGGCCTTCTTCAGGATCTGGAAGCTTACGCCTTCTCAACAACAGGAGAACCATTCTGCTTATATGGGGACCCAGCGTACCCTCACAGAGTACACCTTCAGGGGCCCTTCCGGAACCCTCACCTTACTCCCTTAATGGAAGCGTACAATAATTCCATGAGTTCTGTAAGAGTGTCTGTTGAGTGGCTTTTTGGCGATATCGTTGATTACTTCAAGTTCATGGATTTTAAAAAAAATCTCAAGATAGGGATGAGCAGCATTGGAAAGATGTACATTGTTTGTGCACTTCTGCAAAATGCCTTGAGAAATATTTTGCATAGCTGACATGTTAAAGAAGAGAGGCCTTTCAGATCTAGTATGTTCTATCAAATTTCGAAAATTTACAGTAACAATTTAACTCAGTCATACAAGATGTTCAAGGCCCACTAGGGTAAATATGGCAGGCAGGCAGGCAGACAAAAATCAGTATCAGGTGCAGCAGGGCCAGGGGTAGGGGGGGGGACTTCTGTATAAAAAGGTCTGGACCGCTAGTCGCATCTTTCAGGGGTAAAGGTCCACAGCAGGAGCTTTTACGGTACCTTTTAGGATATTGAGCCGAAAAAAAATATGACCGGTGATAATGTTTTGTTTAAAAATTGGCTCCTTTTAGGGGTAATAAAAATTTCAAGCCACGCTCATAATGCAGGAACATCATATTCATAGTGCCTCAAAGGGGTTCTTTTCAAAATTTACGACAAGCAGCCCCGTCCCTTTCATATGAGAGTTCCCCTACCCCCAGGGCAGGAAGGTTTGTGAGGCCACTTCAACTTCGTACCTTGCTAATGACGTTATTACCTACTGGTATGACACATTGATGATATTATCATGTCTGTTTACCTCGATCATCTGCTACACAAAGATTTTCCTAGTTCTTCGTCGCCATCAAACCAAAGAACGAGGCCATCAAACCAAAGAACGAGGCCATGGACAACCAGAACGACAGAGTCAAACAATTTCACTGAACATGGCACGATACAAGAAGGCAGTGTCCAGTGCACTGTGGTTGCAGTTTGCGTTAGCGGTTTGTTATCTTCCATATGCTGTTATGTCAGCTTTGTACAACACCAGAGGGCTACCTTCATCCAGTTTTCTTCCTCTGCAATTTGCAGTGACTCTAGTTTATATTAACTCGTCGTTAAACCCATTTCTTTACTGCTGGAAGATTCCTGAAGTGAGACAAGCTGTAAAGGACACAATCAGAAAAATTCGTTGCTGTTTATCATTCCAATAATACACTTTTAATACGTCAAAAAAGTGAAGTTAAAAGTGAAGTTAAAAATGAAATCTCAGAGGAATATTTCATCGAATTATAACTAGCAGTTTATTCTCACTCTTACAGGGTAGAGATTTAAAATGGAACGTGAAACTTAATATGTGAACATGCAAACTCAAAGTATAAAATTGCTTGTATTGAAAGCCTCGCATTCATTTGTATACAGTATCATATCACTTGTGTGGTAAGACACTCCGCACTGGCACGGAGAGCTTATCGAGGCGGACTGGAATAAGAAAATAATAATTAGTTTCTCTCGATCTTCGTTAAGTAATTTGGTAACATTTCTCTAGAAAGTTCATACTGGAGAATGCTACATATTAAGGAGCTTTTAGAGGAAGACCTAGATAACAAAATGTATATATTCATTTATTCAGTATCAGTAAGAAGGGCATTTTGCAACTAAAATTATAATTATCAGATCTTATATGTGAAATTACAGCAATATCCGGGGCTACAACTGACCTTTGACAGTATTAACTTTCAAATTTCTATGGAATATGTTTATTCTGATATTCGCTTAACTGAGCATTGTACTATACAACATAACACATGGAAAAGGTAAATAAGTAAGTAGTTATGCAATGAAGGAGACACCAATTATAACCTACTGATTCACGCTGACGTAGCGAAGCGTTACTTAAATTTGAAGGCTACAACGATGCACAGATAACCACTTTATTTCTGAACTGGCTGCCAACGGTAACATAATCGCCAACAGTCAAACTGCAAAGCAAATGAAAGATTTGCGTTTTAAATATGAAATTGCACACAAGCGTCCATCTACCTTTTCAGGGGTACACACGGACAATGTATTACTAAGTGCAGTTGCTTGTTTTGATTCACAGACTAGACGATTTCTTTCACGTCAAATAAAGTATTGCGATACTTCTTAGCTTCCCTGAGCTTTTTGATGACTTCAAGACTGATTAAATTGTACTTGTATTTAAGTCACAAAGAGGTTGACTCCCCAGGGCGTACTCCCATAAAGAACACCACTACTTAAGACGAAGGTGCATTAAACGTTGAGTGATGTCCGCGGATCAGCGAAAGCTTGCAACATCGATTTTACTGAAGTCAGTAGTTTAAGAAAGCCTCAATGACAGTGCAGTTTTCTTCATTATTTCTTCGATTGCACCCTTAAAGATGTTTCAGTTAACGGATAAAGCTAGACTAAAATCCTTGATTTAAGCCCCTAAGCGAGACAACGAGCATTGGCGACCTTTTCATATGGGAGTTCTTTCCCCGGGGGGTGATTCCAAAACGATGTTATTTTTCTTCTTATGGCTAACCCTATCAACGTCTCATGAACATAAACAATCGGCAAGACAAAAGTTGTTATTCAAATACTGTCTTGAAATTAATACAGGTTTCTTAAGTCTCAAGAAAAAAATATCCAGTTCTGTTTTCAAACTGTTGAAAGAAGTTTTCATTGCAGGTTTGTTCCAAGGTTCAGTGTTAAAGACTGAAGCTTTTATATCTACACCAGTAGTTATTTTTGATTGCCTTTACGTGTACCACGAGTTATATGTACAGATAAAAAAACCTATGACCCTTCATCCATGTTTTTTCAGTAATAATTCGGTCAAATGGAAGTTTCTACATAGTGTCTTTTCTATTTGTACAATCGTGAATCGTGCCCAGGAATTTCTTGCGAGTTGATCTTACCTCTTTTTCAAAACGAGTCTCGGTGCACACCTTTCCTATTGAAATGAGGGTTTTTTTTTGCACATTCGTTGTCTTACAAATCAAACTCGTTTTCATAGTGAAATGGTGTGCACCAGGACTCATTTTGAAACAGAGATAAAAGGAAAATTGTAAATAATTTACTACGTTTTTTGTCTTTGAAAGTGACGAAACATGGAAATTTCATCCTTATTAGCTTTTCACTTTCTTCGTATAAGGGTATCGTGTACAGACAAAACCACAGACCACAACTTGAAGATTCAAGATGGCACCGAATAACCTAAAAAGAAAGAAGGAAACGAGACTAATGCGTTTGAACAATTACGGCGCTGGCTCATTTTGACAGAGGTATCACAAAGCTGTAGCCGGTGACATCGAATCCATTTGACTGTCTTTAAAAGTGACGACGCACGGAAAATGAAATTCACTCAGGTTCGTTGTGACGGCTTATGTGTACACATTAAAAACCATTGTAAACGACTGTAAAAACTAAAGACTTCTTCTCAAAGAGGGCTCAAAGTGCCGATAACTAAAGTCAGTGGCGGCGGGAGGGATTGAGACTGAAAGGCCGTTTACACGGCAGAAAAATTTGGGTCCGGACCCCGCCAAAAAAGTGGTTCGGACCTATATCTTTTGTAAAGAAACATTGGAGTTTCCGCAGGGCCATAAAACAGCCTTCGACCAGTTGCACTGTTGTTCCGTTTAGTTTTGACAAAGGGACTACACGAAAACTGGGTAGAAATTATATCAGCTCAGTTTAAAACTCTTCCTATGCATTACTACATTTCTGGGAATACTTCGATCCTGATCGCCCTTTATAAAGGATCCCTTCATCCCCCGTCCAAACTCTTTGGACGGTAACAACAGATTCTATTTTCCGTTTCTCCCAATAAGGACGATCGAGGCCAGTAAGTAACGTGTTTAAATTCGGTAAGGTATTTGTTTGAAAGCCACGTTTTGTTGGACTTAGATTAAAACCGTTCAGGTCAAATCAGGCCTACGTATGCGTTTCTCATTTTGCAGAATTTGTTATCGGAATCCAAAATCGTTTTTACTTTGTGTTGAATGTTTGCAATTTACGTTGTTTTAAGGCATAGCAAAAAGCTCGAAAAGTAGCCAAAGTTAGAAAATCCTGACCGCCAGAGGGCGCACGATAAAAGCGTATTCAGACACAGAAGTATAGAACCGTTTTCTGCAATCCACTACTTCGGAGCTTTTGTATAGGTAAACCCATGATCAAAGGCATTTTTGAAATGAAACGTTTTGCTGATAAATAATATCGATAGCGAGAAATAAATTTCACCAAACAACAACACCTGGTGTCGCTAAGTTGTGTCTCTGGGTAATTTTAGCATATTTTGGACAATATCTCCTATCCTTTATGAGAAGCTTAATACGAAAACGCAGGAAACAGCACGAGATTTTTGGGTCTTGCGGCATTCGACTTGTTTCAGTGATTCCTTGAGTTTTAGCAGAAAAAAGATTACTACAGAACAAATTCTAAAAGATAACTGGAGGCAAAGGTGTTCAAGGTATAAAATCCAATGCAAAACACTTTTCAAAAGGGGCAATCCTTAGGGTTTGGGTGACGCCGGTAAAAAAAAAGCAGTTTAAAACGAGTAATGTCAAGAAATAGCACTGAATGACTACAAAGATCGACTCAGCGTATTTTTAGGGTGGTTGATTATAGATTTATTAGCACAATATTTCTAAAGAAAACAGAGTAGCCTTGCTGCCGAGAAAATAACAGAGCAATTTAGTTTTCACATCATCCTGCATCGTAACCACTGTCACTGCGCCAGCTGGGTTTTTTAAGATGTGAAGACATCAATGATCATCACAGCTACATACACAAATTAAGTATCTGTGAAATTAAAGCTTACTTCTAATCGATGGACATGCTTAGCTAGATATTTTCGCTTCGTATAAGAGGTTGTTGTTATTCATCGTGGTGAAGTTAAATAATAATCAAGTATTCTCCTTTGTCTCTAGATGGCTACGATTCGACTTCATGCTGCTAGTCTTCTTTATCTCGCCTGATGAAGACTAGCAGCATACAGTAGAGACATCGCAATCTACCTCACAAGTGACCACATTGTGAAACAAACGAGAATACTTGATTAATATATTTCTTGCTTATTTCCAATTATATGGTTAGACAAAAAAGCCGTTTTTGTCTTTCAGGGAATGTTCAAGAAATGGCCACAAATTGTTGGGTCAAAACATTTTATGGCTTTTTTGATGACTTTAGTTAGCCTCCCACTATCCGTGTTAGAATTATATGTATTTGCTGTTGATCATTGCAGATAATTCTCTACTACTTGAAGGCTATGCACAACACCACGAAATGTTCACCTTACTTTTAAGTAAGGCCAAGCATATCAATCAAATCGCCTAGTTTAAGTAAATTACTGCGCTTAGAGTCTGATAATTGTACAACATTATCCAGTAGATTTCATTTCCACAAGGTTTTTCTTATTGTAGAAATACTAAACCAATAACAGCTTATTATTCAGAAATCGGTCCTCTAACTTAGCGTGAATTAATTTTTTTTCATCCACTCACCAAACCAACATTTGTGTCAAGTTTGAGCGAGAAATCGGTGATATGAGCTGTATCACCTCCTGTCTGGTTCCCTCATGGACACGCTCTGAAGTAATGTATGTAACTGCGATGATCATTGATCTCTTCATATCTTTCTCCACAGTTCAAATGTATGAATCTTTTATATATTCACTTGCATTTTCACCATCTGATCTACTGCTATAGTACGAACTCACAATGTGATCAGCTTCCTCTTGGTTTGATAGTTCCACTGTGTGATAGTAGGTTTTTGGCCTGGGAAAGTATTTTTACAAAACCTGGAAAATTCTCTGGCTGCGGGGAAGTACAGGATTTATTACAGGGAATTATCTTGAGAGACATCAACAGCCGACAGAACTTAGGTCTAGCGATATCGTTTTAATCCAAGAACATAACCAGAACGTAACCAGAATGCAACCAAAGAATATTTTACAAGGCACGACTATTAAAGCCGAAAAATCACGTACAGCTA
>CM042750.1:13534591-13544591 GCA_022496165.2 Catalaphyllia jardinei | reverse complement strand
TCTGTAATGTGCCAGTTAAATGTGACAAGACTTGCCAATCTCTACCACGTGCACCTGAAAGTTCTGGGATTATTTTGTTAAAACTGAAACGTAAACTGCAGTTTAGAGGGCATGTGTACTATCAAGCTGTGCGCCCTGAAGTGTTACTTTATTGCCTGATTTCAAACCGTGAACGACTAAGTACGAGTCTGTAAATTATGGGATAAGTAACTATTGATCCGCATAGTCAGAAAGAGCACACCGAGATTCACAAAATCTCCAAGTTTGGTGTTAATCAGGCAAGTTTTGACTGAGATACAGTGATTAAAAAAAGGTCAAAATTAACAAAGATATGTATGGCCATCCGCTTCGGGTTCGTCATACATTTGTTTGCAAATTTTGACATTTTCAAATGGCTGTATCTCAGTCAAAACCAGCCTGATTAACACCAAACCTGGGAATTTTGTAAATCTCGGTGTGCTCTTTCTGACTACGTGGATCAATAGTTACTTATCCCGTAATTTACAGACTCGTACCTAGTCCTTCACGGTTTGAAATCAGGCAATGCTCTCAATATTGGCTGGTAGCAAACAACGAATTATATAAAACAATTACCATAGACATTGATAAACTGGACAGAAATCTTACAAATTTACAAAATACATCTGCAATTTCTGAGTGCACTCAATATTTTGGTGTTCGGCGGTTTCCACGTGGTCTTCGTCACACTCTGATTCTCCGCTACTTTTGCTTGCTTTTTCTCGATCTAGAACGATTTTGTCGCTGCGCTTTCCTTCTTCGATTCGTGTATTGAATATTAAAGAATATATATTGAATATATTTTACGAAAACAAGGTTGTGAATGTGTCCTTAAAGTGTCTCCTGTATTCCGAAAACTAGTCACCAGTCTTCTAAAACCAAAAAATGAAGTGTAAACAATACAGTTTCCATGGCAACCGAATAAATCGCTTTCAAAAACTTTGAAAATCCACCAAAATTGCCCCTAAACACGGAAAAAACAAAGTGATATTGATTAAACGCGGGCACCGTGTGCTATTGGAACAAGTCTTCCGGAATTACAATTTTTTTCTCAAAAGAATATTTGTGATAAAATAGACTTTCATATCGCGCGACAAACTTGGTGATGTAAACAACCCTTATGCATGCTAGTCTAAACGTGGGTTACCAAGGCAATAGTGGCCCCGGTAAAATTCACGAAGTGATTCTCGTTTTTCGAAAGAGTGCTTGGTAGAGAACATTCAGGGTAAGTTTAAAATAAATCATCGGTAAATTTTATTTCTGAGCAATCACCTTAACACAACTACATGCATTTCTCAAATAGAACAAAAATCATTGCGCTTGCCAACTGTAATAATAATTTCTGCAAACTTGGTAGTACAAGTAGATCATACATTGTAAATTGTAAATTCAAGATTTTCTCTTATCTTTTGCTTGCCGATTCACTGTCATACACTGTTAGACAAAACGTGACCTGAGGATAAATGAAATCTAAACTTCCTTGAGAATACAGAGTAACAGCATTTAACTAACGTTGAAACATTTTAAAATATTTGAAAAATCTAAAAAAGTTGGATAAAAAAGAAATCTAGCAATATTAATATCAATATCAGTCAAATGAATTGAATAAAAATAGGCTAAATCACCTATTCTCCTTTTGTTCTGAAGATCAACATTCAGAGAATAACAATTCGTGATACTGACTCACTTGCTACCTCGCTATCTCAGTTTTGCTTTCCATCCCTCGTTGCTATGTGGCCTTGTGATAATTTATTGGCTGCGCATGAACGCCAACAGATCAGAGACACACATGGAGAGATCAACAAAGACTTTTTGTTATAGTCTGGTGACTATTATTGCGTATTTGTTCCTTGCCTAAAGAAGGTTTCCAACCGAGTCCAGAGCAGGATAATTACAGCGAAAACCGACGAGTGAAGTGCAGGTTTACAGAAAATTAATTTAGTGCTTAATTAAAGAACAGTGCATGCGTGCAGTATTCCAAATAAAAATACAAAGCGTCGGCCTTCGTTGCTCACTTCAAGACGTTGTACTTCCTGTACACTGATCCGGGGTTTCTTGCTTCCGGAATCGCACCGATTGCAATGCACGCTCTCCCGCTTATTGTACATCAAGAGGATCGTGTAAATATTGGACCAAGTCATGCACGGCCATTCACCTAGAGCTCTAGGTATGCCAGGTTTGGACTCTTTTGCGTGTTTAGATCATATGGTATAAAGCTTGTTAGTACATGTAAGGAGCAAGATTTTTGAACCGAGCATGCTCTTTCATCAGGGGTTGCTCTTTGTACCGCTGTTTAAAATCTAAAGGAGGTGTTGTTGAAACCATGTAACTATTATAGGCTAAGGAAACAAACATTTATATTCGCCTTTTAATACAGTAATCGGTTCACTACCAAAACTTTGTGTTAACATCTACTTTCTTCTCAGCAATATCATGTGTAGTGCTAGATAATGGGTCAGTTACAAGATTGAATACTCGTCATCAATTGGTGAACATTGTCTTGGTTAATTGTCAGAGCTAACCGTGTAAGAAATGTTTATGGTAGAAAGAAGAAAGATTTTAAGCCCGAGACTAATAGCCTTGATCTTACGCATTGATCAGCACTTAGAAATTATCATAAAGTTATCAACATCAGGAACATACTGTTACCTAAAAGCTTGTGTACTAAAATTGAAAGACTGTGCCAATGCAAGGTACAAATTTGCATCCAATCGGCAAACATCTTTTCCATAATGAATCTATTAGCTTGTAAATTTGACAGTGTTTTTAAGCATTGTTTCTTCAGCTTTAAGTTAGCAGAAAACAGACTGAAAAAAATAAAACACCGCATTTAGTATCTCGGGGCAAAACAATTTGATGTTTTATCTAAACGAAATATCTAGCTTACGCCTTACCATTATTATTAATCACCTTTTTCGAGACTTCCTTTCTTATTAAACACAATAGCATGCAGAAATTCTGATCAAAATTGACACATGCAACACATTTTTTTTAATAGTAATCGGCTCTTTTCATGAATTATGAATTATGAATTATGAATTTCCTTTATTTTTTCGATGCGCACGAGTTCTTGCTTTTGTTGATCTTTCTAAGTATTTCTAATCAACGCAATTCAAGAGTTTTAATTGGAGGCTTGGGGCAAGTAGGTAATGTATACAGTGTTTCGACATAATATCCTGACATCCTTAAAACCTTTCGATTTCATTTTTAAGAGGTCTCTTTGTAATTTAATAAGAGACTTTCATGATTGATATTGCATTGACATATGCAGGCAATTCCGTTCATCATTCTAGAATATTGGACAGATCATTCTGGCGGGCGAAATCAGGTACCGGGAAAAATGTTTTCTTTGTCATATTATCAAGTAATTATTTTTGGGTTTGGGGAAGTCGGTTTTTCATTCTTACAAGATCAGAGAAGGTAAGAAGTTTCAAAATCATTAGTTTGATTCCAACACTGAATAGCCTAAGTAAGCCGAACCTTATAACAATGGGAAATAATGCACTAGAAAGCAAAGTGACTTGCTACAATTTTGCGTGAAGACACTACAAGGGTAGATTTAGGAGCGAAATGTCGCATTTTATGTTTCGATGGGGCTGGAGAGTTCCTGGTGCCAACCAAAAGCAATTTATATTTTTCATTAAGGTAAAACTCTGTTTTAGCGACGTTACAATGCTTTAAAAAATAGAGCAGTTCAAGCTGAGAAACTAGACACCGAAGGGAGCGAGTGTTCTGAAATAAATATAATTAATCAACCTATGATTACCTTCAAACCAATGTAACACGTATGTGAAAAGACTATTCGCTTTCAATCCACAATGGCAACTTCGTAATATGCTTTTACAAATGATCAGGCGCGTTCAATAGCTTGGTTCTCAGATGTTATAATAGAGGCTTTCTTCTTCTTTTTTTTATTTTTCATAGTCACTTTCCAATCCTTAAAATAAGCTACTTCCGTGAGTTAACATTTCAATGTAAATATCGTTGTTACTTAAGGATAGGACAATTAGGAAACGATGGAGAATAAACGGCAGGGAAGCTTGCCGGCGCGTCTTTAAATTCTCAAAAAGACTAGAAAATTACTATTGTTTTAAAGTTAATTTTTTTAAATGATAAGTCAAGAATAGGAAATATGTTGCTTTTTTTTATGAGATAAACTCAAAGTCTGTAAAAAGTAAATAATTAAAATTGAATCAGGGAAATGAAAACAACTGATTGTATCACTCCGGTCGGCGGTCTCGTCACATATCAAAAAGAAAGAAAGAAAGATTCATTGCGGGAAGCTAACGATTCGCTAAAATCAAAAGTTACAGTCTAAGAGATAAAAACATTGAGTTCCTTTCTGTTCCCGCAAGTCGTAAACAGAAACCGCGAGTGTTTGTAACGAACTCATTAAGTGGACAAAGCAGAGCTGATCAGTGCCGATTGCGTTAGCACTTAAGCAAAACATAGACATAAAAGAAAACAACACAAGACTGGATAAAACTGAAATGATTGAAATATTCTCTTAAACCGTTTATGTCTCTTTTACTCTTTTTTTTTAATTTTCCCTCCAATTTGTTTCCACCATTGGTCACCGTGCCAGGGCCATCTATCTTGGCGCTCTTGAAAGACTTAAATCATGACAGTGAAACAAACAATTTGGAAAGTGGTAATGTGTGATGCATAAAGACGCTTATACCGTAATTTTCTTCAAATGAAGTTTGCTTGTTGCTTTTCTCACAACTTCCACACAGGGGAGATACATCTTGATCCTCTTTAAACATTGACGTAATTATGGTTTAATGGCCAGCTGCTGCAGACCATTTTGGAAAGCGACCATTAAAAACTCGGCCGTGCATGCGCCATCGCGACGTCGATAACTCGTCCTTGTGTCCGTTGTCAAACAAAAGCGGCATTCTGTGCGAAGTTCAAAGGTAGGACAGCGGAAAACAAAATTTGCTTACTTAATAAGCGCGATACTAATCGTCTCTTTACAAGAGACAAAGCCAGAGAAATGAGCTCTGAAGGTGCCATTTGTACCTTTAGGGCGAGGCGTGAAATCTCTACTAGTTTATGGCTTAAAGGGATTATTTTCCTCAAAATGATCGATTATACAAGCAAGGTTTGTAACACTTCCGCTACGAATGCTTTTTTAAGAACTTTTTTATTGTGAAAACGGCTGAAACTGGTTACAAAAGGACGCAAAAAATGACATTGAAGCGTACGCAAAACGCACACTCTAAGACATTCAGCGAGGCAAGCCTTTTTCTATTTATAAATCTCATTGGATCACTAACTCTCTGCATTTTTGTAGAACACTGGTGCTTTGAATGTAGGTTTCGTTAAAACAGAAGAAACACTTATCTCGCTTTTTTACACATCTGAAACGCATTGAAACGGAGGTGTAAAATCCTTCGTTGTTTTGCCTCAGACCTCTTTGGGGTACATTACCAGATACAAGCACTATCAGGCATGCTACAGGCCTTGTATAATACAATTCTAGGTTGACCTCAAACCGAAAACTCCAGCTTTCACAATTACCGCTGTCTTAATAACTTTAATCTATTTCCCTTCTTGTTCAACAGAGATCATAAAGTCTTTGGCCTACTAAAGAACAATGAAAAATGATTCATCATTTGCAGGTAATTAAAAACACAGAATGGCAATTCAAGTTATAAAAGTGGGGCGCAGTTATAGAAATGTCTTCTGAAACGGTTCCAGTAACACATCTCTATCTCTAAGATTTATTGATAACGTTGAAATACTTTGGACTTTTTAAAACGTTTTTTTTTCAAAACACCATCAGAGAACCCTTAAGGTGAAAGCAGAGCTCAAAGGATTAGCAGTAATCATAAGCAAAAGTAGCTTTATGATGACCCATGATATTTGTAGTTTGTACCTCGGAAGTCTGCTGTTCGATTTGTCTTCCTTTCTTAAAGATAGCAGGTTTATACGTTGACGACTGACAGAACTGCCATTTCTAGCAGAGGGAAAAGAATGACTTTCACTAAATTCCCTAAAAAAAGTGTAAAGGATAAACTCTATGATAACCAATTTCAAAGTAATCGAGAGACGATCATTATTTAAGGAAACAATATAGTGAAATATGCAATTCAATTCAGCGAATTCATTCTGGGCATTTTAATTTCATTTTCTCTAAAACACTCCTCTTGAAAAGCGGAAAGAACAGCAATATCCATAGTTGTGAATTCATGGATATTTTGATCAGCCACTGATAGTATTACTTTAAACAAGAAGTGGGGATTATTGCTACTTGCTAATTATTAGAAATAAAAGAACCTCTCTTTCTCAATGCTGATTCCAACCAAATGAAAGTGACATACATCTGACTACTTTCTACTCGTCTGTAGGAGAATCGCATCACACATGCAAGAATATATTTAGTAAGCACGTTCATTGAATGATAATTACGTTTTAATGCGATGTTGACCAAGTTTCACATGATGGTTTTATTCCATGTGTCGGATTAAAATTGTCAGTGCTAATTATGATTTCTGGTGACATGTCGTGCTGCAGTGAATGGTGTTCATGCGAAGGAATATTAATTTCCGTCGTCACTTAATTAAATATCTAAGTAATGATAAATGTGAGTGAAATTTTGTACAAATTGAGGATAGTGCGTCAATTGAAATAATGATCAAAGTAGCCGCAAACATAAGTGCCTCAAATGTTCCCGTAAATGTAATAGAATAGCATTCATTTGTGAATAGAGGTTTGCCGGAATATCTATTCCTACTCGGGCTTTTCGTCCATGGCTACTATGGGAAGAACCCCATCTCATACCTTCATACAAACTAGTAGCGAAGAGCGTAAAAAGTCGCCCAATTTCAAACGTCATCAGGGTGGGTTTGTTTAAAGAAATGATATGATAGTAAATTTCACCTGGGTGCTAAGATCATATTGTCAGTAAAATCAACACAAGAAAAGCGTAAACATTCATCAAGGTCGCCTTAATGAAAGAAGTCAAAGGTGACTATATAACAAAACAACAGTGCCTAAATCTAAATTTGTTGGAACACTAGACGGTGTTTTTGATAAGCGTTCCTTGAAACACTCTTGATTAAAGATTCTGAACTTTGTGTATTTCTGAACATACTTGAGAAAGAAAAGAAACTATTAAAAATTGTACCCGTTTCCTCCTTCTTTCCTAACCCATACCACTCTCTTCTGACAAACAGAAGAATCCCGTCTTCTTAGTTCATTTTAAAAAAGATTGCCGTGTGCTGGTTTCAACAAGGCAAATGAAAACTTGACATGCAAAAATAATATATGAAATTGATTTCATGTGTTATGGTCCTCCAGGCAGAGTTAAATAAATTCCGTGTATTAATTAATGAACTTCGGTAGAAATCAAGGCTATGGTCTCGCATTGGGCTAAAAGAAGAACAACTTAGCATTTCGTTGTGTTCTTTATTAGACGGGAATTTGATTCAACTTTACTCAGTGTTACTCTCCTATATATTCAACTACTTTGTTTGGGAAACACGAAATACCATTTCAGATGTATGTTTTATATCTCTCTTAACAGTAACTTTGGAGGCTTTTGTAACTGCTCAGCTTATAAGTCAAAACAACATGGAAAAGAAAACTGCCGGGTTCCATTACTTAACTACATTATTTATCATCTTTGTGCGTAAACATGTTTCTTATCATATCCGCTTTAAACAAAAGATCGCCCAAATTAGAACAAAATTACTTATAGTTGAGGAAAATAAAAAGGAAATTAATATTTGTAAAAAGTTGCGATTTACACTACCATTACGATAGCTTCCGTTTAATTCGTTTTTTTTTTTTTGCCAATTAAAAGTTGGCGGGGGTTTATGTTTCTATTTCTGGTTTGTTCATGACGAATTCTCTCCTTGTCTCTTTACTGCAATTTTATACAATAGTCAACAAATTTCTAATACGCTTAACTTTCATAAGACTTTAGGTCTACCTAATTTACATTAAAAAAATGAGGAAGGCTTGGTTTTCAAAATATTTCCATTTTGTAACTTTTCAAAATTCTTTCGAAAAAATATATCCTACAAAGCAATAAAACGTTAATGACAGAACTGCTATGGAAAAAGGCTCCTACCGTTCTTTCTCCAGGCACAAGCATCCGTTAAACAAAACTAACCTGGGATCCACTATAATTGGCTAGGCTGTAGTAGTTTCCTTGTCTAATGAATTTTGTTGTATATAAGTTAAGTATTTTACAGTGCTTTTCGCAAAACTTTTGACAAACGGTTTCCGAAATTCGTTTGAAATTCCCGATGTTCGC
Source organism: Catalaphyllia jardinei (assembly GCA_022496165.2). NCBI lineage: Eukaryota > Metazoa > Cnidaria > Anthozoa > Scleractinia > Caryophylliidae > Catalaphyllia > Catalaphyllia jardinei. The sequence continues at coordinate 13,536,307 of CM042750.1, read as the reverse complement.
TACGAACTTGGCAATTTCATTACATAATTGTCAATCAAATCCTGAACTTGTAAACGAAGTAGGCATTTGTACATCATGCTAGCATTTTTCGAACATTTTAGTAAGGCAAAAGCACTGAGCATTATTCGAGCATTTTGGTGGCATTTTCCAGGAAAATTAATATTATTTCCACAGAACATAGAAATAAAACTATTTTTACGAGAAAATGAAGACTTAACTGAACCTCTTCAAGTATCACTGAAAGGGGACAAAGGATTATCATAATAACAGATCATTTTGAGAATTATCTTCTGGTGTATTAAAACTTTTACATACGTTAACTGTTAACTTGGTATACTAAGCATACGTTTTTGTTAAGCACTCTGAATTGTTAATTGTGTTGAGACGTTAAAATTATGAAAATTTAAAAACCCCTATATATGAGAATTAACCAAGCATTTTAGTGACATATTTTGGGGGGAAACCGAGCATTTTAGTGGGAAAAAAATGGAACTTTAAGGTGGGGCATTTTAGTGGAGAAATAAAAGAATAATGTACAAAAGCCTAAAACGAAGTTGTGAATTTCACGCCGAACTTCGTTGGGAAGTTAACAAGTTCATTGCGAGAGAAGTTCTCGCCATTCGATGAAATTGTCTCGGAATTTCCTTAGATGTTGTGGTTAGTCGTCGATTAGGAATTACTGGTTTTAAAATGGGTATAAAACGTTGCAACTAGATTTTCCCAAATGTGCATCCGACACCTGCCTAAAAATAGAATACAATTTCTGTCGCGTTGATTTATTCTCGGGTAGCTTCAAATAGAACACATAGTAGTTTAATAGCATTATCAGAGATAAAAAAAGAAACCTTTTTTGGAGGACATACGTCATTCTAGAAATAGCGCGAAAAAAAGAACATTTCAATGTCGTGCTGTTGAACTTTTGTATTTACATTACTACTAAAAAACCAGATGCTAGTCGCGCCATCTGTTTGTGATACGGAGTCCCTCTGTACCTCTCAAATAATTTACATCTAAGGAGAAAACATCATAAAATAAGCCTCACTTTTCGCTTTGTTAAATTCATTTGTAGCTATATTACTAAACCAACTACACCGAATGACGCGAACTTCGCTCGCGACGAAGGTCGCAACTTTCCAACGAAATTCGGCGTGAAATCACAACTTTGTTTCAAGTTCACGATTTGATTGACAGCTACGTAATAAAACTGCCAAGTTTTTAGCGAACTTCGGGAATTTCAAACGAACTTCGGAAACCGTTTGTCAAAAGTTTGTGAAATGCACTGTAAACATAGTAAATGTTTGAAAGAAAATTCGCCCCGGGCGGGATTTCAGCCCACGTCCCACCGCAATACTATAGTCTGCCGTGTGACAACCACTACACTATCAGGACAACCACACTGGCAAAACGGTAATCGAAGATGTGATTTATGTGGTATGGAACGTGGTGTCCTGGGAAATTTTTTTAAAAGGTGACAGGGTAGGGGAAGCCTTTAACTCCAATTTGAAATCCAGCCAAGGATCAAGTTAATGATACACGACCGAAGTCAACTTAGAAGATGACAATGAAGGATCTACAAGGGATACAGGCTATTTTTAAATTGATATACTGTACATAAAAGAAATCCAGACCCTGTACACCCCAAATAAGCATATTAAAGAGACTAAATGATTTAAAGAAAATTCACCCTGAGCGGAATTTCGTCCTGAGTGGGATTTT
>CM042750.1:13509591-13529591 GCA_022496165.2 Catalaphyllia jardinei | reverse complement strand
TATGGATCATCCACTCCCAACAATCTAATGATACCAATCACTAAATCCTAGTTTCCTGTGTCAACTTATTACTTATCGTGAAGTAAATAACAAATAAATAAATCAATAAAATCACTTGAATTAATATAAATTAAAAACAACAGTAGGACCACAGAAATGATACGATATGTAAACGCCTCAGTTTATTGCTGATTGTAAATGTGATATGATACTGTAAACCCTTTTCTTATTACTTATTGTAAAAAAAAACAATAACAAACATTCAAACAAACAAACAAAAGTGTAATGTAAAATATTAAACTGCATTTGGATCCGCTTGCGTATCCTAAAACAAGCGAAATAAGTCAAACTGAACTCAGAAAGGCTGACCGTACGGTTGGGGTTAACTGTATTTATTAAAAACTGGATCATTGGATAATGCAATTCGAGAGTTTTCATTGGCTTAGCCATCATGGTATACGAGCCATTATACCATGATCTACAAAAATGGCGAGCGTATGCGTGATTTTTTGGGCCTTTTTATTTTTATTGTAGTCTTGTTTCCTATATTTTGGGGGCGTTTTTAATACAACAATTATTCCACTCGCGCTTGTTGGGTATGAGATGATTATAGCAAACTCGGCGCTACGCGCCTCGTTAGCTATCGATCATCTCATATCCAACGCGCGCTCATGCAATAATTGTTAAAAATTCTTTTAAGTGAAGTCTGAAGTCACGTGTTCCTTAATCTACGTCACAAATCTGAGCATGTCCATGATGTGATCAGCGGCACGGGTAGACCGCAATAAAATAGGATTTTCAGGTTTTAAAACTTCATAAAAAAGAACGCTTTTTATCCAAATTGAAAAATATTTTCGGCAAAGTTCATTGCATGAAATATAGGATTAAATGAGCAAATAAAAATTTTGACGATGAGGGCACTTTAAAGCTAACCCAGGAAAAGCAATAATTTTGATTTGGGTTGCGGTGAGGAATAAAGACTTAAACTTTGGTTCACTTTTAAGCCTGGGTTAGAGTTAACCGGCTTCCGAACTACCTGGCCCTGATTGCAATCGCTTGAGCCCGAGGTCTAATCAAAACTCAGTCCTCAGTCAGCGGTCAACTTAAAAAACCACATTACCTTGATAACGTTTACTATAGCATTTTCCTCCCCAAACGCATGCACCTTTATTTTATGGCCTAGGTAACTTTGACAACATTGAGAAGTATTGTCCACAAGTGAACTCGTCTAAAACCCACAAGGGGGGGCTAAGGCCCCGTCCACACCACGCCAGAAAAATTTGAAAACGCAACAATCACAGGCGGCAGAAACGCTTGCGTGCACCCGTGAGCATACGCATAGCAAGATTTTAGTTTAACCCACGTGGCTAACTGCTTTGTTGTTCGGTGAACACTAGTTTCTATCCGTCAAACTGACATTTACGCCTTAGTGACACTTTCGTGATGCTTACATAACACGTTACTCTATTGACTTTTTTTTTTTGGGGGGGGGGGTGGGGGGGCGCGGGGGTGGCTTGCGGTTAGTTCCAATCTGGTTTGATTGCGGTTAGTTCCACTTCTGTTTGCTTGCGGTTCGTTTTCATCTGCTGGTCAGGGCGACACAACAATTTGCATACATATATGCTTGCAGTGAAGATAGTTAAAAAATTTGGGATCCAGCGGCCAGCGCCCGGTTGGTGTAATGGTTAATGAACTACCACTGACCCGGGTTCTACTCTCGGGATCCGTTAAAATTATTGTTCTTTTTCTTTAAATAAAACGAAATTTATAAGAAAAAAATTATTTTTATAATAAAACTAAGTCTGAAACGAGATTCACTTCGTGTAATTGTAACTGAAAGAGGAATGTCAGTTTGACGTATGGAAACTAGTGCTGACCTTGTTGTTCCCACCATCTTTTAAATGATTTCGGCCGCCATTTTGGATTTGTGTTTGAGGAAGACACGGTCAGACAAATCACCTGATTATCGTGACGTCATCGTCTTCCAAAAGCTCCGTTTTCAAAATGTTTTCCGTCCACACTAAAACCCAAAGCTCCGTTTTCAAATTCCTCCGTTTTCAAGTGCGTTTTCGAAAAGCTCCGTTCTCGGTGGACGATTTCTCCGGATTAGTGTGGACGGAAGGCCTAACCGGAGAAATAAAGCTCCGTTTTGAAATTCTTCCGGTGTAGTCCCTGTCCACGCTACGCCGAAGGAATTTGGAAACGGAGATTTCATTCTGAAAATGCATTAAGTGTTTTCCTTCCAAACTACACCAGAGGAATTTAAAAACGCAACAATCACGGCGGTTATTTTGGATTTGTCAGTCAGGGAAATCACATCATTATCGTGACGTCATCGTTTTTGAAAAGTTTCGTTTGCAAATGTTTTCCGCACTCGTGCAATTCCGCCGGTTTTAAGAACGTTTTCGAAAAGCTCCGGTTTCGTGACGGATTGGTGTGGACTGTAGGCCTAACCGTAGAAAATTAATGTAGCTGCGTTTTCAAATTTTTCCAGCGTAGTGTGGACGCTGCTTTACCCTATCTCTTACGTTATCCTTTTTCCGAAATTTGTCCGTCATGCGATACAAAGTCTCCAAAAATTAAACGTCCATAATTTTTGGCTGGTAAATTAGTTCTACGTGGAGCCCAGTTTTTTCCTTCAGTTAACATAAAAAAATTCAACTAACAATTTAAACGTAATTATCTTGACTTTCTCCCTCCCGAGTCTCCTCTGTGTTCCTCTCGCGGTTTGCAGTATCCTGGACGTTTTCCCACGCACCAAGGACGCTTCCATCCTTTACCCTGTTTTCCCTACATCTTCTATTGGGGCAAACCAAAAACAGGATTTTCAGGTAGGCCTGACGGTAATTCTTGTTACTCAGTCCATAAATGAATGGATTCAAACAGCTGTTGACAAAAACCAATAGGGAGAGGACATGATGCAATTTGGTATCCAACCGCGTTTTTCCCGCCATTGCCATCGCGTAGTTGGTCTGACTTGGCGCAAAGCAAACAATCAGCATGATGCACGCGGCACCTACCATCCGCGTCATTTTCCCGCGAATTTTAGCCCTGCTCTCAGCCGAGGCGATTGTGGACTTGCTTGCCTTGTAAACCATGTGAATGAACAGAGCCAGCATAATCAAGCTTGGAAGCACCATTTTCAAAATGACTTGAATGATACCCACAATACCACGGACCGGTTGCTTACCCCAGTAAAGCTGCCATTTGCATCGTAGGTTCAGCGGATTCGAAGAAACGTATGTCACTTCGAACAGAGAGGTGCCACACAGGATCGTTGACCACAACCACACAAGCGAGATGTAAACAAGTGTTCGCTTCTGGTTGAATGTCTCATTGTACTTGTAAGGCTTGATAATTGCGTACCACCGCTCCGTTGCCAAAGCCATACAGATGTACGCTGAGAAAACCACCAGCTGGAAGAGAAAGGCACGACTCCATATGACCCGGCAGAAGATGTCTCCCAGCAGGTGATTGGTTGGATAAGGAAACGCGTCACCAAGAACAAAAGCTGGATTTGTGATGAGCATGATCGCTGTCAGAACATCAGATATGGCCAGGGACAGGATTAACATGTTGTAGGATTTCTTTAATAGCTTCTTGTCCCAGACGAAAACAAGAATGACCAAGGAGTTTCCTATCATAGCTATTGTGGCCAGAATGGAGTATACTGTACGTGTAAAGGTAGTAATTCCAAGTGGAGGTTGATTCAGTACAGCTGTAGATGAGTTAGAGATGTTCATGTTTGCGGCTTACAGAATCAATCTCTCGTCAACTGCTTGGTTCTTATCATTGCAAACGGTGGTACTTATTCTTCTGAGGTTTACATTATTCAGCAATGTCATTCACATTTTGAGATTTTCCTTGTCTATGGTCATCCGTTCTTGAATAAATCTAGGAGGGATCAAACGACGAAATACTAATTACTTACAATTTCTCTCTATATAGGATATATACAATTTTAAAACAAAAAGGCGAGATCGTTAAATTATCTGCTAAAACATACCACTTGTCAGTTCTGCCTGTATTTCAATCCGACTAAATCAGCGTGTTTTTGTAAAATTACGTCATGTGACCAATTATTCCAAAAGGCCTATTGGAGCTTCACCCCCACCCCCCTCAAAACTACGCCGGAGAAAAAAAAACAACAACAACTTTTTTTGTACTCACTAAGCTTAACGAAAAAGGTTTCACGCTGACAACGCAAAAAATGTTTCGTTCCACACTACGCCGGAGACAAAGCAACGACCACCAGATATTGTGGATTTGTGTTTAAGGAATCTCGGTCAGGGAAATCATACAATTATAGTGAAGTCGTTTTTTGAAATCTCCGTTTTCAAAACATATTCCATCCACAGTAAAACGCAAAGTCGGCGCTTTCAAATTCCTCTTTTTTAAAGAGCGTTTTCGAAAAATTCCGTTTCGAGACGGTTTAGAAATATATCTGCGGTTTCAAATTTCGCCTGCGCAGTGTGAACGGGGCCTTGAACTGAAACTTTCACGGCGGACGTGGAAATTGATCTAATCAATTCCATTTGAACCGTGAAGTCATGAAAGAAGTGTTATTTAAATTATTGGCTAAAGTTTGTACTTTCATGAGTAATCACAAAGCTGCTCAATAACTTTATTTCTAAAACCATCCGGCAAACTTCTCGTAGATTTCGTGTGTCAAAGCAGTCCATTATCGAACATGCTTCTCGACTAGTTTGCGTCAAAAAAGATCATTAAAATGGTCGTTAGGAATTAACATGACAGCCTTGCACTGAAACAATTAAATGTTTGGCTTGAGGCCAGTGATATATGTCCATAATTGACCAGCAAAGAAGCAGAGTTGAATCCGCTAATTTAAAACCTGACCAACTCTTCTAAGATTTGGTGCGTCATACCAGCTTAACTGACTTGCTTATTAGCTTGATTTGTAATCTTTTGCAAGTTTCCTGTAAACTAAGTTCATAATCATATCTTGATCATGGAAAACCTAAATTCAAAACTGTTTTGATTTTTTTCAAATTAACTGTGTTCGGAAAGCACGAATAACCCGTAAATTATGGCTAACGACGACAGAAATGGCGGAATCTGAAAATTACACATAAAAATGGAAAGATGATTCTTGGAAAGCTAGAGTCGTGCTTCTTTTATGTTCTAGGTAGGATTCCGATTTTCTATCTTTTGATGATAATTACTGCAGTCTCAGTTCCAAAACCGTAGGAACCTTTGTTTCCTTAAAGTACTGATCTAGAATAAATTTCACATAAAGCACGCCTTGTATGATTAAACTTGTTCGAAAATCCGTCTATTTGCATTTAGAACAACTTCAAAGATCATTAAACCAGCTTTTTCGATATTTCAAGGAGTTTTTGGTTGTGCTCATATTTGCTCAGTCGTCTCTATGTGACCAAGAAATTATTTGCTTAGCTAGAACCCTTCCTCCTAGTTTAGAAAATACCATTCTGGTGGTCGAATTTTAATGTCGTTACCATTGGTTATAGTTTACACAGGCTCCATGACCGAACGAAAAAAAGTACTTTTGCTACACAATTCTTGAAAGCTGAACTTTTGTTCCCAAGTTGAATGTCCCACTCGAAAATATAGCTAAGACACTACTTACCAGTGATGTGGAAAACTTATCTATAATTTTTTGTTGGCTTTCACTGCTCAGCTTAAATTCGTGGCTGTGCGGGTTTTTTCCCAACCAATGACCGGCGGCAACATATGAATGTTTTTATCTTGATTTAAATGCAAATGTTTTTGCCGGAGTATAGAAAGGGATTTCACGAGCGTCGTTAGCACTTTATACAGGGTAATCACATTTTAATTCCTTGCAGCTGTCCTGTTTCTTCAATAAATCCATTGCCACTTTGTTTTTTTGTTTTCTCTGAAAAGCCGTACATTTAGACGAAAAGAACTTATCAAAAGCTCCTGATCCGACAGTGAAGCTTGGACAACACTTAAGCAAGTAAATTTCAGATGTGATCGACCAAGCCCAATAGAAGAACTACTTAAGCCTTATCATGCACTTGTTAAAAAAACGATGGATCAACACGGATATACGGCAGTTTACTGAGTTTTAAAATTCGAAATTAAAAACCAAAGTTAATTCAATGCAAATAGTGTGTGCCAACATTAAATATATTTTAACATAACACTAAAAAAGTATTCAATCTATTGTGAATAGTCTAAAAAAACGTTATAGGTGATATACTACTAGCAGTCATGGCAAAAAAAAAAAATTGAATAGCAATGTAACTGAGTACGTAATGCCATTTATTGAATTGTAATGTAATGTTGCGCAAATTTAATGTATTTTTAAGCCGTGTATTGTACTTGTAATTATAAAAGAACAATAATAATAATAATAATAATAATAATAATAGAAAGGCCAAAGCTGTGGTTATCTTCAATGGCTACGATGCACGACCGAAATGACCTTGTCTTTCTGCTCGGTGAGAAACAAGAGGGAGTAGAAAGAGAAGGAAATCTCTGGGTGCGTTTCTCTGGGATGATTTGGATCAGGATTACTGATGCAAGATCAATCGGATCATGCTGCTTCCAAGAAGCCGATGAATCTGGCAAGACTGGATTCATTGCTTCCTTTGATGTACCACGAGCTAAGTGATCCTGGATAAGTGGTTCAGATCAAAATGATCCCAAAGGAAGATACTGATTTGTCTAGTAGTATATCACACTTACCGTCTCGCAAAAAAAGAAACAAATCGAATTGAGCCAAATAAATGTGATAATGGTTGACTGTCACTGAAAAGATGACGCCAATCGGTGAAGAAATTTGCCATATTCATTCTTAAGTGGGCAGCCTCCTTAATGGCTTTCAGAAGAGTTTCATTTGCATGAAATTGAACAAGCAGGTGAAACATATTTTCATGAATGAAATTAGATTAAAAAAAATACTTTTTCAAAAGAAAAAAATGCGCTGCCTAAGAATTAGTTTCAGGCAGTGTCCACACTACGCCGGAGCAATTTGAAACCGGAGTTTTATTTCTATTGTTAGGCCTATCATCCACACCAGTCCGTCACGAAAACAGAACTTAAACGCCCTTAAAACCGAAGGGTTTTCAAAACGCTGGCTTTTAGTTTTCGTGAGAACGAAAAACAATGATGGCATCACTATAATCTGATGCGACTTTCGTAACAGCGTTTTCCTCAAATTCAAATCCAAAATGACCAATGATAGTTTTCTTTTTAAAAATAATATTCTGGTGCAGCTTGAACGGAAAACATCTGAGGCGTGTTAAGATTGAAGCTTTTGTTTTCAAACTTCGGGGAAATTTTTTTTGTCAAGTTTGGAGTGGTACTAGAAAAACACCTTTGGCCAGTCGTCGCAAAGCATTTGAAATCAAGATTTTTCTTCCGTAAATTGAATAACGCAAGGACCTACATTGGTATGACAGAGCACGAATTCAAAACAAGATACAACAACCACAAGCTCTCTTTCAAAGACCGAAAACACTCACATGACACTGTACTTTCAAAACACATTTGGGACTTGAAGGACGGAAACATCGACTACGAGATCAACTGGCGCATCATCAAAAGGGCAAGCGCATACAAGGGCAAGCGCATACAAGGGCAAGCGCATACAAAGGCAAACCATCTCGCTGCAACCTACTTGACCGCTCAAAATGCCTCCCTCTTAAACAAGAAATCTGAGTTGGTGACAAAATGCCGCCACGAAAACAAGTTTTTCGTAGCAACCAATAAGAAGAAGCGTCCCTCCAACCGTTCTTGAATGTTAAACATTTATAACTAACAACTTCTCGTAGACAACTCTCAGTCTGATGATCGCCTAGAGCGTGAAACTCGAGTAACTAGTAATAATTTCCTTCTTTTATATAGGTATGTATGTATGTATGTATATATATATAGATATTATATATATTATATATATATACCAGTATATAGTTAAAGTGCCTATGAAGTAATTTTTTTTCTTGCATAATTTGCTTGCTTATGTCTTGTTGAACACAGCTAAACGGTTTTAACCGATCTAAAGCACTTTCTTGTCGTATTTTTTGAAGCTCGAAGTTTGGATTTCGCAACCTAAAATGGGTTCGTTTTGCGCGCGGTCAAAACGATCACCTTACACAGGAAGTGACGTAGTTGGTGGTTCTAAAGAGGATAGTGTCATGGCGGACCAGAGAGCAAAGAAGGGAGCTAAGAATTATTGCGCGGCCGGTGGCCCCAATAAAGTCAATTGCTCCAATAAAACCGGAACGCCTGGAATTTCAATGCATTACTTTCCTAAGGAGGAAAGTTTGCGGCAGAAATGGACGCGATTTGTCCGGATAAATCGGGACGATTTCGTGCCGAAGAAGTCGTCATGCTTGTGTTCCGCTCACTTTGACGATAGTTGTTTCGAACACACGCCGGTCTCTCTTACGGATGCAACTGGAGAAGCTATTGAGTTGAAGAAACGTCTAAGAAAGGTTCAGTACCAACAAGGACTGCTGTTGTGCCCTATACGTCTCCCTTGACTGACCGAAAGCGGCGAAGAGTAAGTGAAGTTTACTTATCCTGAACTCATTTCGGTTCATCGCACGTGGCGTTGTTTTGCATCTAGCTTATGTAATGCACTCAAACATTAATTCACGAATAAGTTTATTTCTTTTCGCAAATCATTCAAGATACATTTTCTCGAAGATTTAAGATAAGGCTGTCCGTTTGAAAGACCCTTGAAATCATGAAGTAAAATACAGAAAAGGCCAAATAAATAAAATAAGCTGTACACTTGGTGCACACATACTAGAAGTCTGAAGACGAATAAATCGATGGTTATATAAATCATTTCTTTTGTACAAGTTCTTACTAAAAACACGTGTGTTTTGTAGCGTGCACATGTTTTATATAGTACGAGAATGAATAGACCATTTTACAGTTGTTTGTTCAGTGATCTAGGCTTTGGATTGCAGCGAGGCTGGAGTTGACCTTGTTTTAATACAGACCTCACTGCTTTTGTCAAGTAAATGCACCTAGTTAGCATCAGAACAGCTTGTTTAACACAACAAAAACAGCGAGATCTATATCAAAACAAGGTCAACTCCAGCCTTGCTGCCATCCAAAGTTATTTTTTCTCAATTTATTTACTTGTTAAATTGAACAATTAATACACTGATCCTTACAGACAAGGAGGTAGTTTGGATATTTACAACACTTCTTAGTATTACAATAAACTGTAGATAGAAAAGTTTTTGTTTGAAATCATACAATAAAATGTTTATATGCAAGTTGCAGATACTTGCAGAAAATTGCAATATTAAAAACTCATGAGTTTCAACTTGTAATGTCAATAAAATTAACAACAAAAACTGAATTGTCAAATATTAAACTGACAATCGAAATTAAAAAGTTCCCCAAAAATCTACTTTAAATAGTGCACAGTTGTCTAATGTTACAAGCAAGTGCTAGTTGCGCTGTTCTGCAGACTGATATCCATGTACTTGGGCCGACTGGAATTTTTGGCGGATGTCACAATAAACACATGCTGGAAGAGGTCTTGTATTGTCCCATCCCAAATATCCACATATCCATCAGACAAGCCACCTGTACGCCACTGCTCTCAGAAATCTAATGAAAAGTAATCAAAGAAAATTTATATGAAAGAAAGCTGAGAATACTTTACACTCCATCCTGACAATCAAGGGAAGTAAAACAACACAGTGTTGCTTCTTTCTAGATTTTTCTAACTGATATCATTTGAAGATGACACTTGTCTGAAAAGGTGATAAATAAACTACAACAAGCCACATGAGCTACAATACATTCAAGAAGTTTGTGGTTATTAGACTTGCGGGCTACTGGTTACATCATTTGAACAAAAGAAACTGAGATAAACCAAAGTCCCGGAGGAATCCTGACTTCACACTTGTCATTGGCTTCCCCGAGGGGGGAGAGGGGACCCTGGGTGGGGGAATACAGGGACTTTATGGGGACTTTCCAACAAATGTCTGCCCTTCTGGTGGGAGAAATGTGAAGACCTAGATTTATGAATGCCCTACTCTCAAAAAGAATATAGGGACTTTGCTTCTGTTCAACCGAGAAGAGACTGGGAACAATTGATTGTTCGCTTGATCGATGGCAAGATGGCAGAGGAGAAGAAGGTATGTTATAAAATCCATTGTTTTTTGTCTATCAAACTTTTTGTGGGATAAGCAACTTTAAAATTTGCCTGCGTATATACTATTGTTCATAGAGGTCACTATTGAAGGTTAAAGGTCATGAACCGCCATGATAGTGACAGTGTTTCCCTTGTTCTTCATCAGTCCGGATAGATTTAAAACAGAACCTGGGGGATTCAGGACGAGGAGAAAAGTTGAAATTTTTCACCAGACTGCGAGCACTTTGTGTACCAGTATTCAAAAAAAAAAATTAAAGTTCAATTTTCATCCGAATGCAAAGTCCGAGTGTTTGCTAACTGTACAATAAAGTTCTAAAGTGCATCTTCAAATCCAGTCGGGTGCTTGGCTTCGCCAAATACGGGGGACTTTGCAAGAAGAAAATCCTCCACGGGTGGGGAAATGCACAATTCGCAAAGTCCCCACATCGGCCCTGGGTTCCCCCTCTCGGGAAGCCAATGACAATACATAATTTTAGCGAAAGGGAACTTCAGACATCATTTAAAAACCAACATGTGTTCTGCGAACATACAAATTTAGCACATTCCCATCAATATTAGCTAGGATTTTCATGACCTGATAAGACAAGATCTCAAACGCTACTTTAATAGTCACTGATTTTGAGTTTGTCCATCGCGGCGGCGGTAGCCTCTTCCATTTCGGTCTCGCAACAAAGGAGCCACTTGTGTGAGAACACTTCGATTCGTCGTGTCTTGTGATGCAGCTAATTCGTTCGATACTTCCATCGAACATTAGTTTTTGCCTTACTTGAGCAATCTCTCGGCAGCATCTATATTCCACGGCGTCAGAAAGATTCTCAATTGTGCATTCTGCACATTTGCACCTTGCAAAACAAATACAAAATGTAAGTCTGATGTAGCTCGTAAGGTGCGAAGAACCGAAATCCATCGGTTCAAGCTGATTCAACCAAGGGTTCATCTGGAGAATTAAAGAGAAAACTCACCATTCGTTTACAGGTACTTCTCTTTCCAATCTAGACCTTAACACTGTTGGAGAAAGACCATCCTGGTCTTCTTCAGCGTCCTCGTCTTCATCACTCGTGTGAGCTAGCGGTTCGTCTGCGTAAGGTTGGACTTGTCCAAGAACCTCCATTTCTTCCGATGATTCGCTACTAGACGACTGCTCATCGCTTGACATAGATGCGGAAGATGATATGTGATCGTCACTCTCAGACATAGTTACGTTGAAGCCCAGGAAATCAATGGCAATAGAGTACTTCGACGGAGAGATTCTCACTCTGCAGCACACCAGGTGTCAACAAAGCGCTGGAACCACCAACTACGTCATCAGTGCTAAACTCGTTCCAAGTTTCCGGAGACACTATTTGAGGGACTTTGAGCAACCAAAAAGCGGATTTACTTTTCTTTTCGTGAAATTTCTTTTGTCATTCCGCAATTAGGACATAATAAGCTACAAAATTATGCAAAAAAGATTTTTACTTCATAGGCACTTTAAATATTTTTTTCCTCCAAAAATGAGCCCGCGTACCTACCCTTCCCTCCATCTCGTGTTACGTGCCCGAGAAGGGAGCCATATTTTTACGAATGTTGTCCACGCAAGATAGGATGTATACTGCATTACTTGATACATGGAGTGAATTTGGTTAGAAATGTTGAAAATTTTAGAATTTGTGGAGCCCAAACTGTAAATATTTCTGTTTTGAGATATTCGTCGGCCTCCATTACGGTCATTACGGGCTCAAGTTATGAGTGCAAACTCCCAGAAATTCTCAGCTCAAGGCAGCGATTGTGAATTTTGACTTCCAGCTTTTGCGATTTCTGGCGAGTAAATATTGCTTTCTTTAAACATACAGCCCACACGTCATATCGAAATGACCCAGACTAAACTAAAGTCTATCTCAGACTAAGAGTCCAGAAATATTCGCCAGGTTTACGTACGATCGCTGCGTGCGGGACAATTGCTATAAAGCTTCATTCAGTAATATTCACAATGTTATGAAATTGCTAGTTCCATTGAAATGCCAAATGACTACAATTGCTTTATAACAATGGCCCAAAGTCGAATAACATCTGTAACAGATGACATCCTGAAATGCATAAAGTGGAATGGAATCTGTACTTTGTTGCAGATTATCGTCGCTCGTGTGTTACACGCGTAGACCCAGATCGATGAGGCAAAACAAAAGACATCAAGTTTAATGAATCTAACTATGATACGAAAACTGACAATCTTAAAAGCTGTGTAAACATTTGGTGACTATTGTGGTCACGCAAATGGGATCGAAATGCAGGTAATAATCAATTCAGTATCTTAGATTGTTGGAAACAGAGTTGATCAGAGTTATCTGCAGTGGGTTTGCTTTCACTCAAGACTCTTGTCCTGCTAGGCCCGGGTCAACTAAAAAGGGATGTGCCTGGTATTTTCCAAATTGTTTTCATTTATATCTTCATCTTTTGTATCTATTTAATTTCAGGGGCAGCAGTTAATGTTACATCGACTGGATTTTTCTTGGCTAGCCATCAGTAGTAAGTAATTATTACATGTATAAACAATGATACAGTCAAATGAATAATAACAATGACGATTCAAGAACTTTAAATGATAAATACTTTGAGTGGAGGGTGGATTGTCTGGGCAAACTGACTCCATCAGACTTAAACGCTTTCCTTCGAAAACCAGGCTCGCACACTTTCAACTTCATTTAGCCAGCAGATAACTGATGTACAATTTATAGCTCACCATCATAGCTTCAACCAACTCACCTTAGATATTGACATAATTATTCCTTATGACTGTCTCTTTCACTGAAATATAAAACATTGGTACATATAATACCACTACAACCTGGACAAATACACACTAAAATGTTGTTTTGAAAAATTTCCACCAACAGAAGTCAAGACTGACACTTAAATACGGTGATTAATTTAGTGTTAATGAACTGTCACACTACCTAATATCTTTGTTGTGAAACAACTTCACCACTATCGTGGAATTATTATCAGGCTAAACTTTTGTTAAATATATAGAGTTTTTTGAGTTAATGATATGTGGCCAATCTGAACAGAACTTACCATCAAGCATTTTTGCTAACCTTTAGCACAAATCATCGACAAGAAACGTTTTCTACGGTGGCCCACAACTGTCACGGCAAAGTCTTTTTACTCACGGCAAAATCAATTTTGCCACAGCAAAATAAACTTCATCACGGCAAAATCATTTTCACTCACGGCAAAATCATTTTCACTCACGGCAAAATCATTTTCATCACGGCAAAATCAATTTCACTCACGGCAAAATCATTTTCACCCACGGCAAAATCAATTTCACCACGATAAAATCATTTTCATTCACGACAAAATACATTTCACCACGGCAAAATCATTTTCATTCACGGCAAAATCATTTTGGCTAACTGGCTCACGTGACATTAGCTCGCAAAGTGCTATGCACAGCAAAAATAGCATGAGTAAACCTAATTTTTAATTTGAGTAAAATCAGCTTTTTACTCAATATTTTGAGTTATTTTGAGTGTGGTTTTAATCTCAAAATACTGAGTAGACTGAACTCACTATCTTGAGTGAAGACGGTATTTTACTCATAGTTGAGTAGAATTACTCAGGCATTAATAGGGAGCATTTTACTCATAGCTGAGTAGAATTACTCGGGCATTAATAGGGGGTATTTTACTCATAGTTGTGTGGAATTACTCAGGAATTAATATCCCGGGGTGCCCAGGGGTACTCCCCTATAAAAATGACGGGGTGCTTGTTGGAATTTTTTTTTAAAAACCCCTTAAGGGTACCAAAATCTCATTTTCTGGGTGTGGCTTCAAATTCGTTTACACCCCTAAGAGGTACCAATTCTGAAATAACAAATTAATAGCCCAGTTTCAACAAGAGTAGAAATCTGGGACAAGAGTAGGCGCGTTCAGTTATGGGATCGTTTGGGGAACGTGAAATTGCAAAACAAATACACATCCCCCAAACGATCCCATAATTTAATGTGCACCCACCTTCTCAGGTTTCCACTCTTTTTGAAAGTGGGCTACTGCCAATGGCATGACTGTTTTAAAGTAAAAAAAAAAATCGGAAATGAGTCATTTGTTATGGGTTCCGTCTTTTCCTTCAGATTGACAACCTTTTAGACCCCTAAAAGATACTGTGACAAGTCTAACAGCAATCATTTTAGGTTTTCGCACATTAAGCAGTACCAGTTCACCAATTCCTTCCTCCCTAAAATGTAAGATCAGCACACCCGTCATTTTTAGTAATTTATGAATGAGGTGAAGAGATCTTTTTATTTTTTAATGGACCACAAGGGACCTAACAAGCATTGGCTGTGACCACCCCTTAAGCATTCAAACTAACAGGAGAGGGCCACAATTTTACCAGTAAATGTATTTAGTGCCATGCGTCACCCTCTTAAAATGCAGTCCCTTAATTTCTACCACTGGACAGATGAGAATGCTATAGCCTCTGCTCCCACTAATATGGCATTGGAGCGGAATTCCTAACTCTATCACCAACAAATTATTATTGTGTATCAATGTTAATGTGACTTGAGCTCATTCCTCTTTATTTGACTGAATGTAATTGTAGCTTAATTACAGTAATCAATTCAAACCTATCACAGAACTCTTAGCCAACCCTTCCAACATTAGCTGTGACTGCTCCTAAGCTATAATTACAATACTACTCAAATTAACAGATGGTGAAGGCATAGCATACACTATTGAGTTATGGATGCACTTGAGAGGTTGCTAGGCACGAAAGAAGTGTAAGAGTTGCACAAGGCGATAGCTGAGTGCGACTCTAGCTTCTTCAGTGCTTAGCAAAGCTCCCAAGTGCATTCATTGCTCAATAGTGTACGCTATGGCGTTTACCATTTGTTTTGTAACATACATGTAACATTAACATTGGAGCAAATGAAATCAGGCTTTAATTGAGCTAGTACATCACGAAAAATATTAGCACCTGCACAAACATCCGAGCATACACCCACAGGCAAATAGTAGACGCTGAATAGCCAATCATAGTGTGTGCTTTGCTTTAGTTATGTTATTAATAGTCTTATTCAACACAAGGCTGTACAAAATGACACTGAAGGACAAGTAGCGCTGTCATTGTCAATATATTCCCTTGTAAACAATGCAGCACAAGAGAACTTGGTGTTCTACAGTCTGAAATGAACAATGAACAGTACATGTACTTCCAGGATAATAATGATTCCGTTTGTCTCACAAACTCCGTGTCATAACATCCGTTTTGTTCAAAGTGGATTCAAATGAAGACATCGAAGCAGTATTATGGGCTGAAATTGTCCTTGCATTAAATCATATTTGATGAACTTGAGTTAACTTATGCAATCTACTATGTATCTACACACAACAAACAAATGGCAACCAAATTGGCCAAATCCTCTGTGTAGTCCAAGTGGATGAAAGTCTTGGATATTGTTTTGCTTTATGCAGGCCATTTCATTCTTTATTTGTACTTTATAGGCATTTAAATGATGAATGTACTCCAGGACTTGTAACTTCTTGTATCTGAAAATCACCATTTCTCCATCACATATAAGCACCTGGTTCACCTCCCCAAAAAGAGGGACTCCATGATGCAAACCAACAATAACAACAGAGCCTTTGGAATACTTTGTCCCATAAACCTTAGCCCATGATGTCCTAAAAGGTAGAAATAATAATAATATTCAAAGGTATGGCCTTCTTTCTCCCTGGTAATGTGGAGTTTTAGGGTAATGACAGCATGTTATTTTTGTAAAACACTGACATGAAATTACAGGTTTCAATATGCACACTTCTATTTTAGTCAACAACCCTTTTTCAGCACAATGTGTTCAAAAAGTTACATCAAGTTGAACTACATCTTATATTAATCAGTAACTAAATTCAATTTTTGCCAATAAATCTAATCCCTTTCTTAATTTTATCTATGCTAGCTGTGTCATAATAGTTTCAACTAGATTAAGGTATTTACCTTGTGACCACAGTATCCCTATTTATTAGAGGGTCCATCGCTAGCAATTCATCTACAAAGCCACAATCATCAACGTTTGACTTGCTTCCTGGAATAAATTTTAACAATAATTCAAATGCTGTTGTAATCTTAATGTTTGATAAAGAGGGGTGTGGGAAGATGGGATGGACAAGGTCTTCGATTTTTACCATTTTCCAAGCAACCATTTAGTGAGAGGTTTTCTGAAAGAGCAAGACATTTTTCCATGGGAACAAGAGTAAGCAGGTGCAGTGGAAGTGTAATGTTGCGATTTAGTGAGCTTAAACAACTGCACTGGTGATTGCAATGGAAACATCACTTAACAATGGACAAGTGTGCCCATAATTTCATGTTTTCTTCTTAACTTTATTCTATCACTGAAGAGGGGGGGGGGGGGTAATTAATGACTTCAGTACAGGCATTTGGCATACCTGGCCCAACTTCAAGTGACAGCCTTAAAAAACTTCCACCAGGAGCTTGAAGCAGATAAGGTTGCAATGCCTGATGGTGCTGTGCTTAGCCATCATTCTTATTCAAAATGTGCTTTAGAAGTGAAAGGATTCTGTTTGGTTTAGTTGACCTTAAATATGTGTAGTGACATGGTCTGTGGTTTGTGGGAAGACCACTTAAATACTCCTAAAATATGTTTCTCAATTCTTCACTGCTTAAAACCATCTGAATGCAATGAAAAAAGCTACAAAAAAATAAGGAGCTGAGTCCGTAACTTTACTCACTCACATCTCTGGAGCACTAAAAAAACCCTCTCTTAAAAATCTATAATTATGCATGCGAGAGTCATTGGGAGTAATATATAACCTTATTACAAATAGAGATACTCATTCACCTGACTGACTTAAGGATGCAGCGTCAGTTAACAGTACTTGTGGTTTAATGGGACTTGGCTTATTGCACATGTCAGGAGAGCCAAAGTCAAAGCTTTCAATTCTCTCATTCAAAGTTCGAAGTGTGAAGAAAGCCTCTTCCTGGATGTATTTCTTGAGTAATAGTTTAACTTCAAGGGGTAAAAGTCCTTCAAGCTGATCATGCATGACATCCAGGTCAAGCCCATAGACTACATGAAAGTACTGAGACTGATTCAGAATAGATGCCCTCTTCACTCCTTACGTGGAAGCCAAGGTTGGATCAGCCTGGACTAATTGACAATGTCTGTTGTGGCCAGCTCTGGTTCGCAACTGAAATTCATCTTCTGTGAACTTAAATCATACACATACATGTAAGGTTTTATACCAAAAATAAACTTGAACTGTTGATATGGAATGTACAACTGTATAGTTAGTTCGTTGGTACTACATGTATTTACAGTTCACTGTAACTAGTCTGAAGAATATTGTTCATATTGTTCAACTTATGAAGGACTTTGTTATAATGAGGTTTGTTAAATCACAAAAATTTTACTACAATAGTTTACCTTTGTTTGTATGTCAGCACTAGTTGCCATACAGACTCTACAAACTCTGAGTGAGTTGAAGCTTTCAATATATCCTCCAATAGAATGAGCTCCAAGATTGTCATCAGATAAGGGACCGATGCTGCCGCGAAATACTCTGTATTGTCCTTCAACCTCTGTATTGTCCTTGCACACCATAATCCTAAAAAAAAATCCAAAAAAAAGAAATTGTAATAAAAAAACCATGCTGAAGGGGGTACAGGTGTTCATTTATGTTATGTTTGCTGATTGTTTTTTAATTTACCCATCCTTGCTGCACACGCAAAATTATCTTGTAATGCAGGCCACATCATTCCCCGGTGTGCACTCTGTGTAGGATTTGTAGGCATTATCCTCTGTTTGTGAAAAAATGAAAATAATCTATTGTCATAGAACTTAATATTTTTCCGTTGTTCTGCCAGGTACACATCAATCAATTGCACAATGATTGTGCTCTAATTTTAGCTGTTTTTTGTTTGCAAATACCCTGCTAAAAGACTAACTCGATTGAAAGGAAGAAAACAGTTTGACTAAAAATACTTGTAATGAAGAACTGGTGTTGGCAAGTCATGCATCTCTAGTTTACAAAAAATGTACTTACAGACTCAAGGGAAGTCAAGTCTCGTACAAAGGGCTGCAAGATTCTGTTCACTCCATATAAGTTAATATGGGATGTTTTACACAGGGCAATAAGCTGGACCATACTAACTACTGAACGGTATCGAGGGTTCAAATGTCCAAGTGCAAAGTAAAATGCTCCTGAAAAAGATTTATAAAACATGGATTGTCAGTCATGATAAAACACCCACAAAATTATTAACCAAACAGTAAATAAATGGCATGTGCATCATATTGGGGCCACAAGAGAGTTTCAAGTCCTGTTTGATTTTTTTTTATGCTTTGCAGAACAAGAACCTAGGTGTGACGGGATGGTCAGTTATCTCTGGATAATTAATGTTACCAATGAACCTTCAAGAAAAGAAACATTTCTTTTTGTTGTTTTTAAAATTTTGTAACAAACTTTTGTCTGTTGGAGGTTTGAGTCACCGTGATAAGAAAGGAATCACCGTTTTGCTTTTTACTTTTTCTAATCATCTCTTAACAACGTTCTTATTTACCAATTTTATGTTTCTTGGTCTTTGATCCAAGGGGATTAGTGACTTGAAAGTCATCATAGTAGCAATGAAGAACAAGAGCATGAGGGTCATGTGCAAAGAGTCCATTTGATTTAAAATCTTCTCCATCACAAAAGTCTCTCAGTGTGCCATCAGTACTTGCATGTGAATTCCTTACCTGTTGATGGCATACAAAAAAAAAGAAGAATAAGAATGCATGATACCGTCAAAATTGTATTTTTGATGCAAAATTTATGTTTGCATATAAATTATGTTTATTTATTTATATGTTTTTCTGTTTAGCAAGTACAGACATATTAATATTACAAAGTAATGTTAAGTTTATATTAAATATTTTTAGTATAATTTGTTACTCAGATGACTGCATGGAGTTGAGCATGCTCTGATAATTAACTTCAGTGCTACGTGATTATAATACTGAACTGGTTACCACACAATTGATTTGTTTCTAAAAAAAATAAAAAGGCAGTTGCTCTGATAATTACCCGAGTAATTATGTTAAAGCAATTAATAGTCTCTGTGGGCACCTGAATATTGTTGAATAATCCCTAGACTTTGTCTCAGGATTGTTCAACATTATTCACTTCCCCTTTGGCGCTATTTAGTTATTGTTAAATAAAGCCATACTGTACCTGTGAAAGACCATCTGGATGATTAAGCAGTGCTTCTAGTGTTTTCAGTATGGGAATGTAGTGAAATGTATCTTTCATAAATCGTAATTTTTGCTGCCCCCAGATAATACGATTCTCTGCATGCTGACTCAAGATTATCTCTTCAGGCTCCTATAGAATAGTTTAGACACGAAAGTTTAGACAAGAACTGCACATTATTTATTACAATGACTTACTTGGGAACTGCCTACCTCAAAAGGGCTGAAAATTCTATGCCTTGTAAGTATATTCATGTTTCAACAAGGAAAGGCAATCATGGCAACTTGGCTGGCAAAACTCTCAAGAAAGTGGTTTTACTCTGCCAGCTACATGTTAGGTTTATTTAATTACGAAAAATTAAAGCCACTTCTTATTCTAACTTGTGAGATATGGGAAGGCATTCAAGTTATACACCCACATACTATTTGCTACAATTAGTCAAGTGCACTTTTAAGTCAGGGGTAAAGCACACTTTAATACATATGCATTT
Organism: Catalaphyllia jardinei; assembly: GCA_022496165.2. NCBI lineage: Eukaryota > Metazoa > Cnidaria > Anthozoa > Scleractinia > Caryophylliidae > Catalaphyllia > Catalaphyllia jardinei. Next base: position 13,509,745 of record CM042750.1, on the reverse strand, counting down.
GGATCCTTTTGTTTCATGCATATTGCTAGAGCAACAAAGATACCATGTCTTGTCCTTCAAGTATCTTCACACAAACCACTGTAAAAGCAATTTAAGAGGATGAAAAAAGAAGAGAAGCTCGACCTAACTGAAAGCAAATGCCTGTAAATTATAA
>CM042750.1:13482446-13493181 GCA_022496165.2 Catalaphyllia jardinei | reverse complement strand
AAACTGGGTAAGGGAGCCGAAGGGAAATTAAAAGCACTACACAAACCCGGTGTTTGTGAGGCGAAGCACACAAAAAACATGACAAATAAGCTTAAAACGTGTGGAAACTGGGGAAGGGGGCCGCAGGGAAAATAAAAGCACAACAGAAACCGGAGTTTGCAAAGCGAAGAAAACGGCACTAACAAACAGCCACGTGGAATAACAAGGTGAAGACGAATCGGGGAAAAACTAAAGCAGTCGAGCGAGCTAATAGCTGGAAATGAAATTAATACCTGCAAAGGAGCTGGGTTTTGCTGAGGATTGTCAACATTAGCTGGAGCAACTGGAGGCTGAACAAGAGCTTGGGCGGCTGGAACTGCAGCTTGAACAGGAACTTGAGCGTCAGCCATAACACGGTTCTGTGCAAGAGGGATTCTAACTCGAACTGGGCCGAAATGATATTCGGAGCTCTTATTTATACTCGCACTGCAAGGGACTGGCGCGAATAACCCTTACATATCACATACATTATATTAAGCCTATTTTGTTAGTTTAGTTGCTTGCATGGTGGGAAGGTGAAGTGGACGCAGAAAAGCATATACATGTACACTGGTGTAACTGACATTTAAATTTATATATTACTAGCTACAACATAGTCTCTTGGAGTTTTATTGAGGCTTGTGCCACTTGTAGTCCAATTCATACTGTAGCCGCTAAATCAACCAGCGAACACTACATTTTTATTTGAAGTCTCTACCGTAAGATACTTGCCGTACGGGAAATATCGGCCCGTCCCAGCGTGACAGTTCTAGTAAGAAAAGAACAACAAATACTAAGAAAATATACTGAATGAAACACAGGCAACGGAACAACTAAAACGAACCTTATCGGTGAAACTCCAAACAGGAAAACGTACGAAAGATGACAAATAGATGGATAAAGAAAGGATGAAACTACACCGGCGAGAGCAAAACTACACTGAACAAAATTAAACGAAGTGAAATATACAACGACGCCAATGAATATTAATTTAAGTGGCGGGAAAACACCTAATAGCGCACGAATGAATGAAAGGAACGAGAAAATCGCATAGCGAGGTAACATACATACTATCATATTATCATATTCAAGAGGAAAACGTCTTGTTCACAGCATTCTGCAAGTTTGGGTTCACGGTGTATCATTTACACAGAAAACTATGGTGGCCCACAACTGTCACGGCAAAGTCTTTTTACTCACGCCAAAATCAATTTCGTCACGGCAAAATACATTTTACCACGGCAAAATCAATTTCATCAGGGCAAAATTATTTTCCTTCACCTCAAAATCAATTTCATCACGGCAAAGTCATTTTCACTCACGGCAAAATACATTTCACCGCGGCAAAATCAGTTTGGCTAACTGGCTCACGTGACATTAGCTCGCAAAGCGCTATGGGAGCTAATCCAACATGGCGGAGTTCCTTGTGGTTCCATGACTCAACATGCATTGCTCAAACTGGAAATTGTGTGCTTGCAACAGCATCGCATCTCTGCGTGCTGTGTGAACAAGGTAAGCCGTAATTAGTTGATGGATGTATTTAATTAGACAAAATGCATTTGCCATTTGATTAGCCACTGTAAAGAGATTCAGATTATCAACCAAAATGATAAAACCAAATTTTCCATGTTTTGTACTTTCCCAGCATGTGAGTCAGTTGCAGAATAAAACAGCAAATGCATTGTGTATTTAAATACATCCATCAAGTAATTACGGCTTACCTTGTCCACACTGCACGCAGAAAACTCAGAGCCCTGGAAATAAATAAATAAGTCTCAAACTAAAATGTTTTATGATCACGCAATGTTGTCGGTAACAGCCAGAAAGGATCGAGATATTATATTTACCTTCTCCGGTTTATCGCTGTCGCGTCTGGTGGGTACAACATTATAGCGGCTCTGCGTCGTCTATATCTTTGATAAAAAATTCGCCAGCAAATGCCATCAAAGATCGGCTGCTATTGTTAAACCTTACTAGTTTTTCACTGTTTGATCGATGAGGCAGCAATAAACCGGAGAAGATAAATATCTCGCTTTCGGCTTATTTCTGGCTGTTGCCTTTGAACATTGCGTGACCACAAAACATTAGGTGATAGGAATTGAGACGAGTTTAAATCTTTTTAAAACAAAATTGAGGGGTCTGAGGTCTGCACTTTCGGGGTCTGAGTTTTCGTGCCACCCCTGCTGTAAGGACACTATTTCCACACTTTGAGCAATACATGTTGAGTCATCAGCTGAGTCAATGAACCACGAGGAACTCCGCCATGTTGGATTGACTCCCACAGCAAAAAAGGCCGAGTAAACCAAATTCAAAATAATGGGTAATCTTTGCATCCATGATGACTCATTATACCGAGTATAGCGAAGCAGTAATGTGGAGTAAACTGTACTCAGGAATTTGAGTAAAATAAACTCAATACGAGTAACCTTACTCGCCTTTCTGAGTAAATCTTACTCATTTGAAGGGTGTAATTAACTCAAAATCGAAGGTAAAATTACTCAAGAGAAATGCATCCATGGCAACTCTTTATTTTAAGTAAAAGTGCTCTTTATTTGGAGTAAGGTAAAACTTACTCACAGCTTGAGTTATTGATATACAAGCTAAAATCACAGGACTGCCTCTGTGGGCCTTAGGCCGCCAGCTTTCGTGTAATGATGAAACTCCTGCACAACTCAACTGGACAATCCAGTTTGAACGAAGCATTTTGAGCACTATGATTTTTTTTTTCGCAGAGCACACTCCTCATAATAAATAAATTAATGTAAAAACAGTTTGCACATATATAACTTCATAATCTTTTTCCCTTTTCTACAAATACTTTCAATGGACAAATTGAATTACGAACAAATTTACCATCAATGTCCTTAAATTTAAATAAAACAGACAAGCACTTCTAACCATGGTCACCTGACAAAGAATTTGACAGTATGGTTTACAACTGATAGCTTCTCAATTCATCTGGCCAATCAAAATACAACTATGAGCAGCTGAGTAATCATTTGGATTTCAATTTTGGTTGGCTGGCTGGATGCAACAAGAACTATGTTAAGGAAGCTTGAAAGGGTTTTTCGTTGGTGTAGTGTTTGTGAAACGTGGGAAGATTACAAAGAAGGATATTTAATGGTGTAGAAAAACTATGTCTTAATTGTTGCAACTCTATGGCTGGGCTATACTTTAAGAGTACTAGTGATGTCATATCAGTTACCATGGAAGTACACAAGGTCCACAAAAGCGTCCTCTAAATTTCATTTTTTGTAAATCATCTGAAAAACTAATTCGGTGACCTACCATTTTTATTTCTTTGTTGGAAAGTTCCCTAAAATATGGACTTTTCAGACAGTAAGGAAAAAAGTTATCTAGTAGAATTAAATATATTTAAAGAAAATGCATTTTATGTCTTACAGAAAATTCTACTACATAATTTTCCCTGAAACTTTTATATTTGAAGTGCTATCGTGAATGGTACGTGCAGGCAAAAAATCAAGATACAGGTCACCAAGCAAAATTTCAAGCTAAAAACAAATGTTTTGCCCAGATTTTATTTCCGGTTTGTGAGATTTTACGCAACATTTATCTTCCGGTGTGCTGATTTTGATTCATTCAGCTGACATGTACATAATAGTTTTGGCATGTGTACATTGTGCACGCACGTGCAGCGAAAAACTCTTTCCAGCCTACTTAAAAAAACCTATGTAAGGGTGGCCAGGTGGTTAGACATGCTTGATTGAATCTTAAAGTTTTTCAAAACATAAAATCATTCTATGTGGCCTCCTGTGACAAGCCATCTAAAGAATTTACAAGTGCAATAACTGTAGATGGCAACTTCTTGCCATTTTGAATCTGTAAAATGCACTTTTGCAGGTAAAGAAAAGAATTGTTTAGACCTGGTGGATAGCTAAACATAAAAACATAATACGTTGTTGCATTCACAAGACTGTTTGAAAAGGTACATAGTAACTCCTTTTCAGCAGCAAGATGAACATCTCCTGGTGAATCCAGGGTTCCACTGAAAACAATACAGGGAAATGGTCTTTCCCTGCTTTTCGCCACTTCTCAGGCATTGCTTGTCTCCTCTTAAAGAAAACAAAATAATGTGAATGAAAGTTTTCACAGGTAAACCTGAACATTTGAACCAGGACTAATGCTAGAATATTAACTAGGAGAACACCTTCAAAACTGGAGCTAGGTAAACCATTGTTACTGTGCCAATTTAGGCCCTGTTTACAAGCAGGTAGGGTAACCCTAGTGCTAGGGTTACCCTAGCAAGAGGGTTACCCCAGCAAGAGGGTTACCCCAGCAAGAGGGTTACCCTGGCACTCGCACATTTCTTCTTGTTTTCAACAATGCATTTACAAGGGTTACCCGTGGCCCTAGGGTAACCCTAGTGCATTGTAAATGTTCTGCTAGGGACAGCTCTATTTTGGCTCCCAAAAGCAATATGATCACAATACTGAGAGAATCAGCAAATTATGACCCAGAAAACATAAAGTTCTTTCACAATTTGTCATATTTTTGCTTTGGAAATAAATTATTTTCCAGTTTTGTTAGCTGTTCCTGCTTTACTTGCAAGGTTAACGAAGTGTAACAAGCGTAAAGTTGTCTCGGGCTGTAGGGTTACCCTACCTGTAAATTTTGCTTGTAAACCCGGGCTATCTTTTAACCCTCTTGCTAGGGTTACCCTGGCAGTAGGGCTACCCTACCTCCTTGTAAACAGGGTCTTACAGTGCAACCACTCTAAATAAAAAAGGCCAGCTTACAAAAATAACATACAAATTGCCTGATGATAAAACAGAAATACAAGAACGTTCTAAGCAGTCGTGTTAGTTGCAATAAGAAAGGTACTTAATATTCTTTGATTGAACCACTTTGAAAAGATTTGTTTTCCACAAGAACTTGCTGTGATGCTTTGGCAACAGCAGTCACTTAGTGGCCAGCTTATTGTTTTGTCACAATAACTACACTCTTTAGTGAAAGAAATTAAAAAGTGTATTGTTTGATGTCTACTTGCTCTGCAGAATACAAGTTACTGACGACCTATTGCTGGCGATAAAAGAGCAAAGAGCGAGTCGAAACTGGCGCATGCAATCATCCAAGTCATGAACACGGATGATTGTTGTCCAGCAAAACTTAATTTTCAAACAAGAAAAAATCATTGGAGGGCATGTGTGATCATTAACAGCTGTAAATTGTGCAACCGCAGGTTTGAGCTAACTTTGCACATTTTTTGGAAGTCTCTGAAGTGCACTTACTGGAATGAAGTGAACAAAGTCCTCGACTTGGCTTGCCCCAGTCCTCGACTTCAATATATATGGTAATACTGCAATAGCAACCTCTGCCTTCTCTTCTGAAAAAAAAAAACAAAACAGTATGGTAAAGAAAGTGAAAGCTGGGCCATTTTTGATACCATATTTTCACTTTGGAATAACCAGTTAATGTTGACATTTTGGTTATACTCCTGTTTGATTGAGGTCATATTTTTTAAAAAGAATGTTATTGCTCATAATAAAAATTAATCGTAATAATTTTTTACTGACTATGGACTTGTGAGATTTTGAAGAAAACCCTCCATACAAGGAACATTTTCTTCGTTTGACAAAGCCAGATGAAATTTCTGGAAATTGATTTGATTGTGATATTAAGACGAGTCTGGTGCTAAGCCCAAGGCAACAGTGCACTCCAGCGATGAGGCAGTATCACAAAATGCTCTGCCGAAGAAATGGGAACCCGTTGAAGTCCTGATTTTTTTCAGGCTTCTTCTTTCCAATTGCTTAAATTGGAAAATTTACTGCGAGGATCATACTTCACTTGCATCTATAACCGCAGTTCAAATATGAATTATTTCATATACACTTTACATCATTTCACTCCTTACGGGAGATATGAACTCACTAAATTGACCTTGCTCCCAATGTGTGGCTTCATAGCTCAGCTGGTAGAGCATCGCACCGGTATCGCGGAGGTCATGGGTTCGAATCCCGTTGAAGTCCTGATTTTTTTCAGGCTTCTTCTTTCCAATTGCTTAAATTGGAAAATTTACTGCGAGGATCATACTTCACTTGCATCTGAAGATCCTTGTTAGAAGACACCCCCTGACTTCCACTAACATTAGTCAATACAACTGCTAAATTCCTATCCATGTCAGATTGTACACTAACATTACAAATGGCTGCCATTATGTTTTATTACACATGCATGTACACTGTATGGGTACCAAGGTTTTCGCAGAAATTAGTGATACTGTGTAACATGCCAAAATAAAAAATACTGCTAAGTTCTTTGCCAAGTATGGATGGGATTCACTCGATCCTTCCTTCACTCCTTTGCTTCCTGTTAGACATTTCGAACATCTACTGACCAGTGTATATAGGCTTTCACAGTTGCTCGCTTGCACACTGAATTCATGTCCAGTTAATATTTGAGAAGGGATAGACCTAAGAAGATTAAACGATTTTTTGATTGTAAGGGAAAGAATTCATGGTCCTTTCTTCGCAATACTTCATGAATCTACATCCTGACAGGGCTCAATTTTGTGATTCAACGAGATGCCTTGCTGTACTAGTAGTATAGTGATTCCATGCTGAGCACAGTATTTTGTTTAAAGATTATTGGCCATTTCCCAAGTCCGAGAGCCTAATAGCCACTATGATTACTTTTTTTTGGTTACAAAGTTTCAGCTCATTGAAATTTACATTTACCTATGCAGGATGTTTATCTTGACTAGCCCCTCTTTAATGTATTTGGCTTTTAAAATACACATTTACACACAAACAAAATAATAAAATACAAAAATAAATGGCAATTTGTAGTGGCACCTCCTCGTAGAGACTACACATACATTGTATTTGTTCACTGTTTCCAGATTGAATTGGAATTTGGAAGAGGTTGATTTTTGTGGACAGGAGGAAAACTGGAGAAAAACCTTCAGAACAGGAGCGAGAAGCAACAACAAACTCCGCCCACATTGGTGGGAAGCGAGTGCTTTCACCACTGTGCCATCCCTTACTCCCCAAATGAATTGCATTGTATTTGGTAATAGCTGCAGCAATGTGGTAGTATTGTAATGTACCTGGTGTGGGTTGTTCCTCATCCACATCACACTCATTTGTCTCTAAAAGGCCTAGAAAACCTGTCAGCTCCTCTGCTTTTTTCTTTGTTCTTCTGGCCATTGTTAAGATTGAGTCCGTGACTTGAGCAAAGTTGTTAATGAAAGTGTCCAAAACACTTGTTTCTAAGCCAAGGATTCTTTCAAATTCTGATATTATCTGCCAGTTCAATAAGACACTATCAGGGCCTGGACTATATTTGAAAATGTGTTGGAAGCTCCTGGGAGCAGACACAGGGTTCTCTCTAGGTGGTTGAAAGGCATTGTTCTCACCAGGTCGTGACCTTGTGAGATTCCTGCAAGGAAAACTGAGATGGCGCAAACCCAAGAAGATGTACCCATTAGGGCACAGCGGCAAGGTTGAGTCAAACTGATTTTAGGATGTCTACAGTTAAGTAGTTTTAACCTAACAACCCAGCATTGATCCGTCTTGTTCAAATGAATAAAAAACATGATATTAGGAATGAAATGGAAGGCAGAGAAATCAGGAAGAAATTTTTCCACACCAGTCGTGGACCAAGTAAGCAAGCAAGCAAGCAAGTAAGCAAGTAAGTAAGTAATAACAGCGTTTCCACAGAGTGGCTCTTCATCTGTTACTAACTAAGTACATTATAAAATGAATTCAAACATATTAAATATTTACATTCCAGTATATGTACACTTAAAAAATTTAAACTAATTTAAAATTAATGTAGGCAGGTCTTCGCCCTGTTTCTTAAGTATTTAGGAAAATGCGATGTAAAAATATTCAAGTTGTCACAGGTTTTCAGTTCCTTTGGTAGATTATTAAATAAAAAGGCCGCGGTATCTTGAAAGGTCCCCTTTTCTAAAGGAACCTGCAGTCTAATACAGTCTGATGAGCACAGCTCTCTACGTAATGACTCGTTGTAAGTTCAGACCATGAGTAGTACTGTAACTTTGTCCCCCAAATGTTATCGCAGAACCCCTATTTCTCAGCAGCAGGGGCCCTGGGACTCCCCAGGGCAAAATCCTGGTGAGAACACTGGAATTAAAAGGAGAGCTGTCCATTTACAAGAGCATGTTACTTTAGTCCATAGACTGTCCAAAGGTCTTTCACATACCCATGTGTTTATAAAGAATGTTTTTGTTAAAGCCAAATTGTGTCAGAAAAACAGTCACCTTGTCACTACTTTTACAGCAAACAATGAAGATATTATAAAAAAAAAGTCATTAATATTTTTTACCATCATATGCAAAGGTAACAATTAGATAGTGGGAGAAATCCTAGATGTAATTCTAAGTAATTTACCTGTGAATAATCAAACAAGGCAGGATATGCAGCTCTGACTTCATTCAGATCTGCCCCTTTATTGATTAGTCTTCTTCTGTCAGGAAAGGTGAGCATCGTGCCATGTTTGATTTTCTCTTGATTTGGTGTCCTTCTCTGCCATTCATTGAAGAGCATTTCTTTATGCCTTTTCATGGATGCCTCATCCTCCCCTTCTGGGAAGGGAGGCTCCCAGTTGACAGCTCCATGCCTTAACTTGGAAGGGATGCCTTTTCCTTCTGAGTTTGGTTGCTGTCACTTTCGGAGAATAACCTCAGGATCATCCTTCAGCTGTTTCCTTTCGTTTCGGAACTTCTCGTACAACTGGGCAAACCATGAATCCTTGATAAACAGGTGTAAAAAACAATTAGCAACAAAAAGACTGACCATAGTGATGCTTATGTTATTACAGGGTTAAAACCGTAACCCACACCAAAATAAAGTAGCCTTCAATTTACTCTTATCTAGTAAAAGGAAAGTTAAACACGGAGCAATCCTATAAAAGGCAAGGACACACCCCTTGAAGTACTTTGTTGGCTTTCCTGTGCAATGGCATAAAGCCACAATAACGGTCGCATAACATAGAAGTAGAGGAGAAATGGCGTTTTTTCGTCAAAGCAACGGAGTCATTTACCTAGAATAATATCAGGTAAATAAAACAAATACAGTGAAAACTTATATTAACACTTAAGATGATGGCTTTGGAAGACCAAAAACAATGAATTATCTTCATCGCTGCACACGGAACATTCAAATTTCGCTGCTAACTAAAATAACAAAGCCGATGCCCACGAGCTATCTGTTTCCATTTATCTCAGCATGCTGAGAACGAAACGAAATCTCATAAGAGGTGATTTTGGTTAGCCTGTGCACAAAGACAGATTTTGGTGGGATATTTAATATTATTCAGCTAGGTTTATGACCATTATGATGGTGCAAACAAAATGCAAATTGAACTGAGTTATTCCTCAAACTGTTCCATATTCAGAGCAAAGAAATTGGAAACAACAAGTACTACGAAGAAACAACAGAACTTGAAAAATGGCAAAATGAGATTTCGCCTGAATATTGATGTTAGAAAAAGGAAATGGAAGATTCAAGGCTAAATGCCATAAAACAACTGATTACATTCGTAAAAGGTAGACTGAATTTTAGCTGCAAGAGTACAAGAGCAGCTAATGTTTGACCTTACGGAATCTCTTTTAGATAACTGGCTGAAAAATAACCATGTTACCTTAGATAAAATATATTACCTTCGCAGTCTGTTTGTATTTTTTTTACGAATTTTAGTTTTCAAATTTATTTCTCAACCGCAGAAAACTGGAGAAAAACAGAATCCTGCGGCAACTCACTAAAATTAAACTTGAGTGTGTAAGCCAATCAAATAGGAACATTGGCTGTCCGTTGGGATTGGTGATTGACAGGCTGAACACCTCAGCCTCGTTATGCTCTGTGTTTAAAACCCCAAGTTTTTTAAGTACGTGATGTTGCTTTGTGAATATTGATCTGTCAAAACTCTAGTATCTTTGAAGTCACATGTCAGCAATATCAAAGAAGGCTATTATATTGTAGTAGTAATGTACCAGTCAATTCCAAACCCCCCCCCCTGTCCCGGCCAATCCCCGGGCATTTGATTCACATTAAACTCAAAAACGTCTGTCAGCGGTTGGAAACGATAGGATATCACAATTCTTTGATTCAGCACGTGAGCCGCGTTGACGGGTCATTGCTCTTGTCAATTCCATGTGGGGTTTTTCTGTTGTCGTTTTCTATAGAAATATCATGGAATATGCCTTTGTTTAAAGCAATGCACGAAGACAAGCTGAACAAGAATTCGAAGTGGCTGAAAATTTTGCAGAACTTGTTTCCAAAGGCAAGTGATTCTGTTTTCCCTGGAGGGCAGGGGATTTGACCCTCTATGAAGCTCTAACAGGTGGGGCATTTGACCGTCCAAACTGGCAACATGGCAGGGAATTTGACCAAAATTTTTCAAAAAAGTCAAATGCCCGGGGGGAGGGGGAGGGGGATGGGTGGTTTTGGAATTGACTGGTTCATAATACTGTTGTCTAGAAGGATGAGAAAAGTCAGGAATGGCTTTCACACTAGACTTTTAGATGCAGTATAAGAGATAAGTATAGAAATAGAGAAAGGAAATTAAAAAGGTACTTTAAGAAAAGAACATTTCTGTTTTATTTCAAATCTATTTTCCTACTAATTTCCAGTTCAAGCTAGTTTTACATAACAGAGAAGCTGATCGAAACGCATTGCTTCCAGTTAGAAAGCTTCATAATTATTTGTATTCCCGCGAACATCACAGGGAGCAGAAG
>CM042750.1:13459349-13477346 GCA_022496165.2 Catalaphyllia jardinei | reverse complement strand
AGACCTCTTACATTTAGGGAGCAAACTGTTATATCGTCACCTGGCGTCGAGTTTTGTGACACAGAGAAAGAGAGGTGGTAAATTTCCCTGGTTCAAGGTGCGGAAGGATCAATTACGCACTAGCTGAAAAATGCTGTAAACAGTAGGCCTAGGTCGGAACGAAGATAATAGCGAAGTTGTAGAATACGGGTTATAAGCATTTAAAATTACACACACATACAGACACATATACTGACATAAACAAATTATAAAAAAACATTTGCCGGGGATTAGCGTTCAGATCCTAGCTTGAGCTTGAGCTCGAGAGCTCCTTCGGTTATAAATTAGACATACAAGATATTATGTTATGTAATTATCACTGTGTGTCAAAGTCTTGAAAGGGCCAAAAAATTAAAAAGGATACTTTTACACGGATTTGCCGGGTGCAATATACTTTCCATTGACAAACAGCTTATCCGGATGAGCTTTACTGAAGAAGGCGGTGTAGCCCTTTTCTCTTGCTTCATGAAGCTTCTTTAATTGTCCCTTCCGAGAGTCATATAACAGCTTGGGGATATCGTCGTAAACACTGAAGGCAGTGTTCTTTAAGTATTTTCGAGCTCGATCCATCACAAGTTGTTTATCGCCATAACGCAAAAATCTAGCAATAATTGGATGCGGTCTTGCACCCGCGTTAGGTTTTCCAAGACGGTGTACTCTTTTAAATTCTATTTTGTCACGGGGCCGGTCAATTTGGAGGTGTTCCTGTAAAAAGTTGTAAATAACTTCTTTGGAATCTTCTGCTGGAAGCTCTACGCCATCTTGCATTCTTTCCTCGCCTTTTGAGGTGCTTGGTCCTTCTGGTAAGCCAAAAAACTTAGCGTTTTCCCTTCTGGAGTAAGTTTCCATATACAAAATTTGTTTTTTCAGTTCAAGGACTTCGTGTTGTACCTCCTTGGAGTCTCGCTTCAGATCAGATATGTCTTCCTCGTTGAATTCCACATTTTCCTTGAGTACCTTGACAGCTTCGTTTCATTGCTTTTTACTTTCAAAATCTTAACTTCCTCGTCTAAACGGCTTACAGTCCGTTCAATACTAGCCAGGGTTGAATTAATTTCTTGTAGACGGCTTTCAGTAATGTCCAGCTTACCTAGTTTTAACAACACGTCTTCGATCTTCTTCCCGAGGTCTTCGGCCATATTGAGAGCTTCAATAATTTCGTCGTCAGTTTGGGATGAAACACTACCGGTTTCTTTTCTTGATTGTTTGTCGTCTGGAGAAGGTGTAGAAGATTTGGCTCTGACCTTTCGTTTAACAGGCATTGAAAAAAAAGATTTTTCACCGAAGTAGACGGAGCTCAGCGATATGCGTCTACTCCGCCATGACGCCCGCGATCCCTTTCCCTTTACTTGAAATCTTCCTCCCTTCTGGTTAATGTTTGAGGGGAGATACAGTCAAAATCTAGGTGTAACAGAGTCTTTGACCGTCTTGCCATAATCGCGTATTTCTTAACATTGTCTATATCGTCATTACGTTGAGGAACCAACGTGTTCCAAACTATTGCTCCTCTATGAGCTACAGAGTTCCTCATGTAGTTGGTGTTAAAACGTGGGACATCAATTTTCAGTTTCTTCCTTAGTTGGTATCGTTTGGTGTTATCATTGTTCTTAATAATAGCTGACATAGCGTCAGGAGTCAGGTTATTGTAGATTTTATACATAAGCTTAGCTAAGCTGATTTTATACATAAAGGCTAAAGAAGACCAATTAGCCTTTTTCATAACATCTGCGTTGGACGTCTCCCAAGGTAGCTCAAAGATAATTCTCGCAACTCTACAATGCAGTGCTTCTAATGCCTTAAACCCTTCCTTATTTGTGAGACCTCCCCATACTGATATACCATATACGATCGATGGCATAATAACTTTAAAATACAAGTCTAATAACATATTCTTTGGAAGAAATCTACTACGTTTTAACAAGTTTAATTTATCAACAAAGCCTTTTTTAACAACACTAACATGTTGAGACCAGTTTAATTGATCATCTATCAATATGCCTAATAGACGAGAGTGTGTAACCCATTTGATGGCGTACTGGGCCAACGTTAACTCTTTCAAAGGGCCAGTGAATCTACCATGATGGAGGATCATTGCTTTGCATTTCTTTGGATGAGGCACAAGCGAGTTTGTTATGCACCAGTATAGAAGCTCTTCCAAAGCTTTGTTAAGTTCAGAAATGACTGCGTCGGTGGTTATAGCTTCAGGTAAATCACTTGTGTAAAGAGAAAATAAAGTCGGTCCTAAAACAGAACCCTGCGGTATTCCAGATTTAACAGTGTTAAGATCGGATGCTGTACCATTTAAGACAGTATATTGTTTTTTATTGTCAAGGTAACTGCGCAGCCAGTCGAGTAACACTCCATTAATTCCAAAATCATTTTCCAATTTACGTAATAGCACATTATGGGAGACACAGTCGAACGCTTTCTGGAAATCTACCAGCACTATACCAACACAATGATTTGAGATAGAGGGTCATTTCTTTTTCGAGGTCTTCCGATACTTCACACCATGGGACTAAAAGCAAATAAACAGTTTTTTTCAGGAAAAGAAGGGACAAAATATGCATAGCTTAATCCAGGTTAACTTTTTCTTAATGAACTGGTTAAGGACGATTCAGCTAAAAATTTTACTGTGAAGTTCAAAAATTTCAATAGTGCATAAAATTGCGAGAAATATCGAGGTAAAGGGGATCATAAAGGACAATTTTGCAGGCCAGTTTGCACACCAATTTGTCATTTACCTCCTTCCTGAGACAGACTCGTTCGAAAGTAATGATGAAATGTTTCCACTGCTGGGCAGTTATTCCTCTTCCAGACATGTTATTTAGCATGGTTTGTAGAAGTCGCCCAGCATAATATGGCAGTCGTATGGCATTCATTCTTTACTGGAAGACTTTTCGCTTGTTAGCATCAATGAAATTCTCGTCCCCAACAATAATAGTATTTCCAATGCCCTCAACTAGACTGAGAAACAAATTATGCATGGGACATACTGTACAAGAAAGTTATCAACAGTGTTGAAATATGGCAGGCGGGAAAGTTCACTATAATTCACACCAATTACATGTACCTTTTCTATCATATCTGCATCCTTGTATCAGCCCATCACAGCCCTTACTTCGTTGTTCCTCCTTTTAGGAAAGCTCTCCGTTAGAAAAGACAATCTGCCACGTGCACCAGCCGTACCAGGCTCTCGTTTGGCAGTCTTATGGCACTTGTTGCATGGCTTATTGGCTTCAAAACTGAGACTGTGAAACTTTCCTTGATGGAGGAATGTCACCCAGTGAGAACAGGTAAAAGAACAGCACGGCTGGTGAAACTCTCCTCTTGGGTGACAACACTCCTTATTTCCATTGCATTATATAAATAAAGAAGGTCATCAACAATCGGCTTTTGGAAACTGTTAATATGTCCCTATGCCTCCTCATGAACTGAAATGATACCAATTAACATTGCCTACCTTTTTTGATAACGAACGCATCTTGGCAAATTAAGCACTGTCGTACACAAGACACCACTAGAGTAAACTGTGCATGTAAAAGGGTTAAATTAAAGAAATCAAGATACAACAACAAAGGTAAATTATTTTTATCCCCCAAAACATGTCCCATAATGAGCCATCAGTTGATGCCTCTGGTCACTGTTCAATTTGTGGTGTTTTCGTCTTAATATATCAAACGACTCGCTTCACAACGACAAAATGTTTTTATTCGTTTCACATCTCTAGACCACATGCATGCTCTCCACATATCCCATAATATTAATATAAACATCCGGGACACTACATCTCCCCTAAGTTATTACAAAAACTAACAAGTAGATCCACAAAGGTAGAGATAACAAACTCAACGGGACTAATAAAGTGTTCAAATGAAAAGTTCAGAGTATCTTATTTTCTTTCAAATAACTTTGAACTATGCGCATACATAATGTCGCATCCAGGCGGACGCTTGCCTGGCACGCACAGGGCACGAAGAATCTGAAGGTGAGGGGCTGGATGGAGCTTCTGGGGTATCTGCTGCAGGTTGACTAGGGCTGGGATTCGGCTGATCCTGTTCGGGCTGCACTGGCTGAGGATCTATTTCCCCTTTGTCAACAGTTCCAGGATCCACAAACTTTTTCATGTGAGCGATGTTGCGCATCTTATTGTTCCCATTTTTGTCTTGTAAGATGACAGCATTTGCATCTTTGCGAGTGATGATGTAAGGCTCTGGCTCATAGTTTGGTGAGAGCTTGTTTTCACGTGTCTGCTTTAATAGCACTTTGTCACCCTCCTCGATATCGCCGTGCTTGGCTCCTCGCGCTCTGTCCGCATATTCTTTCTGGCGGAGTTTTGCACGAGTGTCTCTCAACTGTTACCAATATGCTTCCGTTGCACGGTCTTTGGAGAATTCAACTCGAGGAAGCTTGTCACGCAGTTTCCTCCCCATCAGTAGTTCTGCAGGTGACACTCCAGTAACGGTATGTGGGGTAACTCTATGTTGGAAGAGGAAGTTCTCAAGTGCTTTTCTCCAATCTTTCCCTTCAAGGCGAGCAATTCGCACTATCTTCAGAATTGTTTCATTGCCACGTTCCACTTCTCCGTTGCTTTTGGGCCAATAAGGCACGCCCTTCTTGTGGCTTATCCTTAGGTACCCTAGGAAGCTCTCAAATTCTTTTGATGCAAATGGTGGTCCATTGTCACTGCGTAGAGCTTCTGGTAACCCATGTGTTCTGAAAATAGCTTCCATACTCTTTATCACGTGTTGAGCATCCGTCTTCAGGAGAATGGCCTCTAGCCAACAAGACTAATAGTCGACAACCACCAAGAGGTGTTCACCGTTTGAGATCTCAAGGAGATCAACTGAAATCTCCTGCCAGGATCCATCGGGCAGGCTGCTTGACCTCACAGGTTCTGGTTTTGCTTTTGGTTCTACAAGTTGACAGGGATGGCATGAAAGTATGGCATCCTCCACCTGTCTACCCATTTGTGGCCACCACACCTTCTCTCGCAATCTGGCTTTGGTACGGACCATGCCCTGATGACCTTCATGTGCCAACATGATGGTTTGCTTCCAAAGGCTCTGAGGCATCACAATACGAGCTCCTCTCATCACTACTACCCACAGTTCTTCTTTAACTGCTCTGAAGGTGGTGCCTGACACCTGGGTCCAGTCACCAGTCGTCACAGCTTTGTGCACTAACCGTAAGGTTGGATCATTTGCTGTGGCAGTCTCGACATGCTTTGGCAGTAAAGCGGCTGGCATTGCAACACTTGCCACGCTGTATGCGAAATCTTCCGTTGCTCGGGTGTCGTCATCTTGAGTTAAGCCAACAGGCAGGCGGCTGAGGACGTCTGGTGCATTATCTTTGCCTGGTATGTGCGTCAACGTGTATTGAAACTGCTGCAAGTACAGGAGCCACCTTTCTATCCGGGGGGATGGAGGCTTCGACTTCGAAATTCAATTCCATACAGGTACAGGTAAAACTTCTCGCAAGCCCATCTGACAGCTAGAGCTTCTCTTTCGAACTGGGAGTACCTTGCTTCAACTTTGCTAAGCTTCCGGCTAGCGTAATATATTGGCCTCTAGGTCCCGTCTTGTTGTTCTTGCTCCAGGATCGCTCCAACTCCAACAGGAGAGGCATCAGTTGTGAGCCGTGTTGTGGCACCTTGTCTGTGGTAGGCCATTACTGGTGCTCTGGTTAGCAGGTCTTTGATTTCTTGAAAGGCCTTGGTCTCTTTTGCACCCCACTGCCACTTAACATCTTTGCTGGTTAGGTCCCACAATGGACTTGATATGGTTGCAAAGTTTGGGATGAACTTCGCACAGAATTGAACCGACCCGAGAAAACTTCTTACTTCAGACTGGTTTTGGGGCGTTGGTGCTTCAACGATAGCCTCCACTCGTTCACTGGAGACTTTCAATCCCTCGCCAGAGAGTACGTCACCCATGTAAACCATGCTACCAACACCAATGTCATAGTTCAGGGTGAGGCCAGATCCTCCAGTTTGCGCATGACCCTGTCTAAGTTCTCATCATGTTCTTTGTCGTCTGCCCCAACAACTCTCAGGTCATCATGGAGATTGTACGCACCTGGACAGCTTTTAATTACTTGCCATATGATTTGTTGGAATTTTTCCGTGGCCATGTTCACGCCAAATAGTAAGCGTTTGTATCTATACAAACCATCAGGCGCAGCAAATGTTGTGATATCACGGGAGTCTGGATGCAACTCAATTTGGTGGAAGGCCATACATTAAGTTACAACTAGCACCAGAGTCTATAACAATGTTTACAAGCTTATCTTCAATCATGAGTTCCATAGTGTTCTGTCCATCAGTGGTCCCGGCGTTGAACACGTAAAAAAATCACTGTTCACACGGTTCTCAGTACTCGTGTCTCCGGTCACATTGTGTACATCACGTTGTTCCTTTGAATTTGCTCCTCTTCGTCCACGACTGGGTTTTGTTCGTGAGTTTCCATGACCACGACTTGAACTGCGGCTAGAGTCCCGTCCTTTATTCTGCTTGGAGTGACAACACACTTCAAAGTGGCCGATGTGGCCGCACTTCCCGCACTTATGGTCACATGAACGACGGCTTTCGCGAAGTGACCCACTTTATCGCACCACCAACATTTTCCTCCTTGTTTTGGATCACTGGACAAGCTGTTCACTTGGCTTTCGGGGATAAGAATAAGCGCTTCTTTGTCATGGTACTGGCTAACGATTTCCATGAGCTTGCTAAGAGTCAGTGTTTCCTCACGGTACAATTTTGACTTGAGATTTTTGTCCTTCAGGAAAGAAAGGGCGCGATCTCTCACCTGATTGTCCCTTTCGCCTTCGTAGTCACAATGTTCTGCTAGTTTCTGCAGGTGAGTAATAAAATTGTTGATGGTTTCACCAGCTAATGGAGTAGCCGCCAAAAATGTTTGTCGGGCCATCGGAGCGTTCTTTTTGAGCTTGAAGTGTTCCGAGAGACAGTCCATAGCTTTTTTGTAATCTTTCGCTTCGCCTCGTGCTTCGGGAGGAATCGAATTATTTTTTTTCTTTTTTTTTTCACATTTTTATTCACACTGCAAAGGTAGTTATTAACACGGTACATAACTCTACTTACATACATCTACTTACATTGCGCCACGTTACTCAGTTTACATCATTACTTGCAAATGCATTAATATTACATTGCCTGCTTACAGTACACTATGTTACTTACTTATAAACATCACTTACACGACACTAACTGCCTACATTACATTATGTTACATTACATTACAATACAATACATTATCGCTTACAATACATGACATAACCTGACGATACGTTACATTACTTACTTACTGTATATTATTGTTTAGGCCTTGAAAATTGAAACTGTGGCTCCTTACGTTAATTTATGAAGCTGGACCACTTATTTAAAAAATATTTTGTTTGTTTGATACAGAAGCTATGTTACGTTCAATTTCAATTTTATCATATACAAGATTTAAGAAATCCGCGAACTGAAATTTAACGCTATTTAGTGATTTGCAATAGAGGAAGTATTTACCTATGAGAATTAGGTGGTTTAGGGTTGAACAGGAAGACCAATTCGTGAGAACTCCGTAAATAATTTCATTCTTGGAAAGGCTAAGGGTCTTTTTAGAAACAGAATGATACCATTTAATAAAATCCGACCAGAAAGAAATAGCGATGGGGCACGATACGAATAAGTGACCGACTGTTTGGTCTACGTTTGCACAGAAAGGACAATGAGGGTCTTGAACCTTTTCCATTTTGTACAAAATGCAATTGGTGTAGAGAATGTTATGAATAATCTTGTATTGGAATATTGAAAGTTTAATTTCTTTGGTCACGAGAAAGGGTAAGGAGTATATTTTCTGTCGCTCGTGGATATTGAAACTACATTCTATAAGTCTTTTCTCAGCCGTTGGAGGAGGGAGATTCTGACAATCAATTAGCGATTTGTAAATTGTTCTGCACGTAAGTTTATCGATCTCAGGTAAATTAACTGTGGCGGCTTGCTGTTCTTCTTTGAGGTGTTTTTTTCCATTCACTCGATATTGCTGAAAGGAGGCCGTGATACTGTAAGAAATTACTTTTCACCTTAAATTTTCGTGAGAATTCGTTGAAAGACAGATATCGATTGTTGTTCTCATCGAGGAGACTGGAAAGTTTATGAATACCGGCACGATGCCAGTTTCGATAATACACGGAGGCTTTGTTGATTGTTATGAATCGGTTATTCCAAACAATTTGATCGAGGACGTCTTTCTTTGTTGTGGGAACAACCTTATTCAATTCTTGCCAGTGCGAGATTATGTCTTTGTAGAAAGTGGGTAATTTTGCACTTAAGTTTAAATATTTCAAGTCGTAATTACAACGAAAAACAAGTGTTCCACCGACACCAGATAGAAAGTGTAGTGGGATGAATTTCCATGGTTGATTGCCTTCAGAGCAGAGACGTCTGACCCAGGATATTTTCAGTGCTTTATCAAACAGTGTGAAATCAACCATGTTTAGACCTCCGTTTTCTTTGCTTTTAATCAAGTGGACTTTTTAATCTTTGAATTTTTGTACTTCCATACATAGTCAAAAATCAGTTTATTGACTTCAGTAGCAAACGTGTCTGGCGTATTCAGCACACTACACACGAAAGTAAGTTTAGAAATCGCTATAGTCTTTACTATATTGATTCTGCCATATATCGATATATCTCTTGACGACCAAATGTTTAGTATTCTTCTTAAGGGGTCAAGTCGATCAAAAAAGTTCTTTTTGGCTGCAAGTTGTTCACCGTACGAAAAAAATACTCCAAGGGCATAAAATAATAGGTTCTTCACTTAATCTTAGATTTAGAAGTGTATCTTTTCGATATCGTAATGACCCTAACCACAACAACTCTGATTTAGTTTGATTTATTCGTAATCCAGAACAATTTTCGAATTGGGCAAGTAAATTAAATAAATTTTTTAGTGACTGGATATCTCTAAGAAAAACAGTAGTATCATCTGCATACTGCGTAAGTTTTAAAGTGTTTCTTTCATCGATTTCGATGCCTTTTATTTCATTTGAGCGCCTTATAGCATTACCCAGAATTTCTATCCCAATAGTAAACAGGATGCCAGAGAGAGGGCAGCCTTGTCTGACACCTCTTTCCAAATTAAATTGCCTAGTAGCAAAGCCGTTGTTAAGGATGCAACTTGAAATGTCACTATATATTACATTTATCCACTGCTGTAATTGTGGACCAAAGTTGAAAGTTTCCAGGCATTTCTGAAGATAATTCCATTCAATGGAATCAAAAGCTTTTTTGAAATCGAGAAAAACGGCTAACCCGGGGATATTTTGCGTCTTTGTGAAAGACATGATATCAGAAATAGTTCTAATACTTTCTCCGATATATCTCCCTTTGACGTAACCTGTTTGGCTTGAATAATTTTAGGCAAGACTTTTTCTATTCTGATTGCAATGACTTTTGTTGCAATTTTATAATCATTGTTCAAAAGGGAAATTGGCCTCCAGTTTGATAAATGTGACCTTCCATAGGAAAACACGTCTTATCGAAAACAGCGTTTTTGGGGCATTTGAAACGCCTCACAAACAGGGTTTCACAGCGTTTCAAACGCTTCGCAAACCCTTTACAAACGCTTTGCAAACCCTTCGCAAACTCCTTACAAACGCTTGGAAAGCATTTCAAACACTTTTCAAACCCTTCGCAAACGCTTATCAAACGGTTTGCAAAGCGTGTCAAACGCTTCTCAAACCCTTTCAAACGCTTAACAAACCCTTTGCAAACGTTTCGCAAACACTTTGCAAATGCTTCGCAAACCCTTTGCAAACGTTTCTCATGAAAGCCGGCGGAATCAGTCCGCAAGGAATAAAACGCGCTTAGCTATGATTAGTTTTCAATCCCTTAAATATGTGCCGGTTTGCAGTCATCGATCATAGATTAAGGGGATAACATTTTATCTACGACTTAAATCTTACTCACCGGGCATATAACCACAGCGTTCATTGATTTGAATTCTTTCCAACGCATCAAGGTTTTGGTGCGACTAGATTCGCAGAATCCGGTTTACAAAATTGTCTTATTTCCTTATACAGATAATTCTTCCTTTCTAAATCCATGCCTAATGGTTTTATGACAGGAGGAAGCGTATAAGGTGGAAGTTTTGTTTGGTCTTTTAGTAAGTCAAACTCTACTTCTTCAGAGTCAGCGTAACGCTTACAGTAAACCCGCCCTGGCGTGTCTTTACTGAAGCGAAAATGATGATAGCCCTTTACTCCTGGCAATTTCTTGAACAAGGGATCAAAAAAACTTACCCAATCATAAGTAGGAACTATAACTGAAATGGTTAACTTAGAAATGGTTCAAATGCTCTTCGAAAACCCGCTTTGAAAATGTCGCGGAAAAAAAAAATCTCCTTGTTTCCGTTCACTATCCGCATGCTGGCGAATGCACGAGAGCACTGCATGGGGAAAAGGCCTTCTGAACAGATAATTTACCGAAACGATCCGTTATTTGTTGGGTGCAATTGTTTATTGTTACATGCGACATTAACAACACAAATCATGTGCATGCTGCGTAATTCTGCGTACGTTTTGTCTAAACTTATTCTCAAGCTTCCGAAGAATTTGAAATAATGCATTCCACTTAAACTGTTCGCTCGTTACAAAATATTTGCGGCTCAAATTGGCGAATTTGAGAGATTTGGTGGGTTTTGCTTTGATTGTTACTACACGTTATAACATGGAGTCAAGGATGGAAAGCTCATTTTCGACCATTCCAAGCAGATTTTCACCCAGAAATTTGAATCGCCCGGCTTCCAAATCGAACACCAGATTAACTAAAAGGTTGATGCTTCTTCTCATGGTATTAAACCGAAGACCCATTTAAAATCGAAGTGCTAAATAAAATTTTCGAGAAATGAAGCTTTCGAAGCGACCTGCCAAGGAGCAACAGCGTGACTGCGGATGAGCTTTCAGAATGTCACAAACGGAATGCAAGTTGTTCGATTGTCGTATGAATATGTTCAATTTTTATCGCTCCTGTCTGCCTGATTACCGCCACGTTCTGTCACCAGCGAGACATTTTTAAAGGGCCAGAATCTCGGCTGTAGCACTTAAGTTCAACTCATAGTTAAATATTTATTTATCGACTACGGGACTGCGAGCCGCGGTAGCACTTTAGTTTAACACTTAGTTTAATACATCGACTACGGGACTGCGGACCGCGGTAGCACTGGAGTTTAACACTTAGTACATACATATAACCTTGCTAGCCGACTGCGGACCGCGGACCACGGTAGCAGTAGAATTAAGGAGGGCGTGAGTTGCGGGGCATTCTGAAGTTGCTCCAAAATCTCGCCCGTGTCTCGCTCAGAAGTTTTGTACGGGATCACTATTAGAAGCAAACGACCGATTGTCAAAACCACCGAAGCCGAATAAAAACGCTCTGAAGAGTTTTTATGAAAATTATAACTACATGTAAGATGGCTTTTGTTAGCATACAAACCCTTAGCAAACGATTTCAAACTCTTTGCAAACCCTTCGCATGCTGACCATGCAAACGCTCTGCAAACCCTAGGCAAACTCTTTTCAAACGTTTTACAAACTCCTTTCAGAAGGTTTACAAACTCCTTTCAAACGCTTTAGAAACTCCTTTAAAACGCTTTCAAACGTTTGACAAACTCCTTCCAAACGCTTTCAAACGCTTTGCAAACCCTTTTAAAAGCGTTTCAAACTTTTTCCAAACCCTTTGCAAACGCTTTGAAAACCCTTTGCAAACGCCTTGCAAACGCTGTTTCAGGGCGTTTGAAACGCCGTTTGGCCCAAATTGAAATGTTCAATAAGACGTGTTTTCCTATGGAAGGTCACAAATATTCTAAATGTTTGTTCTTTTTTGGTATCAAGGAAATAATTCCGAGCCGTTGGGAGATGGATAAGTGACCGTACTCATATGCGTAATTAAAGCTATCTACCATGAAATATCCCAGCACCTCCCAGAAGAATCGATAAAATTCAATTGTAAGCCCGTCAGAACCAGGTGTTTTGTTATTTTGGAACTTATTGAGCGCATCTGCACATTCTTTTATTGTTATCAAGCCTTCGCAGTGTTCTGCTTCTTCGTTATCAAGCGTTTTAAGGTCAGATGACTCGAAAAAGTGTTTGGAGTTATCAGTTACAAGAGAAATATTTTTCGATTTATAGATATTCCTAAAAAAATTCTCTTCTTCCTCCAGTATTTGTTTAGCGTTACGTTGAACAGAGCCGTCTTCTTTTTAATGAAGTTATGTACTTTTTTCTGTGGTTTCTTTTCTCCAAGTTGAGAAAATATTTATTCTTTTCACCAAATTCATACCATCGCGTTCTGCTTCGGACTATTGTACCTTGAGTTTTTTTGGCAACTATTTTCGCAAGTTTGTTTTTTACGCGGTCCATTTCAGCTTTTGTCACTTCGTTAAAGTTTGCACGGATTTGCTCTTGGAGATGACTGAATTTTTCTAATAACTTTTTCTCTTCATCGCGCTTTTGTCTAGCTTTTCTTTTCGAGAAAAGAATGGTAGCTACTCTTATCTCCATTTTAATCATTTCCCATAGGAGCCCTTTATCAGTTACTTCACAATATTTTGATGCAAATTCAGGTATTTTTTGAGAAATCAGTTCAGTATAGTCTTTGTCAGTTAACAATGAGTTGTTGAATTTCCAGAAGCCAGGACCACGGTTAACTTCTTTTTCTTCAGAGATAATGGATAAACTTAATGCGGAATGATCAGAAAAAATATTGGGAATTATTTTAACAAATTTTAGTGACGATCGCATATCTTTTGAGATTACTAAATAATCCAATCTGCACTGAATCTTCATCGACGGATTGCTCCAAGTAAAACCTTGCAGACTGGGATATTTTTCTCTCCAAGTATCTATAAGATCGTGAGTAATTATCATCTTATTCATTTCCTGGATAACCGCTTTCTTGAGTTCAACGGATCGGCCTCCTCGCTTATCAAGCTCAGTTAAGGCGCAATTGAAGTCGCCACCTAATACTAATGTTTCATTTGCATAATTAGTGAGCAGAGAACTGGACAAATCCCTAAGGAAATGTATTTGTTGCGTCTGATCATTCGGTGCATAAATATTCACAAAAGTAAACTTTACGTCGTCCAAAAACACTTCGCTTAAAACATATCTGCCGTTTTTATCGCGGATGATTTTATCAATAGTCACATTGATCTTCGGCTTAAAAAGGATCATCACACCACGGCTGTGATTAGAACCATGACTTTCAACAATTTTGCCCCCCCATTCAGTTTCCCAGAGCTTAATAGTTTGAGGGGACGAGTACGTTTCTTGAAGGAAAATAACATCCGCGTTTTGTTGATGCAACCATCTAAACAACTGCCGTCGTTTGGTACTCTTGTTCAACCCTCTGACATTCAAAGACAAAATTCTATGCTCCATGTGGTAAAACTAATTTATAGTGAATGTGTTTTACCCTTTCAGTTCGCAGATTTGAATTCGCGAGATAGAACATATGTATCGCCGCATTTAAGAAATTATAACAGGTGAATGCTTGAGTGAGTAAGTAATGCTGTGTTTCACTTAATGGTTTTGTCAAAAAAAGGTTATCATAGAACAAAAAGGACGGAACAACGAAAACTGACATATGGACATCACATGCAGATTTACTGCATTCTACAATAAACATTACCTGTCAAAGTCGGTATTTCTTGTCCGAGACGAGATCAAAAGTCCCTAAAAGTTTCAACAAAGGCTACTGAAAGCTTGACTCTTGATTGTTTAGCCACTGTCCATAATCCGTCCGTAGTGTGGAAATATTTTGGTTTCTGGTCCGTGATATACTATACCTTCTATAACCAGCTTCTCGACGTTGAAAAAAGCCATCTTCCTCTCTTCTCTTGCTTGTTTTAGCTTCGGGTGTAAGGCCTTTCTTATTGCATCGACTTCTTTTGGGAAATCATCCGCAACTCCATATTTTGCACCTTTTGGTAGATTCTTAATGTGGGATTTTATGAATTCTTTATCCTGAAAGAAGGTTACCTTTGCAATAATGGGTCTTGGCTGCACTTGCTTTGAGGTCTTGGGGCGTGTAGGTATTCTGTGTACTCTGTCAAATTGGATGTTTTTAAGTTCATCGTTGGTTATTTGCATCTCCTTCTTCAAGAATTTTCTCAGCGTTGTCTCAGTATCACGGGGAGATTCATCGTCAACATCTTTGACGCCGAAAAACTTGATGTTATTGCGCCGGTTGAAGCACTCTTGCTTGATAATTCGCCGCTCTAGCTCATTTATTTTAACAATCTCTTTGTTCGCAGTAATCAGTTCTTCGGTCGCTGCTTTGACCTGAGATTTTAAATCTCACACCTCTGCTTGCGTAAACTCGAGACTTTGCTTCATGTTTTCTTTGTCTTCCTCGAGCTGAATTATCCTGGAACGTAGATTGTCAACTTCAGGAATAAACGACAGCACTTTGTTAAGCTTCTCCTGTATAAGGTCTAGCTTATTGTTGCAGATTGTGCAGCTGCTTTGTACGCCTTGTACATGCTCTTCAGTCGGTAACTCATCTTCCATTTGAGAACTAGAAGCTCGTTGTCGTATGCGCTTTCTTCGCCGCTTTTCTCGGCCCTTATTCTCACTTTCGGTTAGAACTTGGGGTGCTTGCTCTTTTTCCTTTATTTCGTCTGGCATTGTGGCTAAAGAAAATTATTTGCCTTGTTGATAGCAAGAAATTATACTTGGGAAGGCGGAGCACTCGAAACCGCAACCGCCATCTTTCGCGCCCAGTCCCAGTCCCGATTATCGATTAATCGAATTATTGAAAACATCTCGGACTTTGGGCCCAGCGAGGTGAAGTAGTAGTGCTCTTTTCTGTGTAGGGTCGCTGGTGTTTTCGTCTTAATATATCAAACGACTTGCTTCACAACGACAACATGTTTTTATTTGTTTCACATCTCTAGACCACATGCATGCTCTCTGCATATCCCATAATATTAATATAAACATCCGGGACTCTACACAATTAAGCTTATAAATCCTTTGTTCTTGAAAAATAAACTAATTCACTTTGACAGTGGTAAAAAAGGAAAGTTCTTAAAAGGTACCAACTTCTTCCTTCCAAAGGAAAGATTTTCAAAGTAAGAAAGTCATACCCGGCAAGGTTTAGCAAACAGTTTGTTCTTACAAACAGCTGGCACTACCTCCCCATTGCAAATTTTGATAATCTCTGAGAGCGTATTAATACGAATACATTTCGTATTTGGAGAGACTGCCATAACTTCACACTATTTAAACACCTTTAAATTAGAAATCCACATTAAATCATTTAAAGGTTTGGGAAAAAATAAATGGAGAGGATGTTTAATCAATGCAAGAATGAAATTAATAAAAGTGATTATCAACGAAATTAGTGTTTCTGAACAATTGTAACTTGACTTTAACTTAATTAGAATGTGGTAAATCCACTTTACTATAGTACTATAGTTGTCTGCTTTCAGATTGTTTTCTGGTTCACATTTGGCTTCCAGAGACTGTAATGGCAAGGTCTGTTCCTGGTGACAATTAGGAACCAAGATTAAGTCAATATCTGACTCGACATCAGTTACACCGACAGACAGTGTCTGGAGATGTTTTTTCTACATGAAAGCAACTGGAGTATAAGAGCACCTTTTTTTTGCTTGGGAGCCCTGCCCCCAACTAAGTGATCATCTGTTTGTGTAAGTTATTTTTAAGGTCGCTACATTTGTTTTATCATTAGGACTGATTTAGCCTAATTTGGTTTTTTTTTGTGTTGAACACTCCTGTTTTTTTGCTTTAACTTTTGAATCTATGATCGGAGGGCTGTAGATTCTATGTCATCAAGCATGTCTGTTAACCCAAAATGTGTAACAAGAGAATATTCGTACCTAATCAAACTTCGGCCCGATTAATGACCAAATGTGCGACTGAGAAGAACAGAAAAGATCAGTCACGATTGATTTGTCTGTTGACTTTGGGTTTTTTTTTTTAATTCTTAATATTTATTGCCACACTTATAATATTTGCAATACATATACAGACATAGTTACAATTCTAAAACAACTACTTACTCTTCTACAAGTACTACATTAACTAACACTAAATTAAAAAAAAAATAGGATATAACAACTTACGCAACGAAATTACCAACTGAAAAGAACCATTATACAACGGTCACAATTACTGTCATCGAGCAAAATAAAAGTGCTTTAAAGGTTAACAAGATCTCGAATCTTCCTTTTGTCTGTCCCGAGCTTGTTTTTTAAAAAAGCGAGGTAGGAATTAAAACAGAAGGGGTCTTCGTTTTTTGCCGAAATATAAATGTAATTTCTAGCCACAAGCAAACAGTAGTTAATGCCTAAAAAGGATTGTTTTCCAGGATAAAAAGCAAATAGAATATCGCACGGTTGGAGCTCAATTTGCGTGTTGTTTTTGCAATTCCACCAATAAGTGAAATCAATCCAAAATACTTTACTAAAATCACAATCAACAAAGAGATGCCTTAATGTCTGACTGCCACTGCAAAGATAACATTTGTCATTATCTGTTATCTTATCCCTAAAGAGTCTACTTTTTGTGTACAGAATATTGTGGTTAATCTTAAATTGAAACACTGACAACCTGACATCAAGAGTTAGTTTGAAAGGAAGCTCGTAAATATGCGAAATTTGGTCCGCAGTAAAACCCGCCATTTCAAGCTTTGCCGCTGAGGTGGGCTTCTCAAAAAGTTGTTTTGTCAGAATGTTTCTCAGCATCTTACTCGAAATATTTTGTAGATCAGTAATCATATTTTCGCAGTTGTTGTTTTCATTCTCCACGTCGGTATTCTTTAGTTTCTTTTTCCAGCTCGCTGGAATAGTGTTTAAAAGCCCTAAATACTGCAAAAAGTGAGTTTTAATGCCGAAAGTATGTTGGAAAACATTAAGAGTCATTAAATTTCCATCCTCAGTTGTCAAGTCTTTTATGTATTTAACACCGGCTTCATACCACGATCGATAGAATACAGACTTTCCTGCAATTGTAACAAATTTATTGTTCCATACAATCTCATTTTCTAACTCATTCTTGCTCGCGGGAGTGTGACTCACAATCCTCTGCCATGCATTCAGCACGTCTTTGTAAAATAGCGGTAAACCAGAAAGATGCGGAAGAGTTTTCAGCGAGAAATTGCAATAAAAAATAAGTTCTCCTCCAATGGCTCTAAGGTACTCAAGTGGCAGTGATTTCCACGTAGGACATTCAGGAATGGATAGTCTTTTAACCCAAGCTGCTTTAAGCGATTTGTTAATTAAATCAAAGTCAGGCATTTCTAATCCCCCCTCCCTTTTTTCACCAATCATTGTTGTCTTTTTAATCTTGGGGTTCTTATGACTCCAAATAAACTCCACAATCTGTTTATTAACAATTTTTATAAAGTCGTCGGGAATTGGAAGAACGGCCGCGACAAAGATCAATTTAGAGAGTGCTAATGTTTTTACAATGTTGATTTTCCCATACAGAGTCAAGTCTCTGAAAGACCACACGTTAAGACATTTCTCTAAGGAAAGCAATCTTGGTTCTAAGTTTTTGCTATAAGAAATATTCTGATCTGTTGTAAAGCATATGCCAAGTGTGTTGACATAATCCTTAGGCCAGCGAATACCAAAGGGAGTATCGGCTCTGTTCTTGTTTGAACCTAACCATAATGCCTCTGTTTTAGACCTATTCAGCTCGAGCCCCGAACATAGTCTAAACAAATCCACCTTTTCAAAAAGTTTACTAGCCGATGAAGTATCTTCAACCAGACAAGTAGTGTCATCCGCATACTGTGATAATTTGAATTCTTTTGAATCAAGCAATAGGCCTTTTATCGATTTGTCGCTTCTAATGGCGCTTGCTAGGAGCTCCACACCTACAGTATTGTGCAAAAGTAATGCAAACGATAATCGATGAATATCG
>CM042750.1:13447638-13459249 GCA_022496165.2 Catalaphyllia jardinei | reverse complement strand
AAATCTATCAACTGAAGATGACAGAAGTTTCTGTCGAAACATGTTTTGCAAATTTAACAGTGTTGTCGTTTTCTTTAAAATTCACAAAATGTTTGAATTAACACCATGTAATGGTTTATTTAAGACAACATACTTATGAATCAAACTTTATTCCATCTTTCAAGCACTTGTAAGTAATCCTGAATATAACATTATCAGAGAACTCACTTAACAGTCAACAAAACCATTATATAACATTAAAAAAACTCAAATTCACAAAATAATATGAACTAATAAGTTTGAGTCAAAAATATTATTTACTATCATTTAAAAAATAATAATGTACATGTTTACTTAAACTCACATATCCCAAAGTACATGTTGGACTTGCTAATTGTTACTATCATAAGTATGTTAGAAAAACTGGGGAAAAAATATTTTCTGACTGATAAGTCTTCAAGGTTTCTCCTTTTAATAACATATTTTGCTGAGTTAAAAAAGAGAATGTTAGTAAGAAAAACCAGTCTTAATTGAACTTTCTACAGAAATTGTTGACAGCTTTATATTATCACATGAATATAATAATAATAATATGATTATTGAGTATGACTTTGACCAATTTTAATTACAGTTTGAGATTTTGATGACATTTCTTTAGAGTAACGATGGGGTATGTGCCAAATGACAACATCACGTTGGTGCTGGAAAGCTGAGATATCGGCACACAATTCTACTGACCAAGGCTGCCCACCTTTGTTCTAGGCGTTCTTGAACAGATTGATTTGGGAGAAGGTCAATCAGCTGGACCTCCTTCAATGACTTCCTCGGACGTTTGGTGTCCAGACAGGTTTCTTGGACACGGTTTAGAACAGCATACTGCTGGGTTCAATGAATTGACCTGTTTTCATGCTGCTGACTTTGGATCCTGGCATGCACCATGAGGTCAATATTGCCGTCACCAACCAACCTAAATTTATGTGTAGAAGCACATGTTACTTAATTAAAAGTTACATATAAAAGAAATTTGAATTCCACATGGTAGTTCTGCCATGTATTAGTAATATCTCATTAATAATCAAGTGGTGGAATTAATCTGTTTGTTTGGTTAAAGGAAAATAAATACAGAACAGGAAGCAACATTTTGAGGCAGGTTTGACTGGATTTTACCTCCATCATGTATTCAGAAAATGGAAATACCTTGTAGTAATATTGTAGTTTGCAGCATAACCTGGAGCAAAGGCACTCTCTGGGGGTACACTGCTTGGAGTAACTGATGCATCAATTTATCATACCCTGGAAATATAATTGCTAAAATTGTTCTGGAATGAACGCGACAATCTTTGTAATCTATTTACACTTATTACCTGTAATGAGGGAGCTTCATCTGGGCAATTTTTTTTGATGCTGCAGTCAAATCAAGATCAGTCAAAGCATTCAGATCACATCCATCGATGTTAAGCTGTTCTTCGCAACATCTAAAGGCACTTGGTGTGTAAAACTTGTATGACTGGACGGTGTTCTCTGAGAAATCAACATCCACACGCATTTCTTCGTCACCGTGATTCCCGACTTGCTTTCTTTCAACTTCCTTAAGCAAAAGAGCCCCACTCTTGACCTTTTCAATTTCGTTTTTCCAGTGAAACAGTTTCGCCTCGCAATTCTCCCCCATCTTTGTCTGAAGATTAATGATTGATTGGGGTGACATACAGATGCACAACTTGTTTAACAGCTTCAAATCTTCATGTTTTACTCCGCTATGGAAGAGAACAGTAGAAATATGATACGAAACTGCTGACATTGTCTGATTTCGACACCGAGCAGCGACTGCTGTCGACAAGGCGAGAGAATTTGTCGCCTTTACATCTTCACTTGAAAAATCCTGCACATCGCAAGCGCCTTTTAAGCAGGCCATCCATAAGGGGCACCAAACGTCAGCTTCGTGCACGAGAACTTTATTGGAAAATGAAGCTAGATCTTCTGGGCTGCATTTCTTCAAAACAGAATCGGTTGAAGTACTGCAATATTCCTTGAACTCCGCGCTGACTGCTCTACGCAGTGGTTCCGCTAACTCTTCTCGCACATTCAGTTGTTGGAAAAATGAATTCGCTACAGTTTTCCAGTTCTTTCGACAAAGGTTAACGATCATTGATTTGGTCTTATCGTCAAAGGAACTGTGATTTTCAACACGGCCGCTTGGAGCAACTATCACAACTTTCAGTTGGCTGGTCTGTTTTCCGAGCAAATCATCCACGTTTAGAAGATCGCACCTTTGATCTCGTACTTCCACATTGGAGGTCTCCTCCTTTTCATCCGTAGACGTTAACTCTTTCGCGAAATTCAATGTTTTTTAACACCGGCATCTCTCTTGTTGCCTTTCTTGGGTTGGGGGCTTCGCTGGGGAGAAGAAATCGAGGTTGGAAGAAGACGCTTGAATCTCCTCGGCGATTCATCACCTGAAGAAAAGTTTGAGATCTTCGATTGCGACTCGCCCGTGTTTCTATTAAGGCTTGTTGCAATAAATTCGTAAAGCTGTACAGCGTTTCGCACTTTTCTTGCACAGCTTGCACAGACACGTTCTGACAATGTTGAAGATTTCACAAAGTCCAAACCTATACGCGAGCAAAGATCGGCCAGTGTGTCATTATTATTACATCCTGCTTGCGTCGAGGGTTTAAACAAGTTCGTCGTAGAAATACGCAAGGATTTCTCAAAATCACCAAATTTTTGCTTCAGATTAGTACAGCACAATCTACATATGTCGTTCACACTTCCTTCTTTAGGTTTGGGTCCTCGTTTTGCAGGCTTTTTTGGTGTTAAGTCCTTCGAGTTACCGGAGATCTCCATGAAAATCATTTGTTTATTTCCAACGAGTCGCATGCTTTCGTGCCGTTTCGCGCGAAAATAAACCTCAAGTTTCATGTTACTACTTTTCGTTCTCTGATTGGCTTATATAATTGGATTATCAAAAGTGATAAAAGTGGGCGGCAAGCAAGACCCATACGAAATGTGGCAGGCGGGAAATTCACTCGCGGCTCCGCCGCCCGCTCCTGAATCCCGCCAGCTACGCAGGCTAGTGAAAAACATTTTTAAACAAGAAAAAAAATGCTTCAGATAACGTTTAACCCTGGGTTAACGTTAACCGGCTTTCGAACAACCCGGCCTTGATTGTTATTTCATATGCTTTCATATAATCTGCAAACTTAACAAGATTAAAACATATATATTTATATAACAGTTAAAGCGCTCTTTGTGGAGACTTGCGACTTGAGCGACCTATACTAAAGGAGGCGAGACTTTTCATTAACATAATTTATCATTCAAAAGGACAAGGTAGTTCATTTAACAAAGGATTGTAACATTAGTATTCACCAATCATATCCCTGCGACTTCAATGCACTGGAGAAGGGATTGACACTATAAAAGGCCTGGTATTTTTTCTCATGTCACCAGTTCGTTAGAACAATGCCGCTTTCAATCGAAAAATCATCACGATAAACATGGAGGAATTTGACTGCATCTTCTGCACACAAGTTGTCACCTCCCGTCAAGAAGCCCTACTACAAAAAGATAGTTATCTGTTAACTTTGTTACATATCCTAGCTAAAGCATAGTATAGTGTTAGAGAATAAAAATGCAAGGCAGAGCGTATCCTATTAAGTTACTCATTAGTTATTAAACTATTTCGTTATTGCTAAAATTATACTCTCCCTAATGCTGTATTATTAAACTTGAGTTTATTCTTATTCATGGAACACCATTATTTTGGATTTTCCAGCTGCGTTAGATGTCCAGCGAAGCTTCAAGGCTGTGTATTTCACTGGACTAAGGCCCTGTGGAGGAAGGTTAGTTCATATCAAAGCATCATGTTAGTCAAATTCTACTGGATAATTTTTCCCGAAACGTTTATATTTAAAGTTCCATTGTAAATGGTGCGTACACGCAAAAAATTAAGATAGGTCACCAAACAAAATTTCGAGGTAGAAACAAATATTTTCTGCAGATTTTATTTCCGGTTCGCGTGATTTAACTTCTGGTGTGCTAATTTTGATTTATTCACATTGCGCGTGCGCGTGCAGCTAAAAACCCTTTCGAGCTTCCTTTAAGTGACTATTTAAATAAAGATATGACAGATGATCGTTAGTGTACGTTTTCCCAAGGAAAGTCACAAATCCTTTTACTATTTGTCTATCACAGGTACAGGAACTTGGTCTCCAAACAGCCTACAGTGGTAGTGTACAGGTACATCAGAAAACTTACGGCCCTACTGTTCTTGCCACATAAGGAAATCAGACCTATCTTCGTGCACCTCAGGGTCCAGGCAGAGACCCAGCCTCTCCACAACCTGATTGAATATATCCAGGAGCAGTGGATAGACAGCACCATCTTCCCCCCAAAAGACTGGAGTGTATTAAAGCAACCGATCTGTACCAATGATGACATTGAGGGGTGGCACAATGCCCTGAACCGCCGTGCCTGTGGCAAATGCAGATTAGAGTTTTACCTTTTGATTGAACTCCTTCATCGCCAAGCTCGCCTAACTTCTATCACCATCAAGCTCGTATCAGACAAGAAGTTAAAGAGGATTCAGAGAAAAAAGTACAGGCAGCTTCAGAAGAAACTGTTCGACGCCTGGGACCAGTACCAGACCGGCGACAAAAATGCTTCAAAATTACTTTGCTTTTGCTCTCATCTGAATGGACCTGCTCGTAACCAGTAAGTACCAAACGTAAGCGCATTAGAATTAATTGCCAAAAGTCCATGCATGTAATAAGTAAAAATTACCGATTAGTGTGATAAGAAATTTGCTTGTAGTAGTTAAATTGCATCTGTAAAGTTCATTTTGTATGGAAGCAATGAATAAATATATTTTTATGCAACAGTGACTGATTTTGTATCTAATTAAACTACCCGTAAAATGTCACGTCAAGTTTTGGCATCTCTTCTCTCTACTTAACAACTATTCACCAAAGTTGAGTTGGCTAGTGCTTGCTATTTATCGAGCAGTGAAGTGGCGAGGTAAATATCTACCACTAGCCACCAACACGAGTTGAATAGTTGTTTTAGACAGTGAGATAATATAAACAACAAAATAATAATTTATTGTGTTTAGATAGCAAACTGTCGCCTTTCAGCAAATGAACCTCTTGATATACTACACCTAATAATACACATGAAAAAATTACTCGGTTGTGATTGGCTGAGAGCAGTGCAGTTCAAGTGTAACACCAGTGCAAAAAGTGTAACACCGGTGCAAAAAGTGTAACACCAGTGCAAAAAGTGTAACACCAGTGCAAATTACACATCGTAATTCTGGATTATGATTTACTGAAAGACAATAAGAAATTTGTAGGCCAATGTTTATCATGTAAAGCAATGAAAAAATTTTGTACGGAAACTTTGAAAAAAGTTTTCTCGATTGCAAAAAAATGGCTTCAAGAAACATCTGGCACTTTTTCCGTGCGAATTTTTTCATGTTTGTATTATTAATAAGTAATCATATGCTTTTTCTCGTTCAATTTGAAGTTAATTTGCACTTGTAAGTTTTTCAAAAAGCTGAAATTGCACTTGCCGAAGTGGCTCGTGCAATTTCAGCTTTTTGAAAAACTCATGTGCAAATTAATTCCAATTTGAACTCGAAACCGTATGATTACCTATACAAAGTACAAGTTTAGCTTCTTCCATGAAAATGCACGGCAAGAGCTGGTCGGCTCAACACCTAATCGTGTATACAAAATTCAAAATGGCGGACACGTAAGCAAAGGTAAGCATGCGTAAGTTGAGTAGAATTACGATATTTAAATACTTCAACCAAACTGGGGAGTAAGATAGTTCGAAGTTGATAATATAATGTTTCAAAATGCCTAGGAAACGCCTTTTGGTTTCAGTATGTTTTGGGATTTTGGACAGACAGTAGGCGAAATGACTCGTAGGCGAAACGACCGTAATTCATTTTTCAAAGATCAGCATAAAAATTTGCACATATATTCTGTAGTTTACCTGGTATATCAATAGGCTGACACCGAGATGAGAACTTGAGATGCTATATTTCTGTGTGAACAGCATGGTGTTCTCATGTTTTGCTTTTGACACAATAATTATTCTGAATTATTCTTGGAAAATGCCTCCTTTTCCATATGCCATATTTCGCGAAGAACAGCTCCTGTCCCAGGTTTGTGGTTCTCAGCCTCGTTGAAAACTTTGGTGAGGCCTTCTTGGCCTTCCTAGCAGGATTCCAAACAATTAATCAGAGCCACCAGCTCGGTGTTTTGCTTCTCGTTAACTGTTATCGATGTCCTTTGGATCATCCTTTCGGCTATTCGGCGGTAGTTCTTCCTTTCCCTCCTCACATTCTCCTGGCGCGCTTTCTGGCTTTCTGGGCTCAAAACCGATAGTCCTACCTTAGCCGAAGCCTGCTGTCTTTGCAATCGATCGTCTTCCTCAATGCTTTTTCTTTTATTGCGTACAACGAGCAATTGCCTTCAAGCTAACTTGCATTCTGCACATACCATGGGCACACTCTCTGAAATATTTCCCTCGTTCCACTGCTGCTGGCAAGGTTTGTGCCACAACCTACATTTGATTGCACTTATGTGCCGCCACGGCCAACATTCTTCTTTAACATTTGAAGGTCGAAAGTGTATGTCGGATATTATGGCATCGTAGTCCACTATACCGAGACACATTACGAAACGAGAATTTACCCGAATGTTTTGCAGCACACGTTCAACAGCTGCCTTGTCTATCAAGTGAATCTTTCCCTCCTCGAGTGTCTTATAAATAAAAACTTGAAATTTGTAGCTTCCGGAGGGACGGAATAATAACCTGACAGGTTGGTAGTTTCCAAGGTCTTCCCTGCAGCTCTTTTCCTTTTTAGGATAAACACTGAGAGCTGCACTGCTATGGTGACCTGATATTGATTCCAGCTCATAGTGTAGTGAGCCGTCTATAAGCTTGACGTTGGTTTCAAGTTCTTTCAGAATCTGCATCTCGCTGGATTTATTTAGCTCCTCCAGGACTTTTTCACGCGACCGTTCTTCGACCTGATTGCGTCTCTTCAACAGCAAGTTTTTAAAAGATTTAATTGCAAGTCTGGGACTTCTTCTTGCAGCTTTATTATCAGGACAGGACATGTCAACTTCTGATTCCACGTTTTCGCAGGACACCACATCTTCGATCGTACGTTTTCTCCCTGCAGAACACTCTGCCAAAACACCATCAGGATTTTCAGTTGTTTCTAGACTTGGAGCAATTTCGCATTCATTGCTTATATTGATGCCGAAGTCTAAACGTCTGTATATTGCATCTGAAAGAGGCATATTGAATATTCAGTAGCCTTCCACGCAGTCCCGCCATTGTCATTGAAATTTTCCTGTCACTGTCAACTTCAGATCGAGGTTGCACTCTGTGCAGACGTCTCTGGAAACAGATTCCCGTTTCCATCTAAGACTAAAAATAACTTTAGAGAAATAAACCTATCCCAGCCAAGGGCTTCAATGTCCCTTTCTGTCCCATCATTTTCTCTTGTACATGTTTAAAACAGTTACACGAGCTTTCTGAAGGTTTACTGATAAGTGCTGCACTAATCACTTACATTTTCTTTGAATAAATTATACATAAACTGTAACAAGCAAATAGTGAACAAGGCTTTCACTTCATTTAGATGACACCAGTGACCACATTGCTAAACAATGAACACAAATGCTTGACAACAAAACATACAGAATGGCGTATGGGGTGGACGAACACGGCGTTGCTCTGTTGCGAAATTATTTGTCTGGGCGTGTTGTTCAAAGCCAGATTAAGCTAACCCAGGGTTAGCGAGAATTTTGATTTCAGTTTTGTAACTTTTTGGTTAGGTAATCTGTTTATATTGTTTGCCCTTCAGTTTTGTGATGTAGCAATCTCAAACTACACCAAATGTTAGAGGTGAAAAACATTTTTAAACAAGAAAAAATAATGCCCCAGTTAACGTTTAATCCTGGGCCCTGGAAGATCACAGAGAGTTAAAGTAGGCGACAAGTTTTCTTCTTGGTTGCCAGTTATAAGAGGAGTATGTCAGGGATCCGTCCTTGGACCCCTTTTCTTCAATGTATATGAATGATCTCTTTTACTTGCTAAAAGGAGTTTGTATCAATGCTGATACTGATGATGAACAAACTTATGCCTAGCATAACGATCCAGTGAGGTTAGAAATGAAACTTCAATGCCAACTTCTCGAAGCTGACCAATGGTTTGGTATGAATGGCATGATTACAAATCCTGAAAAAATATCAAGCAATGATTTTAGGGAATACAAAATACTCCTTCAGTTTTAAAGTGAATGACAAGGATATTCCGGTAAAAGATAATATTGACCTCTTAGGAGTAAACATTGACAAGAATCGGGGCCGGTTGTTCAAAACCCCGATTAGCGCTAATCGGGGATTAAATTGCTTAACCGACGATTAAAATTTAATCTACAATTAAATTGCGTTCCTCAAAGCCCGATTAGCACTAAACTACGATTAAAACAGGATTAAATTAAACCCACCTCGTTAGGTGGTGTAATTCTTTAATCGGCCGATTAAAGAACAAAAATCAAAACGAAATGGCGGGCTTGTTGTATGGTTGTGTTGCCGGGGATGGTAGAAAAGAAAGAAAATGCAGGAACTTTTGGCACCTAGGGTTCACAAATGATGGCTACACAAACGAAGAGCTCAGATCAAGATATCGTTTTGGACGAGAGTCCATAATTTATCACTAACTTGCTTGAAGTGAAGCTTCGCCGCAAAACCAAGCGAAATAATCCTCTCTCTGTTTTTCAACAAGTGCTGATCGCCTTAAGATTTTACGCAAGTCGTAGTTTTCTCCAAGTAGTGGGTGATACACTTGGCGTGGATAAGTCCATGGTTTCACGGGTGGTCACAAATGTATCTTTGGCGCTTGTCACAAAACAGCAGCAGTTCATCAAGTGGCCAAGAGACTAACAAGACCTCAGCAAGTCGAAAAACATGTTTTACCAACGTGGAGGTTTTCCATGCGTCATCGGATGTGTTGATCGCACCCACATTCAAATACAGGCACCACACGAGAATGAGAATGGATATGTAAATCGCAAAGGTTTTCACTCTATAAACGTCCAACAAATATGTAATCACGAAGGTTAGTCATCATTTTCAACATAGTAGCTCCTAAACCGACAATGTGTTTTGTTGTTTCTGAAACCACTGTTTGAACTCGCACGTCTTCAACTTTGAAGCTATTTTGTCTTCATTTAACATACATTCAATTGTACCCCAGTGTTTAAGTCCATTAATTGGACTCGAAAGTTCCACATCAAAAACAATTTTTTTCATTATATCAGGCTTAATCTGTACCCAAAGTGCAATGTTATACAAATGTAATCTACTTACCATAAAATCGTCTATTTTGTTTTCCTTTCAAGTAGCTCCAATCTCAAAGAGGCCTGTTTCAACCACAGAGAGAATTTTTACTCCCCACACCCCCACCCCTCATTTTTTATACCACATAATCTAAAGCAGTGACATGCTGCATTTACTTCATGAAAGGCATAATAAATCTCACAATTAAGAGCTGCCAAGTACACTACAGTTATTGAGTGATAAACTGAATCCTCTTGGTGTTTAGCCCCTTCCCCTGTGGCTCCTGTTTCTATCAAGCCATACCTCAGGTAAGCCATTATAATTAGAAATACACTAATGAAAGGAGTGATATACTACATATATTATTGATTATAAAGTTAAATAATGATAAATTCCTTTTAGGTTTGTTTACAAACATTGTAGCCAGATGGCCAGGAAGTACCCACAACAGCCATGTATTCAGGTCATCCAGCATTTGCCATTTTTTGAGGAAAATCACCATTCTTTAGATGATGGAATTCTTTTGGGGGACAGTGGTTATGCATGTCAGCCATTTATGATGACACCCTACAGCAACCCCAGCACCCCTGCTCAAGCTGCCTACAATAATGCTCACTGCAAGACAAGGGTGAAAACCGAGCAAACCTTTGGTCAGTGGAAGTGCTGATTTCATGTGCTACCTTCCCGAAATTCACATGGCACTGGAAAAAGTCTGCATAATTATTGGTGCATGCGCAATTTTGCACAACATTGCCATTTTGCTAAAAGAGCCAACGGAGGATGGAGAGGTTGAGGATCAAATGAATGTTAATGATGTATATTATGGTCCCGATCAAGAGGGCTGTGCGAAATCATATTTGTCACACCTATTTTAATCATTTTTGTGTACCTTAAGGAACACTGTCACGATATATTTGCATAAAAATGTTGTAAATTCACGGAATGGTGCCTACATTAGTAGTGATATGGGCTCGATCGGGGCTGATTTTATCGATTTTTCATGCAAATGAGGAAATATCGATTATCAATTTGTTATGGAAATGAACCCTAGCTCTCAAACCTTGATGGAGTTTTTTTTACCCCAATGACGTCACCCTGATGACGTGACTTAACCCTAATTAACATATCCAAGATGGCACCCTAAGAAGGCGGTAACCCTCGTTACTGGTCTACTATGTCAAATGAGTCTTATATTAGGATCATGACATGTTTGCTTATCCATGTGGGACCAATTACTGACCTCAAGAGTGCACATGCATAGTGACACAAACACACCGTTTTACTGTTAAACAGTTTTATTGAGGAAAAAAAAACAAGAAAATTATTTACAACATTATGAAACCTATTTCGACTGAGATTGTCGTATCACAATATTACGAGAAAACCATATAAACTAGAATATTACAAGAAAAACCTATTTACATTTCGTACTCTAAGTTGAAATAACGGGGTGCTGAATACTCAGTACTATAACTTAAGTTTTCAATAAAGATCTCGTCGCAAGGAATAGCTGTTGTACCCATAAAAAAGAAACGAAACCTTATGCGAGAAATTAAAAAATACAATTCAGGTGGCGTGTTAAATAAAAACATTTTGCAAATACAAAAACGGTACATAGCATTTAACTGAACGTTGAGTGCACTATAGACATTTGCACGTAAATACAGTATTGGCAAGTTATCTGGAATAGTTCTATAAAACACATCATCTGAAAAACTTCGCAACATTACGTAATAAGTGAACTAATGTACCGGGCTTACAGATAAGGTAATATGTTCCATGAGATTGTTAATGAATTGTGTATTTCAAAAGCACGTCCCTGGTCCCGAAATTCTAGCAATCTGTCTTCCAACATGATGACTCTTGGCTCAAGAGGTGTTCCTAAAAAATTACACATAATATACATCTGTGGGATACCACGCGGGTTCACCGTAAGGAAGTACATATCTTGTAGTTACATTAAAACTAGGTCGATGTTCGTCATGATAAAATAAAAAACGAAAACGAATACCGTTTACAAAATCATGCAGTTGATCGGGTATGTTCAATATAAACAAAAGGTAAAAAGCTTGTCTCACTTCAACTGTTGCAGGAACAGGTAACGCAACAAAACCGTGTATAAACATCATCGTATAAACATCATCGCAGTAAATTGAAGCCCTGATTTTTTTCAGGCTTCTTTCCAGTTGCTTAAATTGGAAATTTACTGCGAGGATCATACTTCACTTGCATCTATAACCGCAGTTCAAATATGAATTATTTCATATATA
>CM042750.1:13422862-13447628 GCA_022496165.2 Catalaphyllia jardinei | reverse complement strand
CAATAATTTGACCTTGCTCCCAATGTGTGGCTTCATAGCTCAGTTGGCAGAGCATCGCACCGGTATTCGCAGAGGTCATGGGTTCGAATCCCGTTGAAGCCCTGATATTTTTTTTCAGGCTTCTTCTTTCCAGTTGCTTAAATTGGAAAATTTACTGCGAGGATCATACTTCACTTGTGACTGTTTTGTTTAAGGCTGCACAACTCCTTCGAATTCTTGCGCGCAGGATCCCGAATGATAGGATTTAGAACTTCAGTAACCTCTTCACAAAACTCGAGCTTGTCCGTGTCAACTTTCTCGACTACTGCATTAACAGCCACTTCGATAGGAGTTTCTGCAGCTACGAAAGAAAGAAGGAAACAACTCATAAATGCACAAGTGCAAACCTACCTCGGTTAACATCCGAGTAAACATTGAAAGCCCCAAAATAGCGTGCAGCTAAAAACTTGAGCTTGACTTAATTTTTTCTCCGTCCAACTTCAGTTTGGTGTTTCAGACGGCCATATTTGTTTAAATGTTCACCCACTGGCCGAGTCGTCGCTCAGACTGGCAGCTACTTAGCTTCGGTGCCATTTTCAAAATTTTGTCTCTTCTTGTTGTTACTTAACATGTATCATGGTAGCTACGCAGGTGGTAGCTAAGCAAAACTTCACGCCGGTTTTTTTTTGTCGTCTTGCACGCTTTGTAGATATAGCTTTTTGACAACTAAAAGCGAAAAATACGCCTTTATAGCTAGTTTGCTTTTTAATGCGCAAGAAAGGTTGCTATTAGTGAACCCACCTGTTTCAAAGCCTTGCAGGCCAGTGAAGGATGCTGTCTCGCTAAACATCTCAATGATTTTCAAAGTGGCCTCCGAGGGGTTGGAAGGCGCAGGTCCTCCGCTGGTCTTCTTTTGTTCTTTCTTGAAGCCGCTGAATTCTTTCTTTGCCGTGCATTGTAAGTTCTTCCACTTGTCCTTCACTTCTTGGGTGGTCCTAAGAGTCACCCCTACAGCATTTACAGCGGCAGCAATTTCCTCCCAAACTTTGTTTTTCTTCGCGTTTGTTACGCTATTGGTAAATTTACTTCGTGGGATCTCAATGTTTTCTTCATATTTTTTGGTGAAAACAGCGATTTCTGATGCTGAAAAGTTTGACTTGGGTGCTTTTTTCGCCGGGGAAGCCATTTTTAACAACGTTACCAGAGATTTTGTGACTTTATTTAACATGTAATTGATTATAAACGCTGATCATAATTTATTTGACCTTTAATCGTGGATTAGTCAGGGATTAGTTAATCGGTGGATTAATCTCCTTTTGAACCATTTTCTAACCCCCGATTAGCTAACCCACGGTTAGGAAATTTAATCGTGGATTAGGCTTAATCGTGGGTTAGTTTAATCGGGGTTTTGAACAACCGGTCCCTGAAGTTCAACAGCCATGTGAAAAAAATTTGCACAAAGGTCAACAATCAAATTAATGTAATTTCCCGTTTTCGAAAGATAGTACCAACAGATGTAAAATGTAAACTTTACAAGGCCTTTATTGCACCACATTTTAGATATTGCTCAGCAGTTTGGCACTTTTGTGGGACTCGAAATAGAAATAAATAAAAGGGCGCTCAGGACAGTTCTGGATGAGAATTCTCTGTACTACCAGCAGCTACTGAGCAAATTTAATTCCAGTGATCTGTATAGTATTAGGTGCCAAGACATGATGAGAACAGTTTTTAAGACAATTCAGTTTGAAATTATGCCAAAGTAAATACGTGGTCAAATGAGGAATACTGAACGCAACCTACAAGGATCAAGGAAACTTGTTATCCCATACGTCAATACAACCACTTCTGGTCTTCACTCCTTCAGATACACTGCTGCATGTGGAACAAACCAACAGAGGGCTTGAGGTCACAAACTTCCCTGAATGAGTTCAGAACTAAAGTATGCAAAATTTCTTTCGATCATCAATGTAATTGTCCCTTATGTAAATGGTAGTTTATTATATATGATATGTGATTTTATTGGTTTAAATTTTTAATTTTTTTTCTCGGAGAAATTAGCTATCCTTAGCTACTCTTTTAAATCTGAGGTGAAATAAAGGTGATGTGATGATGGTACATTGTCCTAATCTATTGTACAGCAAATGATTCATTTACCTAATCAGTCAATAACTGTAAGCCTGCTGATAGCTAAGATACATCTCAGGAAGAAGCTTGATGCTTATTGATGCACCACCAATATTGTTAAACACTATAATACACAAGAAACACTCAAGTAATTTAATGGCTAAGAGCATGAATGAGTTGGCTCATAAGAGCCCTTTGATTTCTTTAGTTGTCGACTCACACAGGTCAAACATTCTACGATATTAAAGCTCAAGGGCTTATATTCTCATAAAATAACAAGGACACACTTCTGTTAAAATGTTGCCTACCATTTGTCCCATGTGTTACACGTTTCCCA
This sequence comes from Catalaphyllia jardinei, assembly GCA_022496165.2. NCBI lineage: Eukaryota > Metazoa > Cnidaria > Anthozoa > Scleractinia > Caryophylliidae > Catalaphyllia > Catalaphyllia jardinei. The sequence goes on along the minus strand of CM042750.1, from coordinate 13,445,188 downwards.
GATACGCTGGTCAACATTTTCAGCTGGTATGCACTTGTTTTAATATCCCATTTTTGATCTTTGATGGTCAGAAGTGGCGGACTTTCAGGTCTTTTTCTCTTTTCTACAAAGTTAAGCCCGTAAAAAATAAAAATTATTGCACACTGTTGACAGCTGATTTTCTGTGTCAGCACCCAGTAAATTATAACTTCAATTTTGAGGAAGCTCGTCTCTGTGCATTTGATTGCATTGTATCATATGTCAGAAAATTTTCATGTAGCTTGGCATACGTTGTTTGACTTGTGCACTGTAGTAAAGACTGAGAAGGTGTTTTGACAAACAGGAAGTTGTACCTGAGCTTCCAATTTCCTTGGTGAGATTTTTGAAGGAATGAAGTCTCTCTATGCTAGCTCCAGCTAATTTGTGTACCCCTCGGTTGCTTTGATCGTACTGGCCGTGGTCAAGGATGATCACATAACCTTCCTCGAATAATAAGATGTCGTTGTCGTCCTTGGTTGTTCTGTTTCCATAATACTTCTTCAATTCTTTTCTAGGAAGGCTATCGGGAGTCTAAGGTACAGTGTAGGTGAGAATGGATCAGGTGAGTGAACATTTTAAAGGTATTGATGTTGGTGCCCTTCAGACTTGACATTCACCTTGACTTCAGAGGTAGGTCCCGGCAGAGTCTCTTTGCGGGTTTTCGAATTTGGGCGTGTCTTAAATAGTCGTCTTTCTGTCAAAACATAAATCTTGCTGTTCTGTCTGTATAGGTACCACATACTCGAAGGGGATCCTGAAATGCAGTTGAAATAAGTTTTGATTTTTCGTAAATGAAACGAAAATGTTCGCGTGACACATGACCTATTAGTGAACAGATTGTTACTGTAGGCGTGTGTAATCATATAAACAAAGGATTTAAAACATTCGCCTTACCGTCGCTCCGGCCATGATATTACCCGAAACCAAAATGAACTGTTTATGCCAGTGGGAGCAAAAGTACTACAGCCTGGAAAAAATAATTTACTCCTTGCTGATGATAACATAGCGTGATGAAAGAGCAACATGAGACGAACATTTTGCATTAGCCGAAATCCTCCTGATCCCTCGAGCTAAGAACTTTAAGGTTTGCTATCTTATGTGAACACATTCATTCGGAGCAATTCGTAAAAGGGCGAATGTTTATCCGGGATATTTATGGCGTGTTATCTCTGGTGTGAGAAGGTTTTGCGTGGTAGTGCAAATTTTTCATACGTTTGCCTTACAGCTTATCGCTTCGCTCCGGATACTTCATATAACATGAAGGCACCCACTGAAGTGTATTATCACAGTAAGTAGAAGATGAATGTTTTTCACTCGTTTTAAAAACGTTTGTCTTCAGGTATGTCTGGACACATTGATTCATGCAAAATTCATGCAATTTTTTACTTTAGAGCGATCATACAAAATGCGACATACAAGGGAAGAAGGTGACGCTTGTTGTTTGGGAAAGTTCAAAAAGTGAGCTGTAATAGTTGATTAATTTTGGCCTGACCTCCAAATAATATGTACATACTTTTTTGACCCAAAATGACCTGGATTATGTTATTTTCTTCATAATTAAGGTTGCAAAAAAAAGAGATACTAAGTGCTTTTCCTAGAGAAGTGCAGAAGCAGAATCAGTATGTACTCAATCTAATTTATCAATTTGGCAATAACATGGCTGATGAAGAAGAACAACTTGAGTGCGTAACATTTAAATTGTTGGGAGATGTCTGTGAAGACTGTCTGTGTATCTTGTTCAATTTGAGTGACAGGCACTATGAGAGGATAAAGAATTTTTATCAGGTACATCTGATTTTTTAACTACAATAGCAACTTCTTACTTTGCTCCAACAACAAAAAAGACAGTTGTAAGCTGTGTAAAATCGTTTAGGTAGCTTCTTAAACACAAATGAGGGTATTTACATTTGGCAGTTTCACTTGTAAATGTAGAATTTGTCAGCTTTCGAAAACAGAAACAAATATGCACTTCTTATGACCTTCTCTATGGAAATGTTCCTTATGGCAAGACCCAGACCACTTGGAATACTTGGATTTATCTCAAAACAACCTTGCAATGTAATAAAAAGTGTTACAACATTAATTAATACTCAGTGTTACAAGACAATAATGACAGAAAAATAGAAAAATATGAATGATGGAAAAGACTTAATTATCCATGAAGACAGTGGGATTAAGTGACAGGAAAACATTATACCAAATGAAAGGAATCTAACTATCAAAACATTCTGTGCATTTGTAATAATTTTCTGGAGATCAATTAACTTGAAAGTCTTTTATAAAAAAAGCCTCTCAAAAATTTCCCAGACAAGTTTACTCTGCATTTTTGCTACATGTGTTGACAATCAAATAATACCTAGTTTGTAACAAAAGCTTGGACAATGAACACAGCCTTTTCTGTTTTTTTTTTTTTGGCACCAAATGATCTTTATGGGTTGGTGCCAAGGTTATCAATCATGGGATTGTTTACCGTCACTATACCTGAGCTCAAAACACTCTTCAAGGAGACGCATGGCTAAAAAATTATTGTGACTCATATAGTGAACCCAAGCCACATGCAGACATCTTTCATCTTCATGTCCCTACAAAAAAAATCAGTGTTTGATGAGAAACCAGAGTATGTCAAAATTAAGGACTCCCCGCATTACAAATTCTGGGACCATAAAGTGAAAGTTCCCAAAAAGGTGTGTTCATTTTTTTAAAATCTTGTATGAGCTGTCCTCTTAAGTGTATGTACTTGTTATTTGAATTAATGTTCATGTAACTTAAATTATGATACTTTTTGACCATAAACTTGAACTGAATTAAGCCTCCGAGAAATTTAGAAATGTGACGATCAACTGAATGTCTTAGCTCCTGGTCTTTCATGCTGTTATTTAATTGAGTACATCGATCTGTACATGTATTTTTGCACTCCAGAAGTTAACTTGTATCTAGTCAGGCTACCATTTATACCCAAATTAAACATCAGTGGATGTGATCACTGAATATTCTGATTGCTAGAACCTAATATTTACAAAGTGCCCGCAGTGTCAAGGTCTGCGAAAAAGATGTTTTGAAGTAGGGAAATGTTTACCAGCATTAGAGGCTCTGAAACAAGAGCAGACGAAACACAAGCAATTGTATATGTGAGTGTAATAACAGAACAAGGTTTCTTCTATGGTTATTTGTATATATGTTGATAATTAAGTGGGCTACATAAAAAAGAACATTCTGTCCAACTTGTAGATATTTACATTTGAATATAAAATTTATCTGCAACAATTATCTGGAGAAAATTGAGAAAATTAATTCTTAAACTATAATTTCAAATTATAACAATAATAAATACTATTAATTTGTCACATATGTTCTGACACTAGCTGATAGGGATGGCTGGAAAATATTTGCTCATTGATAAATTTCTGCCGAGACATTTCAGACATTTCTTTCTCTAATAATTATTGTTTTATAATCTGTTTCCCACAGGAGGGAGAAAATGCTGAAAATGGAATATGATATTCTAAAAAGTATGCTGGCCATGTTTTAAACCACTGGTTTGCAGTCTTGTCTTTTAAGACATTTCTTTATCCATATCGCTATACTAGGGTCTCTCTCCTCTGCATGGGCCTAGTCTTTCATGCTACTTTGACTGTAGGCTGGTAGTTCATGGTTCATGGACAATTTTGCCTGCCTGTGAAACCCAGTTGCCTTCCTGCTGAAAATGAAACCTTTGGGACAGCCAATCAGAATATTAGAAATTAAAGGTGTTATGTATTCGGCAGTATCCAACGGGTGGTTAAATTAACAAAAATGTTCCCATCGAAAACCCATTTTATCTTTAAATTATTGATTATAATTGTTACACATACATATTTTGATGTTTTTATTAGATGCTAAAACAGGTGTTGTTGTGGCCACCCTCCATAAAGCCTGGGGCATCGATGAAATGCTAGGAAAATTTTTGATGGTAAGACAGTCCTTACATGACACTGTCACATTTCGAATAATGTTCCTACATGCAACTTCAGGGAATGCAAATTTTCTCAGAAAAAACAATGGCCAGATCTGCTTCTGATCACAAACGTTGCTTAACACTGCCCATGCATGCATGCATACTGATCAGTATTTGGCTATGACAGCATCAAAGCTCCTTAAAAGGGACCCGGAAAACTTGACAGCAATTTTTACCTGTGATTGGGAGATAGTATCGATAATGGTTAATGGTCCCCATTCAATTAACTTGCAAAGCAGACCAAGTGCTAAAGGAACTTTTAACTATAGGGTGGCTCAAAACTTAATAAACAGTCTAATTAATGCAAGCTTTCACCAAGGTCTATAATTGTGCTTTACAATTTGCCACAGATTATAAATAAATTAACAGATTTAGGGAGCAGGGCTGGCACAGTGGCGAGAGCACTTGCCTCCCACAAATTGTCTCAGGTTTGATTCCCGGACCCGGCGTCATATGTGGGTTGAGTTTGTTGTTGGTTCTCTATTTTGCTATGAGAGGTTTTTTTCCGGGTACTCCGGATTTCTCCTCTCCTCAAAAACCAACATTTCCAAATTTCACTTTGATCCTGGAATGCATGGGCATTGCTGAACTCCTTGGTGCTCTGTAGGTAAACAAATTACATATTTACATATACCCATTAAACAAAAAATAAAAAATGCAATGTAAATGAATTGACTCAAAATTAACCAATGCCACCTAAAACGGAAACAAAAAGAACACTATTCCAATTTCAAATTTATTCCTTCATTTCCTTTCATCTCTCTTCACAGAAAAACAAAAACTTCGATGACTTCATCAAAAAGATTAGCGGAGACGTTCATTTTGTATCTCCAGACAGTGATGATCCACAGCTCTTCATCGTCATTGACAATGAGGTCTTCCTGGAGGTTGACTCATATTCAGAGGCATTATTTGCACTTGTTGGTGTACACTATGTTTTTAACTTAGAATACCCCAAGAAACTGAAGTATGTATATCAGTTTCTTGAGGAGTATATTTTTGGGATTCCTCCCAAAAAGAGGAACACTCAGTATCGCAAAGGAGTTTCAACACTTCTGGTTGATGCTCCATGAACAAATAAATCTATTTATATATAGAAGTTTCAATGGGCTGCCTATACATATAAAAAGTAGAGAGAGGTCAAGGATAGACACCCTTTGACATAAACTAAATTGTAAAAAAAATTTCAACGTTTGGTCTTAGACCTTCATCAGTTGAAAAAAAAATTATTTTACATCTTTGTCACATGTCTCAACATTCCAAAAATTATGATATGTATTTATATATTCTTATTATTTTGTGTAAAGTTCATGTGACCTTGAGCTGTCATGCATCAATCAATGCGTTCTCTTGATATATTTTTATATTGTTTCACATTTGAAGTTGTGCATCATCAACCTCACTCTACTTTTTACCCACCACTACCTGTTGAGGTTTGGACTGTTTAAAACCCAAGTAAGGATACCAGTCAACTTAGTGGAAGACAAGGAAAGAATTCAGTGAAACACAACCTTGAGTCATAGGGTGACAGAGTGCTCTATGGTTGTAGAGCTATGTAATTGATTTGACGAGAGAGGAAAAATTATAACATAGCACTGCAGAACTGTTTCAAAAGGGCGTGCTGGTCCTCTCTTGTCGGGTGCATGAAACACTGACCAGCTCACACCAAATATTCCATTCTCATCCATTTTAAAATGCAGTATCAGTGCCACATTGGCCAAAATGTTACCTGGACAATAATAAATAATTGCGTTTGTGTATAAAAGTTGTTGTTATAATTCCAGTATTTGGAATTTATTTTATTTATTCCACCTTTGCAAACATGCTTGAGCTGCATAGATTGTAGGCATTAATATATGTTAACTAAGGGCTCTTTACACAGTATCTTGGATTCTGAGAACAGTTGAGGATTGGTTGTATACATGTTGATATGTTGTGAAAAGATTATTGTTAATATAACGCTATTCAACAAGATTTAAAGTGTCCATTAAAAGTTAAGTCGTTATGGTACAACAAAGGAAGCAGATCTGCCATTGTCAGTTGGGATGAATTCAACATTTTTGTTTTTTTTTTTTAACAAAGAAAAATTACTTTACTGTACAAAAGGTGATATAAAATGATGGCTTTTGTAAGTTAATTTATAAATGATTTGGTAATTTTTTGCCCATACATAATTCAGCTTGATTTCAAATTTTGTATAATATTATCCTCAGCCACCTATCAGCTGTATTCATTGTTAATATATTTTTCAACTCATATCCCTTGAAAACAAATGTTTGGCTTCTTTAATTAATTTTTATATTAATAGAATTTATAGGTAATACAGATGGAAGTGTATGTAATATAATTTCTTTATGTGAATATGGAAGAGATTGAATTTTGACATTACAACTAAATTTGACCACTGAACAAGAGGTATTACGTTGTGTTTCTGCTTTTTGTATGCTCCAAAATACAGACCAAAGTGCTACTTTCTTCTAGTTTATATCAAGTCATGCACACATACGCATACTTTATGAAGATGCCTTGAATGCCTATCACCTAGGTTGTGTCCTGCAGCGTACCAGTACAGAGGGGAATGAATACTGTACTCCTTTCTTTACAAGCTTTTGTTTAGCTGTTGCATATTTTGGGGTATCTTGTATCGGTTCTTGTGTACCGGTACACAAGGACAGATCCATCACCTAGCTTGATGAACTTGTTCTCATAAGAAACAATTCTTACCTTAAGAATCCTACTTGTGCAAAAAGAAGATATGTTCTCCAAAGAAGAAATTTCATTCTAAGTATAAGATTACTTACTCTTTGCTGAAGGACATTTATTATTGACAATTCTTAAATTGAGAAATTGAATACTTGTGAAAAGATACTAACAACCTTTGCAAAACGAAAAATATTCTTGTGAAAAGAAGTTAAGACTCTTCTGAGAAGAATTGTTGTTCTTCTCTGGTGATGAAGAATCAGAACGGGGAGATTCTTGTAGGAAGAGAGATTTTTCTTCCCAAAAGAGTCATTAAACTTAAGAGAAGAATCTAGTTTTAGAGTGTCTTAGAGCGAAGAGCATTGCTACAATCATTGCACTGAGTTTTGACACTTTAGCACCTTCATACAATGGCACATCATCACTAGTCTGACTGTCATCATTTTCAAAGTCATCAACAATGTCACTTCCTTCATCTTCATGCTCGCTGTATGAGCTTGTGCTAAGTTCAATGTCACTTTTGGATTCCTCACTAACACTTGCGTCTGAATCGCCCACTTGATCGGACGAGTTGACGAGAAGTGAAACAAATTCACCCATAGGATCCTCGATTAACTGTTCATTGTCATCGTAAAATACTGCATCATTAGCCTGTCCATCGCTTGCAGAGGAGGGCGACCGCTGAGCGGTATAAAGATCATCTTTTTCCAAATCGGTGCAACTCCCGAACATCAGAGGACTCAAAGGTTTGATATCCCACTCAATGTTGTGCAATGTTGCGATCGGTAAATCCATTGCCGTGCAGCCACCAACAACTTCCGTTTCCTTCTTTTGGGTTCTCCATGCTGTAGTTCTTGGAATCTTTGCTTCTTTGGAAAAGACCCACACTTTTCATTTTGCTCTGCCGTTCGACATCTTGACGAGACAAGGAGATAGCACGCGAAACAAGCCAAACGCCATGGCCTGAAGGGCACTGGGTCAAGACCTTTCGCATGTGGAGCTCTGCAAAGTCCAAGTGTCAAACCCTCAATTATCTGTGTTCGTGATAAAAGAGAGCTGTCAGAAAGTCACCGAAAGAATACACTCGCAACTACCTCCTTCCTGAAAAAAGTAGGGGAAACGGTTTCAAATAGCTTCACTAAAAGGTGTCAGAATGGCTCTAAAATCGGCACAAGAGACAAGTTCGTCACACATTTGAGGTAGGAAAACTTTATTTTAAATGAGATAGTTATTTACACAATTTTTTTAAGATCGGTGATTTTCCCATACAATTCTCTATATACACAAGCTATCACATACACCAAGTATTTTGAGCTTGGGGAGCCTGTGATTAGGGTTATTAGGGTAAGAGTTCATGGTTAGCTTCTTTATAGCGTTCGGGTTTCCGATATGCTACTTAGATCTAATGTCTTTGCGGCAACGATTTCTTGGTGGTCGAGTGGTTAAGGTAGAAGACTACCATGCTGACGCGCTGGGTTCAAATTCACCTCATCCCATCGAAAATTTTTTTCCTTTAAAATTGAAGAGACTTGCATTTTGACAACATTTGTCCAGCAGAAACTAAGTATCTGTGTCAAGAAACTTAGAAATTTCACATGAGTGTACGTGAATAGGGAGGGGGCAGCTTGAGATATGGAAACATGCTTTGCATGAGGCGGGTCCAGCGTGACTTGTAGTCGGAGATATTTTTTATGTCTAAGGAAAAATACCTAAACCTTTCAAACGACTATAAATTTACATGTGTTAAAAGCGCTTTTTACGAGTACGACTTTTTTCCCCAGAAAATTCCCTCATTGCTTCTGGTGAAGTAAACTCGATCTTACATTTATCACCGTCAGCATGTTCTATGGTCAGATGTAATACCTTCATAGCGCATTGAATATTCCCTTCGACAGTCAACAGAAACAAAAATTCCACATTACAAAATCTTCTGTTTCACATGCAAAACGAAAATACAGCTTAACTCTGGATAATTTTCGGCCTTAGTAGCCGGCAACTGGTCCTAAGTGACACTCTTTATCTTTGCAAATGTCCTGATGTGCATTGCCAACGGATTCCGGCACGAAATGATTAACTTGTTATGAAAACAGATCCTCATTGAACCAAAATTCGCAAAGTAACTTTTAATCTAAAAAAAGGAAACAACAAGATGACTGTGAAAACTGACCAAGTGTACATGTATTTCTAACAAGAGCAATACAGTGGACACAATATAGTCTTTTCACTTTTTGAGAATTTCTGACAATCCCTACATACCTTACTTACAGCACTCAATCAATCACTGTACCTCTGTGACAAATAAAAGTTAAAAACAAGCACAGTCTTCTTTTCATGTAACACACTGCACAATATGACATTAAAACTAAAACAAAAAACATACCTTCCCAACTAAAAACTCAGAAAATAAGAAAAGAGGAACCACCGATCATTGATACACAAAAACGGAGTGGCAGACAATACGAAAACTACCAAGAAAATTACAACACAATCAATGATTGTGGCTAATTGCCAAATCAAAGTTCAACAAAAGCGCAGTCTTCTTTAACACGCTGCACAATATACCGTAAAGACTCGTGTATAAGCCGCACTCGTGTATAAGCCGCACCTCCAACTTTCAAGCATGATTTCGGGAAAAAAGATAACTCCAAAAAGTACTCCAGAGTACTCTACTAGTAAAAAAGTTTGTCGTTTGTTCGCAGATGTTAGCAATAATCTAGACGAAATCTGTATTTCCAGCGACGTTAGTAAGTTAATGAACTTTGAAAATACCTTTTAAAAGCTTCTCTTTAATCAATTTCCCTATTCCTGACAACTGACAACAGTTATCTTCATTGCTAAAGCCCACAGTAGATACAAAACGAATTCGCAGAAGAACAATGCAAAACGTTTGCTTAGTAACCACGCAGTCATTTAACGAGGGAAGTCTGGATGCCAGAACATGGAAACGTTCGCTTTCGCAACAGCTGTTCGTGGATATCATGTTTACAAGTGGAGAAAAACTTGTTGCTAAACGAGAGTTTAACAAAACCATGGACAAACAAGCTGTGAAAGTAGTAAAGGACGATGAAACGGTCGGCTATTCGCCTGGCAAGTTCTCCCGAATAGTGTGGTATTTTCTTGCACGTAATGGAGAAATCAGTGTTAAAGTGATCGGTCGCAGACGATGCGGAAGAATGGAGGTTCCATAACAGTTTGAATTTAGCTGCTCAACAAAGTACAAATGAAACTCTTGAAAGAACTACTGCCGAGCAAGAGTCAGGTTGAGGACCGTCCTGAAGATTCTAACAAACGGCTCATTTAGGAGCTACCAAAACTAATGATCAACAACAGGTTTCATTATGTTTGATCTTTATTTACTGAAGGTTTTCAGTTCAATTTGTGACGACAACAAGCCAGTTTACCCTCTCTGAAAGGAATGGTCTCGTGTATAAGCCGCACCCACGATTTTTGGCCTAAAACTTTAGCAAAAAGGTGCGGCTTATACACGAGTCTTTACGGTACATTGTTGTCTGAACATAAAGTCACAAGCACATCACTGTGTATGTATTCCACAACCGCTCCTTATATTAAAAGCGATAAGGAGTATACTTTGCATTCCAACACGAAATGGTTAATTTGTTCTATAAACAGATCCTCATTGAACACAAATAACTTCAAAACGTAACAAAAGCAAAAGAGACAACTGTTTTCAAAAACTAATGAAGTGTATTTCTAACAAGAACAATACGATGGACACAATACAGGTCATTTCACAATCTGAAAATTTCTGACAATCACTAACAAGCCTAATTTACAGCAGCTCCATCCGTCAATGGATGTGTCGAAAACAAAAAGCCAAAAACGAAGGTCGGAGACCTAAGACCCACTGGTCTAAAATGAAACCGCTATGGTCTAAATCGAAGACCCACTGGTCTAAAACGAAGACTCTATGGTCTAAAACCCTTCTCTAAAACGAAGACCATATAATCTAATACAAACACCAGCTGGTCACGAAGACCCTATGGTCTAAAACGAACACCCACTGGTCTAAAATGTCATCTAACTATGGCACAAGCTTCATAGTTACTTTATTTCGGTCACTGAAACACGTGCCAAATTGCGTAACCCAATTGGACTCCAAACTCCAACAGTAAAGAAAAATAAATAAGATACACTGAAGATCTTAGTATATTTTGTAGTCCACAATACTCTATTTTTCAAATAAATATGACAAAATTACCATAACGTGCAACATTACTTTACTGCACTGTCCTTGTAATATGTAAAGCTGCAAAAATCAACAGTGCGTAACTCGCAAATTTATTCACCGCGTAATACAAGAAGTTGATTTTGCCATAGCCTACGTAGCTGGCGGTATTGTAAGCGCAAGCCAAAAAAGTTTTGGGGCGAAAACAATTACAACCGAGCAGCGAAGCCGCGACAAGGATGCGAGTGAGACTTTGAGACTTTTGGTTATTTCTTGCACCTTTGCTGTTGAATTCTGGCAGCTCTGCCGCCAAAACTTAATTTCACGCACGCCTACAATACCCCCCGACAATACCGCCAAATACAGAGGCTAATTTTGCCAGGAAAATAACACTCTCAAAAAAGGGAAAAAGAAGATCCAAGGCTCTAAAACCAAAACCCACTGCTCTAAAGTCTCTTTTTCTTCAGGAAAAAGCCATAAATTGAGCTAAATTGTTCTCACTTTCGTAACGTTTAAATTGAAGTGCAATCTGAAATTGACAGCTACTTTAGGCCTTTAGTTCGGACCAGTCGGTCTTCGTTTTTATAACCGATCCTTAAAGCGATAAGAGGTATCCTTTGTATTCCGGCACGAAATGCTTAATTTTTTGCAAAAACAGATCCTAATTGAACTGAAATTCGCATGGTAACTTTTAATCAAAAAAAGAAAACAAGTAATGACAAGTAATGACAAGTGATGACAATTGGCCGAGTGGGAGTTTGGGTCTACTCACCGACAAGACTAAAAAAAATAAATAAATAAATATATAAACCGAAGGCAAAGCAAGAAACCGCCCAGCCTACGGCTGCGCGGTTTAAAAATACATTCTTATTCTCTAAGGCAAAGGTAGCCAAGCGTTTGGCCAATAAAGAAAAGGCTATGGAAGAAAAGGCCAGACAAGATAACCTCAGTCAAAGCAGGGAATTCTTGGAAATTTCTGATGAAGCAACAGTAGAGATACCTTTTATTTCCAGCACTTGTAAAAAATTTGTTTGGTGATAAATTATTTTCACTACAATTATTAATTAACGTATTCTCTTACATCTACAGGATATGCTGTATGATTTCATGAAGCAAATCATTTCGCGTTTGGATGGCATCGAAAGAAAAGTTGGTGCAAATTAGCAAAACTTGGAGAGGATTCTTAGAAAAGGTAAGTACAACTGTGCTTTTATGCAGTTTACATGCATCACTCAATGGGCTCTTATCTGCAGGTGAAACAATGGTCACATGAACAACCAACTTATACAATAATGCTACTCTTGTATCATAACAATTGTGCAAATAAACATTGCAAATTTTCAGCTCGGAAATGGAATGTGAAAAAATAGTAACATTTGATCGACATGTCAAGATTTTGAAATGAGGAATAGACCTGAGCCCTGAATGGGAATCAATCCCTATAATCATAACCTTCTGAACACAAGGCAGACACCTTATCCACCAAGCTACATTGTCAAGGTGGCCAGAATGTAGTCTTTTTTACCTTAATCGAATAAGCTGTTTTCAGGGCACCTCAACAATGTAGCTTGGTGGGTGGATAGGGCACCTGCCTGGTGTTCAGGAGGCCATACCAATTAATACTCAGATTACTTTCATTTTCCTACACTTTTGACATAATCATCAATTTGTATTTCTGCCTGAAAGTTCATGTTCAAAAGCAGATACCAGTAACTGCAGTCTTGATAGTGATGTCAATGTGACAGAAAGTAGTTCATCAAATGCTGAACACACTGCAGAAATCTTGCCAGAAGAGATCAGTAATGGGTCCTCACTGGAGGAAGTTAATGACTAGGGTGAGTATCAAGCAATAAAAAACCAACATCACCAGCCAATACTTCTGTTATGCTAATTGCTTTTCACTGTTTAGGGGAGGGAACATGGTATGTGACAAGAAACATGGACCAACTAAACCAAATGTTGTTAAGTAGACTGAAATGAACAAGTAAAGTTTTTCACCTGTTTAATATATGCTCTTTATCTTTTCACAGTGATAATTGGAGATCCCAAGTACAATATTACAACAGACCGAGAGTGCTTTGAAAATATCATTAGACACTCTTCTTCAGCCTCCGCGTTAGCTCTGAATCTCTTGGACAATCTTGTTCCAAAGGAGGTTCAGCGCATCTCAAACATTAAAGGAATTGCTTGGAAAAGCTCCCTTGGATCCGAGGATCTTGGCAGCTATTACAGGTATGCATGGCTATGTTCATTGCATTTCTTTAATTTAATACCTGACATTGGGCTGGTCTGCAACCACCATTATCATGAATATAACAGTTTCTACTTCAACTTTATCTGAAAATAATTACAAAGTCTATGATTTTTGTTATTATATACATGTTAACACATAGCTAATTCTTCCAAATGAATATAGCAACCCCTAATTTTTTTAATTATTAACAAACCTTTCATTTCAAAAACAACAGTAAAGGTAAGGTTTGACAAAAACCTGAGTACAGTAGGTGAGCACAGTAGGCTCATTTTCAAAGAAATATAACCATGTTATTATGCTATTTTGTAAGCATATATTAACCCTTTCACCACTGGTCATTTTGAGCCCGCAGTGCCCAGAACACTGGCCATTTTGGGGATTTTCCAAAAAAACGACCACTTTAAGGAAATTGCAATTTTCACCCAGAAGGACACATTTTCATAGTAAGAAACCTACACATATTTGAAAAGATAATTAAATTGTCTTTCTTCTGAGAATATTACAATGCTTTTAGGATTAACAGATGTTAAGATATTTATGTTCAAAGTTGCCAATCCAAAAAAACACGATTTTGCTAAAAATACAATTCATGATTGCTGACATTTCTTTTGTTTTTGTTACTGACAAACTGCCTTTGTTCCACAGGATAACTTCAAAACATTCACTAACAAGCTTAGCAATCTTGCTGAAAGATATATGCTAAAAAATATTCTATGGTTTTGTTGAAAAGTCTCATGAAAAACCATTCCTTTCAGAGGAAAGTACAATGTCTTTATTGCACAATGCAAGGCTTACAAACTACAATTCTAAATGAAATTGAAGTCTTTAAAAAGCATAATAAAGTGTGAAATCACCAAATAGGTGAACAACAGTTTGAAGTGTCATTAGTTATGACCAGTTCTGTGTTATCAAGTGCAAAACCACCAGATAGGCAGAGGTTGAGCTACGAATTTCAGTACTTATAGCCAATACTGTAATTTTGTGTGATAATCAAAGAAACAGTTTTCCTCAGGACCTCCAATGCACAGATAAACATCACAAAAGACACACTTGAAGGTGGTTTTTTCTGCGCTTGGAAAGGATACCATCATGTCTTCTTTTTGACTCTTTGAACTTCTTTTCACAAACTGCACAACGATGGTTGGTACCTTCACCCTTTACAGGAAAGTGTTCGCCAACTTCGTGCAGGCGCCCAGGGATCTCCTCACCACTTCTGCGCCGTTTGCTTGCAGAAAGACTGCTGTGTGTCTGGGGAAAGTTCCCAACTAGCTGTATACACAGTTCTTCTTGAAAGCTCAAAAGATCTCTTTTGCGCCTTCCTCTGGGAAGATGTGGAATAACATGACCCTCCAAGATGTATGCATTGTAGATGGAAATCATAACAATCTTCAAAAATACTCGCAGATACCAGCGTTTTTGCTTTTTAGCTTTGTTTACTGATGTCATCTGGTCACAGAGATCAACACCCCCCATATAGGTATTGTAATCTTTAACAATTTCTGGTCGGTAGATCTTTTTCGTTACCCATCGCCCATTCACTTTTTCACGTCTTTGCACCACTTCTTGACTTTGTGCACGTTCACCCTCACTTCCTGAATCTTCTGATGAATCTAGGCCAACCCAAACAGGAACATCAGGTGGGGCATGAATTGTACTAAGAAAATATACATCTTTCCTGTCCTTCCATCTGAGAGCAAGACTGTTAAACCAACTGAGCCAAGCAACTTCCCCACGCTTAGAAAGTTTCTCACGTTTGAGTTCCTCAGAAGGATAATTTTTTCTTGGCCTTGATGTGCCAGCAGCCAAAATTCCTCTTTCTTTCAAAAGTTTAAACAATATTGGGCTTGTGTAGAAATTATCCATATACAAGTGGTGATTTGAATGAAATAAGTCTTCTACTAGCTCCATAACAACAGCTCCAGTTTTGCCTACATTGCCCACTGCCCTATCATCCTTTCCTGCATACATAGTAAAGTTCTTACAGTAACCAGTTTTAGAATCACAAAGCATGAAAAGTTTTACACCAAATTTCACAGGTTTATCTGGCATGCGGACTTTAATCGAGAGTTTTCCCTTGAAGGGGATCATGGCCTCATCTACAGAGATTTCCCTTCCACAATTGAACATAGCTTTAAACTTTTGAACGACAGTGTTATAAAAATGTCTAACCTTGTAAAGAGGATCTTTCTTCTCCCCTTCTGTCAATGCATGTTCAGGATCACAAAAGTAAATGTATTTCTTTAGTTCGAAGAAACGGTCTCGAGATGACAAAATATTCCTGACTCCAGGCACATGAAAAATCTTTGTTCGTGATGCGGAAAGAAAGAAGCGCTCATCTCTTGGAACAACAACTATGTGATTCGAAATAATCAACATCGCAATAAATGCTTTCATTTCTTCTCGTGAGACTGGCTTCCAATTCCTCGCTCCTTTCGCCACTGCATTTTTGTTTGTAAACATAACAATGTTATCGATAGTTTGTTGATCAATGAAGAGATCGAAATAATCGGCAGCGGTGGCAGAATCTCGCATATTCCTTGTAGGACCACTTTGGAGTTGAAAAATACTGTTGTCTTTTTCGTACCATCCTCGTGTCCACTGAATATTATCGGGCATGCTAAAGCCAAAACCTTCGAAATGTTCATCGCCAGAATCGCTGTCGAAGAGCTCTTCCAAATCACTGCTTTCAGCCTCTGAAAATATGTCAGATCCAGAAGAATCTTCCAGAGAATCTTCGGAGAATACTTCTTCATCATCAGAAGACATTTTAAAATGGCGCACGAAATCAGCTGTTAGCGCGCGGAGCTAAAAAAGCCGAAATATCTCTAAAAGTTTGTAAGGGAAGCAATGGCGTCCTTCACACCACATGGTCAATCTAACCCTTCCCTGTGTATTGATCAATGCTTAGACCCCCCTATTGTGAGAATAGCTTGGATCCAGGCTCTCAAAGTAGGCGACGTAAAATGGCCGGTTTACCGGCCACTGGGGTTATGCGGAGTATTACTTTTTGGCCGGTAAACCGGCCAGTAGTGGTGAAAGGGTTAATGATATTTTGTTTTTGCCTGTTTTTTATTTCTACAGGGCAACTCAAAAGACAATATAAATGGAGTGATGAGGAAACAGACAAAAACTGGTCAGGGAAGGCTGCCATACAACAGAAAATCGCTGACAAATGACGAAACCTAAATAAATCCTTTGGCCAAAAAAGATAGTGAACATTTTAAAAACATTTAACATGTAATTTGGTCATAACTTTTTGATTGAAAGTATTTTATTGCATTTAAGTGCAACTCAGATCAGCTCCAGCTGTCATTTTATTGTGTCAGTTCATTTTGGTCTCAATGTGGACTTGCATGCATTTTAATTGTTACATTTTATCCATTTTGTACTATTTTCTAATAAATTTGGTTATTCAAATTGTTGAAAAAAGTGGTACTGAACTAATATTATTTTCAAGTATACTGAAATCCTTACTGCAGCAAGAATCCTGGTTGGCATGTCAGGATTCATACAGGCCAGAACTAAAAGCTAGCATATATGATCCTGGGAGGAAGGTACTGATCCCACCTGCATCCCACCTGGGATCCCAGGTGGAATGCTGCTATAGTCCCAGGTGGGTGGGCCTGGGATTAAAGGCTGGTTTCCCAGGTGGGATTGGTGGGATCCCCGGGATCCGGAGTAGGATTGGTGGGATCCCACTCAGGTTACCAGGTGGGATTGGCGAGATCTCACCTGGGATCAATGGTGGGATCCCACCTGGGATGTTCCATAATCCCGGTCGGGATCCCAGGTGGGATCCTGTCAGAAAAAGGTGGGATCCCACCTGGGATGAACCTGGGATCCCAGGTGGGATTGGCAGCATCCCGCGTCTAATTTTAACATGGGTAGTACTGTCTAAATGGATTTTGCTGCAAATAATATTCTGCTCATGCGCATATGGAACCATGCTCTCAGGTGAAGAATGGCAGCTAACTTCCTTGGGCTGTCAGAGTTATTCAAATATGAAAACAAACTTGGTGATTGAACGATAAAACAATAACTGTTTTATCGTTCATGATTTGCAGTTTCTTGTAGATCAATTATTTGCCTCAAATGAGGATCCTTTGCTCAACCTTGTCCAATAATTGTTAATTTTTGCAATAATATCTGGCATCAGTTTTATTATACAACTGTAGAAAGTGGTGTTTAGCCCTACCAGAATTTGTCACTCTTTATCAAAGTCAAACGTACAATCTCCCAATCATAGGGCAGGTTAGGTTATTATCAAGCATCGAAAGATGCAGATTTATCTATTCATTTAAAGGAGTACTTTAATGTGTTTCGCTGGGCACAGAAGATGTTTAATTCCATATAATTTTCTGCAATACTTCAATAGGGCATGATGTTACTTGATGGAGAATAAGCACAATAGTGCAAAACAAGTTGCAGAGTTTGTCTTATCTGGTCACATTGTTTCAAAACTTGAGTGCTTGGCATTTACGTCCTCTGCATCATTGTTAGCAACATTAGGGACCTTTATACAACGCAAGGACTGGAAGGTCAAGACAGGAATGGCAGTGGACGCAGGAAACTTTTGCGTGTTCTGTTGTGTCGCTAAAGACAAAGTGCTAATTAAATAAGTTGTGTAATTTTCGTATAGTACGTCAATAACTCTAGCGTCTTAAAATCTTTTTATGAAACCAATGACATCCCTTAGAGATGGTGTAGGAATATTACCCTAACCTATCCTGCTAAGCCTAAACGATGATGAACAGACAACAAGGAACTTACTCTTCTTTAAAGCAAACATTTCTGATCTGTCGGTATTTGCTATTGAAAGAACCCAGAATTTCAGTATGAAGAAATTAGGTGACTGAACTCCCTTTATATCGACCTGCTTCAGGTAGCTTTTGGCCAGTAGGGCGTTTTAGAATCGATCCTGTCTGTACCTGACACAAATATAACAAACATTACATTGAGTTCCAGGTTTACGAAAACATGAAATAAACATCAATTTCCAAATGTGCAGTTTATTTGCACGATAGCTGCTTTGAAGGCCCGTAACAATCATATTTCCAATCAAACCCTTTCGGAAAGCATTCAAAATCTTGCAAGATCATTCGAGAACTATTTTGTTTGCACATTCGGTGATAGCTGTGCCTGGTTATATGACAAAAAATACAAACCTTCAGTGTACTCACCAATTTGCATCACTTCGAAGAGCATAGGATAGCGAGTCTGCAATGTCTAAGTGTAGGATGTTTCATGTAAGTCTACATGAAGAGTGCAGATGTATATTTCATGCTGTCCTACATGATGTAGGGGCGGGTAAAGGCGGGTAAAAGCGGGCAGGCCATGTTGGATAGTTAAATGTGTTTTGTTGTGGCTTAATTCGTGTCCATCGAGTCATATCTTCTTCGGGGATTCTACAACTGGCGACGAGGATGGTTCTCAAGGTATAAGGAATACTTTTTAGCGAAGATGAATTTCAAAGATTTGGAAATTGGAGGAATTTTGACCGTTTGATGTCAACACTGATCTGAGTAGCGTGGGTACAGAATGGAAAAGATGGCTTCAAAGTTTTCAGTTATAATTATACAGATGGAAAGGTCTGATTATCGTTCCAGACAAGGATGACAACAAAGTGCAAAGACGGGCGCTTCTTCTTCATTGTGCGGGATTGGATGTTCAAGATATTTTTTATGTTTTGCCAAACACTGGTGATGCAAAGGATTAGCAGAAGGCTGAAGATGCCTTAACAGCACACTTCGTAACTCAAATTAACATTCCCTAGGAGCGGCATTTGTTCAGAGAAGTGGTACAGGAAGAAAACGAAACGGTTGACCAATATGCAGTGCGATTGAGGCAGAAAGCCCAGTAGTGTGATTACAGAGATCAAATGGAGGCCCCGATTCGAGATCAAATAGTTTTGAAGTGTAGATCTAACGAGCTGCGCCGTAAACTTCTGGAAAAAGGTCAGGCCCTCACTCTTCAGAATCTACAAGAAATTGCAAGTAATTACAAAGCAGTCCAGAGGCAAACACAAAGTATGAATTTCCACCACTGAGCCAGTCAATCGAGTCCATGAGAGCTTGCCGGGGAGGAGCAATAGAAAGTTCAGCACACAGTCAGGTAGTGAGTGTTATCGATGTGGAAGGGGTCATTTTGCCAGAGATCTCCAGTGCCGAGCAAGAGGAAAAACATGCACAAAATTGCTCACAGGTTGGACATTCTGCAAATGTATGCAAAACAAAATTTCTAGCCACTCCTGGAAAATTGGATGTACGGTATATGCAGGAGGATGCCTGTGGTGATGACGATGATGAAGATGTGTTTGCAATTGCTGGTGGGGATCATGGAGGAAAGGTAGTACTCAACATTGGAGGTGTCCCAGTGGAGATGATCATTGATTCTGGCACAAGTGCGAATTTCATTAGTCAAGCCTCGTGGGAACAACTGAAGAAATGCCATGTCAGGTGTGTCTCACAGCAAAACACAAAGAAGCTGTACGCCTATGGACCAGTTAGCCCACTTGAAGTTATTGGTACATTTACAGCAGATATCAGAATGGGAAACAAGTGTGTGCCAGCTGAAGTCACAGTTGTCAAGGGTCAAGGGGAGTCACTTCTAGAAAGAGAAACGGCCACTGAGTTAGGAGTCCTGAAGTTGAACATTCCAAATAACAGTGTGGTCAATTACAGTGAGCTAATGACTAGATACAAAGATGTGTTCACAGGAATTGGCAAATTGAAAGACTTTCAACTGAACTTACATATTGAGCAGCAAGTCCAGCCGGTGGTAGCACAACCATTACGACGGCCGGCATTTAGCTTGAGAGAGAAGATTGAAAAGAAACTTGATGAACTTCTCCAGGAAGATATTATTGAGAAAGTTGAAGGTCCAACGTCATGGGTAAACCCTGTTGTGGTGGTGCCCAAGCCCAACGGTGATGTGAGATTGTGTGTAGATATGCGGTGTGCCAATAAAGCCATTATTCGTGAGAGGCATCCAATCCCCACAATTGACGAAGTTTTGGAGGATATGCAAGAAGGCACTGTCTTCAGCAAATTGGATCTGAAGTGAGGCTACCATCAAATTGAGCTCAGCGAGGAGTCACATGACATTACAACCTGGGCCTGTTTAGATATAAGCGGCTGATGTTCGGCATCACATCTGCACCAGAAAAATATCAGCAAGTAATTCAACAAGTATTGCAAGATTGCAGTGAAACAGCGACAACGAACAAAGGTCTGGTGGCCAGGCATTTGTAAGGACGCTGAGAATTTTTGCAAGACATGTCATGGTTGCCAAGTTGTGGGTGGACTATGTGACTGAATTGCCTCAAGGGCCCTGGCAGGGCATCGCGATTGATTTCATGGGCCCACTACCATCAGGGGACTATATCTTTGCGGTGACCAACTGCTACAGTAGATATGTAGAAATTAGTATTTCAAAGAGAACCACAGCAGAGGTGGACATCAACAGCCTAAAGAAGATGTTTGCAACTCACAGATTGCCATACACAGTGACGAGTGACAATGGTCCCCATTTTGTGGCAGAAGCTTTTAAAATGTTCTAAAAGGACAATGGAATTAAGCACAGGAAGACCACCCCGCTGTGGCCCCAAGCGAATGGAGAGATTGAACGTCAGAACAGGTCACTTCTTAAAAGAATGCAGATTGCACAAGTGGAAGGAAAGGACTGGAAAGAAGCCGTAAAGACGTATTTAGTTGCCTATCGAAATACTCCCCATCCAAATCCAGGAGTGTGCCCATCAGAGTTGTTGTTCGGAAGGACATTGCGCACGAAGCTTCCAGGTTTGAGGCAGGCTGCAAAACTAGATGAAGAAGTAAGGGATTGAGACCAAGAAAATAAAATAAAAATGAAGGAATACTCTGACAGAATGCGTAAGGCTGAAGAAAGCAATCTGATGGCTGGAGACAAAGTCCTGTTAAAGCAACCTCGAGCAAACAAGTGGACCACCCAGTTTGAGAGCCAGCCATACGAGCTACTTAACAAGTGCGGTAACAGTGTTGTGATCAAGTCGCCTGAGGGAGCCCAGTATAAAAGAAATACCACTCATGTGAAGTTGTACCATGAAAGAGAGAAACCAGAGGGTCCGGAGAAATCAGCACCTCAAGAGGTTGATGTTGGAGATGTTGCAAGTGATCTGGGAGAAATGCAACAGAGTCAGAAGGATGAAATCAAGCAGAGCGACGCCACACCTGTGAAGTCTCCATGACCAGTGCAGACAAGAGATGCACCAAAAAGATTTGAGGACTTTGTTCTAGAATGAACATTTATTTTTGAACATTAACTTTAGCGTGATCATTGGATGTCAGGATGTCAGGATGACTCTTTAAGTGTTGTTTAAGTTCACAATGTTATATCTGTCTCCTTGTTTTATGAAGAAGGAAAGGGATGTAGGATGTTTCGTGTAAGTCTACATGAAGAGCGCAGATTGATATTTCATGCTGCCCTACATGATGTAGGGGGTGCGTAAGAGCAGGCAGGCCATCTTGGGTTATTAAATGTGTTTTGTTGTGGTTTAATCTGTGTCCATCGAGTCGTATCTTCTTCGGGGATTCTACACTAAGGTGCAGTGATCGTTTAGAGATCGTAGTCATTTGTTATGCTCCGCCGGTAACGCTGTGTTTCTGCTGGTGAATTCGCATTTTTCCGGTTTTGACAAGCAACTCCCTCTTGCGAACAGTGACAGGTTTGAGCAACCCAAAGTCAAATGAATTGGGCCGAGTGTTGGCCGTGGACGGACGTGTCCGGCTTCGCTCCGTATATGAAATTCTAATATAGAACTCGACTCCTTTCTCAGGCCGGTTCTAATGGAAAAACACGTTGTAGAAGGAGAGGAAACGAAAGAGATATCGAAGGAGAACCAAGGGCGAAAGAGACCTAGAAATCTCAGACTGATGATGACAATCCTAGCTGCAGTTGCCTCAACATGGCTTCCACAATAGAAGTGATTAACCAGAAGTTGGACCTGGCTCTATCTAGGTTCCAGGAAATTGACGACCTAAAGGAGAATCTTAAAGTTCTCCAGAAAGAAAACATCGATTTAAAAGAAAGTCTCGCCTTCGCGCACAAAGAAATAGTCGATCTAAAGGAAACTTCTAAATTCCAAGAGAGGGCAATCGAAACACTTCAAATAGGTGTTAATGGTTTACAGAAGGATGTTAA
>CM042750.1:13404790-13413003 GCA_022496165.2 Catalaphyllia jardinei | reverse complement strand
ATTGCTACTTTATGTCGGTCGCGTTTTTTTCGCATAAAAACATTTTGTGACGATTTTATAGCAACTTTAACGATTCCAGGGTAGACTGTACGGAAAGTGCAACGCTAGGATCATGATTAGGGTTAGTGCTAGCAGTTACGGGTTGAGGCTAGAATGTTCAGGGTTACAGTTAACGTTCAGGGTTAGGGCTAAGGACTTTCATTTTACTTAGAGAACAGTGAAAAGTTCATTTCACACAGCGCATAAGCTCCAAAACCTCCACTTCAGGTCAAAATAGGTTAGAATGTTGATTTCATGGTAAGGCCTGACGGCAAGGCTGTTGATTTCACATAAAAACAAGCAAGATCTTCATTTCAGGCAACATGTAAGCTCCAAAACCTCGACTTCAGGTCAAAATAGGTTAAAATGTTGATTTCATGTGAAGGCCTGACGGCAAGGCTTTTGATTTCACTTTAAAACAAGCAAAATCTTCATTTCATGCAGCGCGTAAGCTCAAAAACCTCGACTTCAGGTCAAAATAGGTTAGAATGTTTATTTCACATCAAGGCCTGATGGCGAAGCTGTTAATTTCACTTCAATACTAGCAATATCTTCATTTCACACAGCACGTAAGCTCAAAAACCTCTACTTCAGGTCAAAATAGGTTAAAATGTTGTTTTTACGTCAAGGCCTGACAGCAAGGCTTTTGATTTCACTTAAAAACAAGCAAAATCCTCATTTCACACAGTGACTCCAGGTCAAAATAGGTTAAAATGGCCTGACGACAAGGCTCTTGATTTCACTTAAAAACAAGCAAAATCTTTATTTCACGCAGCGCGTAAGCTCAAAACCTCAACTTCAGGTCAAAATAGGTTAAAATGTTGATTTCACGCTAAGGCCTGACGGCAAGGCTGTTGATTTCACTTAAAAACAAGCAAAATCTTCATTTCACGCAGCGTGTATACTCAAAAACGTCCACTTCAAGGCGAGAGTGATTTCACTTAGAAAACAACAAACTATTAACTTCCTGCAACGTATAAGCTCAAAAATGTAGGGCTGACAGATTAACAGATTAACCCTCTCCATACATCTACATGGCCGCTGATCCCAGAAGTTTAACATGACAAATCATGCCGATTTGATCTATGTTTCAATCGGTTGCATCTTGTTGACCATTATGATGTTCAAATAAAAAAGGAAAAACCAAGCTCTGAAACTAGATAAGTGTAAGTTAATAAATTTTGCCCATCTCTTGTCTTGTCTTGTCCTGCAGAACGTGATCGCAATGCATGCCGGGAAGGTTCTTTAAACCTCGTGCACGAGGTTAACATGGCCGACAATACAAAATAAATTTTATAAGTCTAAAAGCAGTTCTCACTTTCCAAACTTTGATGCTAGCAACACTTGGCAAATGGGCCACAACTCACGACAAGGTTTTTTTCTTTGGCAAGAACTGCTCTTGGACTTTCCTGCCTGGATCAACCTGACTTACAACGTTGGTAAGTGGCTTATCAGTTGCATTGGAAGTTGCAGAACGAATTTTGCTTCTTTAAAATGTGTCGGCAACTTACGGGTTTATCAAGGCTTTATGATGCCCCTCAACCACCAGGCAGGCTACAAGGTACTTAAAAACAATGCTTAAGATATTTGTCGAAAGAGCTGTAATGCATCACTTCTCTTTGCTTTGACGCTCAATCGAAGTTCATGTGTTGTATTTCACGTCACAATAACCTCTATAAAAGCTATCCCCAGTTCCAGCTTCATTCCAATTTTTTTTAAAATAGATATCTTGATTTTGAAAGAAGTGAAGAAACAGAACGAAAAATTTGAGCGACCTCGTATCGAGCCGGTGTCACAGCAAGACAAATTCGAATCTGGCCCGTCTAGCCAGCACCTTATCTACTTGTGGTAACAAAGCAATAGTAAGAGATTAAGGTATTATAGCGACTTCATCCTTCAGCGAAACAAAAGGTTTCTTTTGTTTTTCGTTTAACAATAGATTTCCAAAAGATGCCGCTTGGAAAACTGAGGGTTGTTTGCATATGTTATTTCTCCGAAAAGGAAGAGCAAACCAACCAAAAAAATACAGGGTGTTGTTTTTCTGTTCAATTGAAAACAGCATGCAAAATTTCAGGCGCTTTTGCGGAAAAAAAGAAAAAACCTAAGATCGTCACTTAGCATGGTTTTGCACTCAGCCCTTCAATTGTTTTGTGTGAGTAAAAGTACTAAACAATAATTTAAACTCAGAAGTGGCCTGAAACACTCCTAACACTGTGACAGTGCTCCTTTAATATTAGTTTCACTCTGTGAAACCTTTAATATTAGTTTCACACGAGTGATCCATAACTCAAAATATGGAGTTGTCAATAGAAGACCCAGCCCCTAGCGAAGTTTTTCCCAAAATTCAGCCAGTAATCTTCCAGCTAATCAAGAACGGCACGAAAAGAAGAAAAACCAGCCTGATAAACAGCCTTGGCTTTTGCGACAACAATTCCAAGCAACCATATGCAACTTATTGGCAGAGCACAGGTCGTCCCAAAGACAATCCCTGCATGATGTCGGTGACAGAACGAGACAGGGTTTTGCAACCAGCAAGCACTGTCACAGCCATAGAGGTGGTGGAGGCAGCAACTGCGACCAAAATAGTAGCCAGAGCAAAGAGCAAGCCAATGGACGACAAGTTTAACCTAACATCAGCAACAGTGGATGCCATAATTACAGTTAAATTGAAATACGTAACGGTTTTCAGGTACAAGAGCTCGGACTGCAGAGACGATGAGAACGATGCCCTATACTAACTAATATATTCGAAAGTTATTGGCTTTTCGGTTCCTCCTTCACAACCAGATCAACCATATGTTCCTTGGCCTTCATGTTGAAACCCAAACTGAGCCCTTGCAGAAGCTCATCAACTACATGGCATGACAATGGATCGAGACAACGATTTTCTTGTCAAAAAACTGGAGCGTGTCCAGTAAGGCAAGAGTGTAGTCTCTTGTGACCATTAAAGACGACTCTTTGGTTCTTCAAGGATCTACAGATCGGTGGAACGTTCCCATCTATGTAAACAAAACAGTTCTTTCAGGGGATCGACCCTATACTCGCAAATGAATCTGAGATGTCGAAACATTTATTTCTTTTGACAAATCTTCACGATCTCTGACAAATTCAAAGGAAACTCTTTAATTTCCATTCGACATTTAAGCCATAAGGGAGAAAGGTCCGTACAGTGTAAATGCAAGAGTTGAACTTATCTACTGAATAAACACGTTTTTTCCTTTTTAAACACATTTTTTTAGGCGTGCTGGCGGTCACAATTTATGATAGAAATTAGAATCCTACTCCTTATGAGATGTCTTAAAATATGTTAATCGTGTTACCCTACTTGGGTCTTCACAGTAACCAAGTCACGAAACATCTGAAATCCTGCGTATACAATTTCTACCCTTTCGTCAATCTCATAATCATATTCCAAAACACACACCGCATCAAATCCTTTTTTCCATACAAAGATCGCTTGAACTGATCTCAGAGGTCCAAGGTCATCTATAAAGCTGGTTGCTGGAACTGTAATGAATTCTACATTGGCAAAACCAAATGAAGACTCCATGACAGAAAAACAGAACATTTCAAGGCCCTCGCTAAAAGTGGCCATTCATCAGCCATTGCTGTGTCATGTGAAAACCACTGGTCACGACATTAAATAGGATCATTTTGACATTTTAGCGTCTGGAAAAACTGACTTTCTAAAGCACTGCCTTAAGGTCAATAGTAGTAGTGAGAAGTTGTTACTGTTTTAGCTATTACTCCTCATTATGTCCAGACACGTACTGCTGCAGATCATTTCTTTCTCAGTGTAGGTTCCAGACCTCTATTGTCTACGATATACATGTATATAGTTTTCAAAAATTGTAACGGTCACTTTTGAAAATGTTTGTTGACTAGCATACGAAACATTAAGTTCTATATAAAAATCGTTGGAATACAATGTTTATCACCGCTGTTTTTGCTATTAATCAAGCTATGATGGCCTAAGAACAAGAGTTTATATGCTACTCCTTATGAGTTTATAATTAATTCTTAACCCTTTAATGCCCAATAGTGACTTATAGATTTTACTCTGTCTAACGTCAGACGATTTTACTCGTCAAAGGGAGACCCGTTGGGAACTAAGGGGTTAAGAACACTCATGAACTCAATTTCTGAGAGGCACTCCACGTGCCTCATATTTTTCTTAGAACTTCAAGACTGTTGTAATGAAAGAATCCCCTGATACATTTTTGCCAGTATATTACCAAAACCTGCCATGGTAACTTCTTCACAAGGAGACAGGTGCTAATCACAAAATCATAAAGAGGAGGGTGGTTTAAAGAATCAGTCCCGTTTCTCACTGCACAAGTTTGACGAAACAAGTGACTCTCAAGAGTTTCGTTATAGGCTTGATTTTGATTGGTTTTAGAAACAAGGAAACTGAACGGCGTCTTGAATGACCCACATGTTCGTGAGTTAGCTATGCGCAATTAAACCCAAAGTCTGACATTTACGGACCAGGGTCGCTCATTTCCCAACTGCTGGTCAAAGGGGTACAAAGCCTTATCATGCAGATGACCCAAACAACATGTTTTCATTGATGAAAACCTAAAAACAATGATCTTCCCCAGTAGACGCTTTTAGCATCACATTTACAGCAAATGGCGATCTTGAGGAGGTCAAGTGACCACCACTTTGCCATCACGTTTGCAGTTTGCGGTTCTGGTTTCGACGGGAGGAAGGGGCTCCAGCGGTAAGTGACTTACGGGAAGGTTTTTTGGCCGCTCAACGAAACCAACTCACGTTTGACACTTTTAGTAAGAATTTTCTACCTTTTATGGACCCAAATTTCGGGTTTTTTGTGATTAATAAACAATGTATTTTGCATGATCTAAAACGAAGAAAACCGAGTGGCGAAAAAAGTTGAAAACAAAATGGCGACTCAAAGGTCCTAAACATGTGCATGCAAAGAAGCACAGTTATGGAGTTTTGCATCAATGTATGCCTTCTATTTCTAGAAAATGCCTTTTTTAGACGGCCAAACACTTGCCAAGACGTGATGCTAGCAACCAAGGTGGCCCAGCGAAGGCCAAATGTCCAGCTGATTGTGAGGAAATAGCGAGGGAACTTTCCCCTATTTTTTTGGAAGACAAAAAACCTGCTGTGCTCTTAGGGCGAGCTTGTAGAGAAAGGATGAATGGCCTTATCTCAGAATACCTTGAAGAAGACAAAAAGGCTCTTACTTGTAAAAGGTAGGCGTTTGGTAATATTTAATCCCATCTAAGCGAGTTCAATAGTAAAACGTCAACGCCATGCTAAAGTCAATTTTGGTGACGATGGCAAATGGGAAACCGCTAGCAGCCGTTTGCTGTAAACGCGATGCTAAAGGTCTCTAGTAAAGGCATAAAAACGGGTGCTACAATGAGTTACACATACACATGGTTGTGACGTCTAATTGAAAAACTTCAACAGACTTTTTGAAAGTATGTACTCGTGTATTTTAAAAAACTAATTAAAGGCCTTCGTGCAAAAAGGGCGTATATCGGTTTTTGGCTGATTTTCATTTTTTGCAGGATCGACTTAATTTTTCACAGACTGACTTGTTTTGACATGTAAAGAATTGTTCCGTTATTGTTATGGTCGATTTGCGCTTTGTTCTGTTTTCTTTTGTCAGGCAGGGGGCTTCCCTTGTCAAAAAGTACTGGGTGTATCATGAATAATGCATGAGCTCCCGTGAAGTCAACAGTGGAAACAAAATGGCAGGTCTGCTACTGCCTGAAGGAAGAGGGCCGCATGGCAAGACAAGCAAGCAACAGTAACAGCAGGAAGTTGTGGAAATGCTGGCCAGACAAAACATTAAAGGGCGAGTGAGCGATTAATTAAAATTAAACAATCAGAGCGTGTTTGACTGTTTCTTGTTGTATTTTTACTAATTTCTGGCGGAGTTTTTCTTCAAGTAAACACACACAGGGCACTTAGATCATGGAAATCAAAGTCTACAAGAGAGACAGGAAAGAACTGATGAAGGAAATTAATCTCACAAAACAGGGTAGCTGGCAGTGCATCGCGTGTCATGACCAGGCGCTTGAGGTATAATACAGGTCAAATTTTCTTACGAACACCATGGTGCAATGCGGCTATTGGGTGTCAAAAAAATTATTGCTTACACCACACACTGCAATCGCATCGGTCAGCAGCTGCAGAATGCTCACTTTTCCTCTCTTTGTGGATCATTTCTATGTGGACTGTGTTGCTCTCTATCGACATTTATCCGAGCTTCACTTTGAGTCATGCCAAAAACGCCATAAAAACGAACAACTGATTTCCGTGACTGTGCTGCTACTCCTAAGAAACGGCGAAAGAAACGGGTGAAAGTGGACATGGATGAGACACAAAGAGATGTCGACGAGGGTATTGTACGTATCTATAGGTGTTATTTCATGATCCACCACATCATCGTGATCATTTTGTGTGAAGAATATTTACATAAAAAAGCGGCAAGCAAGCTTTTCGCGTGCTTCATAAATCCCGTCGTAGTCAATTGAACTATAAAACCAAACCAAAAACCAATCAAACCCAATCTTTTGATGGGAGTTTGTGGAACTTTTTTGTGAGTGAACCCAATCAAATTCAATCGACACGATTGGTTTGAATTTGCTCAGTAGAAAAACAAAATGGTATACAAAATTGATAAGCATTAACTCTTCGTAGAATTGCAAGGAATTAACTCTAACTTTAGCAAGTGTGAGAGATATTAACACATTTTAATGAACTCAAATCTTTATTGTTTAGCTGATTCTAAATTGATTCATTCACAATAACATGAATGACTCAGTACAACATGTAAACTGTCTTTACAACCAGTAACCTAGACTTTCGATGTCACAGCAGTTCATTAATTGTAAAAGAAATAACTCTAACACTAATAACAAAATTTTTTTCTTAACATCATAAACAAAGTATTGTTCCTGCGCACTACCATATTGGTGTTGGGCTCTACTGCTGGTTTTTGGATATCCAGAATGGAAGCGAAGTATGTGGAGTATTTTAAAGTTGCTAAAGATGTAGAGGATGAATTGGATGATGTTGAGGTTTGATCTTTAATGAGCTTGGCATCTGTGGTATGTTCCCTTGAGTTGTTATTGGCCCTATTGGCCTTTGATCTTTCCATTAAAACTCTTTCAATGAGTTTTTTACTTAAAATCACTTTAAAATTCACTCCCATTTCCAAAATTATTTATCATAATCAAATAACTCTCATACCCTTTGGATCTCCTTCCTTCAGTTTCCTACTAGCATTTGTGTTCAACTGACAAAATTAATGACATTTTTCAGGGTTTTAAAAGCTTGGTGTCATTGCGATTTCAGAAAGATGAAGGCGCTAAACGTAAACAAATTTGGACAAACGTATCGCACTGGAACACAGGTGGCTCAAGCTTGTTGTGAAGAGTTATTTTTGTTGAAAAAATCTTTATCCAAACGTACAGCTTGTGAAATTTGACATAGTTACCGCTGTCATCTACTATTACATAACAACCAAGTTTCATTATGAGAAACATGGCTCAGGGTATGGAAGTATTATGTATGGGGAAAAACGTTAATAGACATTTTAGCCGAAATTTTGATATCTTTGTAACAAAAATAACTGTCCTCAATTACAACACTGCCCTCCATGTGCTGAAAAGTGAGAGTCATGTCATGTAAACCTGCGCGAAAAAATGTTCACGCTTCACGGTTGAACGCAAATGGTAGTAATTTTCTCAAGTTTTTCCTCTTTCTCTCATCTAGCATGTACACGCTCATTTTCTATGAATACAGGTAACTTTATTTCTGGAACATTAATTCCACCTCCAGGTCTCCATATACCTCTAGTATCATCTTTGGGGCTACATGTATCTGTCACAAACCTAAGAACATAAACAGGGACATTTTACGAGACCTTTGTACATAGGGAGTGCTTCAGGCTAGCAGGAATGAGACTTACACTTCAACTTTTTCCGTCAGCGGCCATAGCACAGTCACAAGTTCACGTTGTAAATGACCAAGCTGGCCGCGGTCATTGTCAGTTACCCTCAGAGCCGGACCCGTCTCCTCTTTTCTGCTTGACAACAAATTTATCCTCAACACGGACAGCGAAAGAGCACTCATGGTAGCCCTTTACCACTGCTTCCAGAATAGCAAGTTTCACCTCTGCCCTGTCCGAC
>CM042750.1:13372290-13399790 GCA_022496165.2 Catalaphyllia jardinei | reverse complement strand
ACTGAGATTTTCGTTTTCATGCACATCCCATTACCCCAATTACCTTCCTTTCCTGTGTAGCCAAAAGTTTCAGCATATTTCTCTAAATAGCCAAAGAAGGCACGACATCTTAAGAGCATTGCTGAAAATCTTGTTTATGTTTGTTGCTTTCCTAAAAAGGATCCAGTTACAGTTCAAATTCTCCATTAATTTCTCCTTTTAGTGGGTTCATACCATTTGTGGTAAAATGGATTATGTACATTGTTGTTGCTGTTTTCTCCTATCTAATAGGATAAACGATATATCTCCCTATCAAGAAAGTACTGCTCCTTTAAATCCAGCACAGATGAAACAGAGAAGGAAAAGGATGATATTTGGTTGTACTGTTGTTTGTGTGACAAACATCGCAGTGATGTGATAGCATCTGGGCCATTCATCAATATGCTATATGAAGGTATTATCACAAATATGACAACAAATCACACCTTTCACACAATATTCAAACCTAAGGGTGATACCACTATTAAAATTTAAAATTTTTCAATGGCTCATGCCTGGCGCATTGACAACAAGATATCAATGTGTCGGTCATCAAAAGACATTCTAATCAAAGTTATCAAGGAAAAATGCCTGGCAGTGTGGCAGCTCCAACAAATGATGGTCATATGGGACATACTGATACTTTAAGTAGCGTGCAAGTTAAAAGCAAAATGTGTTGAAAGATTGAACATAAATGTAAGAGAGCTTACTAGATAAATAATAATATTGGTTGTGGTTAATTAGACTTGAAATAAACACCTTAAAAACACCTGGCTGTGAAAGGTCAAATGCTGTGGCTTTCAGTAGTCCCTTAATTTTGGCACACTAGATAATGGTAGGGTAGGCAAGACTAGTGATTTCCTGAAGAAATCATTTAAAGTTGGTGCATTTGAGAGGTTTTTTTGCTTGATTTAATTTACCGTACCTTAGATGCTATTGTAAACATAGAGAAAATGAATTGAAAATTAATCTCGTTTCTTTGCTGGTTTTCAACTGTACAATGAGAATGGCCAGAATGTGAAATGGCGGGTTTTTTTATTCCTCATTCATAATCCGAAATGTGCAGAACGCCATTACATCCATTATGCTCCGAGGGGCAGAATTAACAAAATGTATTCCGAGAATTCCTGTACCAACCATTCTTCTTTCAGAGCTGTGCCGTTGTTAGGATGTTAAACGCCTTGTTCAGATAAGGAAAACTGATGAAAGGCTTTAATTAAAAAAGGCTACCTGTCAACGGGCAAAGGAGAGATTGACGGTGAGAGCTAGTCCTACTATATGAGTCATAATCGCATCTAGAAGTCGGGAGAGTGGCCATTATAATAATGATGGACCAAAACAGTTTTCTTGTGTATTCCTGTGCTAGGGCTAGGGTTAAGGTTACGGCTAGGGTTAGGGATAGAGTTGCGCTAATCCACTTAGATCAAAGTTCATTCCCTCTGTATAAATGATAGCTAAAGAGTTAGAGGTAGCTTATATGTTGTTAGTATACGCCCCTTGGATAAAAATCCTTTTCCTGGGTAGAAGGTATAAGTCAAAAGTTATTTTGCCTTTGAAAACAAAACGTCCGAACAAAAGACGTTCTGATCAGTTCAATAAAAGCATTAAGATGGAATGGTTGCTGAATTACATAGCTGATAGTTACATGGTCTGAATGACAATTTTTCTAGCACTGCCTCACCACGCAGATAGGTACAACATGCTCTTGTTAACAAAACATCACCAGGTAAAATGCGATAAGGGTAGAATGTTTTCTTATAGTTTTTCTTCCTGTGTGGAATTATACTGTTGACAGCTTGTCTGTGTTCTCCAGAAGAGAAATTATACATGTTTTTTAGACAAAAAGCGGCTTCAATTGACCCTCAAAACACTGCACACAAGCAGTAAGCCGAAATGGAGAAACTCCAAGCAGACATTGGAGGTAAACTTAAACTTCTTGTATTTACATTGGGTAAAACACAAGGCATACTAGACTCGGGGAATGTGCTCGCAATCAACCGTCATCGTGAGGCGCTGAGTACCATAGTGAATCAAATAGATATCCTAAAGCTTCAAGTTGTAGAAGAAAGGTTTAAAGCGGGCAATTCCGAAGAGGATATCACGAAGTGGAGCACAGAAATTGAAAACCAGGTCGATCAAGTTGACGTTAAAGTAACTCATATAAATGAACACTTGGCTAGCCTTAAATCAGAAGATTTCAAAGCTCAAGAAACCGAGGAGCTTAAAGTGAAGGAGCACGAAAATCAGCTTAAATTTGAACGCGCACAGCTTGAGCAGAAACTAGAATATGAGCGGAAAATAGAAGAATCCAAGAAGGATCACGCAATGAAGTCAAGCGAAGCTAAAGCAAGCCCTGCCAGCGAGGGAGCGCGCACTAAGCTAACTATTACAAAATTCAATGGTTCCCACACGGACTGGCTCCGTTTTTGGAACATTTACGAAGCTGAAATCGACAAATGTAGCAACATGGCGGCAGTAACTAAATTCGCTTATCTTAAAGATCTTTTGGAACCCAAAGGTAAACTTTACGTGGATGACCTAATAAGTGGAGGGACAACAGTATCCAAATAAAGAGAGATGAAAAATGCAGCCACAGAGATCTTTGCTGACACCGCCTTCGAACTCCATAAATGGCACTGAAACGTTGCTGAGTTAGAATCCACTGAAACCGATCAGACTGCAGACCAGACATTCGCTAAACAGCCGCTGGGAACCTCGTCGAGGGGAGAGAGCTCACTACTTGGCCTAAAGTGGGATAAGCTGAGAGATTTCCTAAGCGTCACCGTGCCGACTGAGAAAGCCGACAACACCAAGAGGGGAATATTGGCTAAAATAGCGAGGATTTACGATCCGCTAGGAGTGGCGTCTCCCCTCACACTATCTGGAAAGCTACTGTATCGTGACGCCTGTAACCTTAGAATTGGTTGGGATGAACAATGGCCTTCTGACCTAGCTGCCAGGTGGGCCAAATGGGAATCAAGATCACCGGAGAGAATTACATTTATGAGAGCCCTGGTTCAGTATCAGGAACCAATCAGCAGCATATCCTTACATGTCTTTGGAGATGCAAGTGGTGTGGGCGTGGCAGCAGCAGCGTTCACTGTTGTGTCGCAACCATCAGGTGTCACACAAGGCCTCTTGGCAGCTAAAGCCCGACTGGCCAAACAAGGCCTCACCATACCACGCCTGGAGTTGGTCGCATGTCACATGGCAACTAATATGGCCACTAACGTGAGAGAAGCCCTGGAAGGATATCCGGTGGACCAAGTTTACTGTTGGTCAGACAATACGGTTGCGCTCCACTGGATAAGAGGAGATGGGGAATACAAGCAGTTTGTGCACAACCGGGTGCGCAAAATTCGTGATAAGAATTGGATAACGTGGAGATATGTGCCCACCAAAGAGAATCCAGCAGACCTTGGGAGTCGTGGAGGGCCTATACCACAAGACAGCGATCTTTGGTGGCATGGTCCGAAATGGCTCTCACACCCTAGTGCCTAGCCAGCGGCCATGACCACAACCGCCACTGCTGAAACATGGGCTGAGCCAAAGACGGTAAGAGAGATATTCAAGCTCGCTACCGACCAGGAGGTGGATGGATTTGATGCACTTCTCAACAAGTATGGTCTCTGGCGTGTGTTACGTATTGCGGATGGATCGCGAGATTCGTCCATAACACAAGACATCCACCTCGGATAACAGGGCCACTAACCACTGAAGAACTGAGCGTTCAAAGAAGATTCTGGGAGAAGAGGGCACAGCAGGAAGGCGTAAAATCAAAGAGTTATGAAAACGACCGCTCGCAGCTTAACTTACAGCTAAATGAACAGCAACTTCTTGAATGCCGAGGAAGGATACAGGGCGTCTACCCAGTGTACCTCCCAGATACGGCAGTCTACACAGAGAAGTTCGTGGAAGAAGCTCATGAATCTAATCTACACGGAGGAACGCAGCTGACAATGGCGAAAGTACGAGAACGGCACTGGGTCCAGCGCCTAAGACGACTAGCGAAGCGTGTCATAAAAAAATGCCCAGGATGCAAATGATTTCAGGCCACAGCCCTTGCTGTGCCGCCTCCTGGACTACTCCCTCGAGATCGAACTGAAGGATCCACTCCCTTTCAAGTTGTGGGGGTCGACTATGCTGGCCCAATCAAGTTTAAAGCCACTGAAAAACACGAAGGAAAAGCCTACCTTATTCTGTACGCCTGCAGTCTGACAAGAGCACTGTACCTCGACCTGGCGAGAAGCTTGCAGACTGATGAATTCCTTCTAAGCCTAAAAGGATTAATAGCAAGACGTGGCAGACCAAGTACGATCTATTCAGACAACGGCAGTACTTTCATTGGAGCCGCAGCGTGGATTAAGCAAGTGCAGAACGACGAGAAGCTAAACAACTTCCTTGCACGTCACCAAATCATGTGGAAGTTCAACCTAAGCCGAGCCCCCTGGTGGGGAGGCCAGTTCGAGCGCATAGGACTGGTCAAAACAGCAGCCAGGAAAACTATCGGCAACGCGTATCTAACCTTTGAAGAGCTGAAAGAAGTCTTTCTGGATGTGGAAATAGCCTTGAATGGTCGCCCACTGTCCTATGTTGAAGACGACGCACAATTACCAGTCTTGACACCGAATTCTATGCTCTTCAGCCAACCAAATATTCTACCTGAGAGGGAGCTACACTACGAAGAGAACCCACAACTCAGACGGCGAGCGAAATACCTGAGAAAATGCAAAGATGCAGTTTGGAACCGCTGGACGAAAGAGTACCTTCGTGGGCTGCGAGAACATCACACCGTGACACATAAAGGCTCCCCTTGTGGAGTTGAGAAGGGAGATGTGTGCCTAATCAAAGACGACAACAAAGACAGGAATAAGTGGAAGCTTGGAATAGTGGAGGAGAGGAGCTAATTGCGGGACGTGACGGCGTCGTGAGAGCTGTGAAGCTTCGAGCAGGCAAGAGCTATCTGGAGAGAGCAGTACAGCACTTGTATCCACTGGAGCTGTCCTGTGACAAGTCTCGAGAAGCACCGAAACCTCCACTGAATCCTGAAGCGCTTGCCTTCAGACCAAGGCGAGATGCCACAGTCGCGGCCAGACTTCGAGTCCAAGATATTGCTGAACGTGACCAAGACGAATGAGAAACATTGTTCATTTGAAGACTTAATTTAGACTGTTTAAAAGAGGAACATTAATTGATGATTTGAACTCTGATTTCAGTCGACTGGGTTTCAATCGAAAGAAATTTAAGAACTTTTCTCGAATATTGTATTTGCTCCCGTGCGGAAGCAAATAGGGGAGTGTGTCGAGATATTTTTAGTTGTATTGTGTGACATTTAGCCAGATAAGTGATTTGCGTTACTGGAGTATGTGATCTTTTCTTCCATGATTTCAATGCAGACAACACAACCAATCAATTATTCCATATGTCATCGTAGTCTAGGATTTAGGGTGTGCCGCACATCAATGATATAAGAAACCCGACCACGAAAATATTACTTAGTACTTCTTCTACCGATAAATCGGGACGTGATCAGTGAATACTAAAATAAACCGTGAAGTTTGCGAAGAACAGCCTAGTGTCTTTGGCATTTGCAACATTTGCGCAGGATCAAAGTCGGAGTTAAGGGTGCACTCTGACCACTATATTATTCAAGGAACTCGCCAATAGGGCTTGAGGTCCTTTGTATTAAAGTTTTGATGTTACATTATGCTTGTTCATGCTGTAAGGAACCGTTTGGTGTTGATTTTATTGAAATCGGTTCCTGCATTACTTAGTTATTACGTCATTTGTGTTGAAACTTTACACCTTAAAAACTTTGCGAAGTTTCAATCATTTGGATGGCAAATTGTCACTTCAGCTAGCCCTTAACACAGGCCACGTGCATGCCAAATTTTGTTGAAAACGATAAAATCCTTGCAGAGTTATTAACGGTTAAAGTTTTTTACAATATGGTGGTTGCAGTTTGTCGGTTCCATGCCCTCAGCGGTTTTTGCCGCGAGACTGAGGCAAAACATTAACTGTTTATAACTCAAAGAGGATTTAACAGTTTACTTTCAAATTTGGAACATCAATACAATGCATCAAGGGTTATCTGTTGACGTTGTTGGTTTCACTCCACCAGAATGTCTGGAAGTACCAGCATTAACTTGTTACTAGAACCTGAGGTCTCTATGTCGATTATTATTGTTAATGCTGTGAGGAACCGTTTGTTGTTCATTTTGTGTTAGGTACCATGCCTGTCCTTAACAAATTACTTTGCTACAAGACCGTTGTATTTATTGTTCCATAACTCCACTGAAAAATGGAACAGAAAATACCAAGAGTGGTGAGCATGCTGAACGGCACAGCAGAAGGTCAGCCCGCCTGATTGCAAGAAATGGGACTAGGAGAGGGCTTCAGTTATAAACTGCTGGAAAAATTCGACCTGGAAAAAACATCGAAAGAAGACCTGCAGGAAGAAATAACCGAGCTAATCTTCATCACAGAAGCTGCGAACTGACTGCACCTAGACAAATTTGAAGAAGTTGCACACAAACCCATCGCTCACATGGCGCATTTTTTTGTCTGCTGTCATGACGAGGCCTAAAAGCTACCGAACCTACTGCGGTGAGGACCTTGCGACAGAGCTGGTAGAGCAGATGACTGTCATCTGCAGAGCACTGCATATATTGAAACGTGAAGACAACTTAAAAGCACAATGGTAGCCACCCTTACAAGATCAGAAGCAAGACTACAAAAAGGATGTCGACGAGGCCTCAGGCTCAAACTACAGCCCAAGCGAAAGTGAGTCCTCCACTGATGACGATGATGCGGCAAGCAAAGCATCAACATCATCTGCCAAGAAGAACAAGCCAGATGACAAAAAGTCTTCCGTTAAGAGGCCAAGGCAAACTGAGGAATCAACATAATCCGTGTCTCCTTCTCCAAAGAAGCCTGAAATAGGTGGTGATAAGAAGTCTTCCTCACCATCTGCAGCTACACCTACACCTGCAGCTACATCAAGTTCCTCTGGGCTAGCTAGATCCCATCACAAAAGAAAACAGTGCCCTGTTCCCAAATGTTCATTCCATGGAAACGATCTAAGGTCCCATCTTCAGACCCATATGAGGAACAACGAGATAACATCGGATGCAGTCAAAAAACTTTCATCCATCCTGCATGCTGGCGCTCAAACGCGTGGTAAGAGCCAACCAAGACGTGGCAAGCGACCAGTCAACCGCAGACAAAGGAAGTGGCGTGCAGTGCCTGGCTGCAACCAAGTTGTCTTAGACATGGCTTGTCACCTAGAAAATCCAACTCTCCATGGCTTTGCCCGAGACTCTAAGGTTCACATACGCTACCTGGCCATGGCAACTCCCTATACCGGGGTGGAAGAGCTTGAAGACTAATTGAAACCACCACCACTGCCAATCGTAGAGGTTCTTCCCACAAAAGATTCCTCGCTGGTCTTCTCTCCTTTCACCCCGTTATGTCCTTCATCTGCCACCATCTCTGCTGCGGCGACGGCATCCACATCATCTGCTCCTGCCTCTTCCAGTGCGTCTTTTGGTTCTTCTACAGCCCCTTGTGCTGCTCGATCTAGCTGCTGTCCCATCTCCAAGTGCATCTGCCACCGCTGCCACTGCAGAGGCTGACACAGCCAGCGAAGATGATTTGGAGGCAGAATCAGAACAACAATCACAGCAGATGGAGGAGACACATGCGGAAGGCAGCCCGATGTAACTTCTGCGCAATACTTTACGGCAGCAAATCCAAGAACCCGCCATCGCTGGCTTGTGATGTTTTATGACTTCATGACACGCCCAACAGCTGGGGACAACAAACCATCCATTCGGCTCCAGTATGCATCTCAGATGTGCAATCTCCTGGAAGCCATAGATCCCAAGGGAGACAACAGCCTTTGCCTGCTGGATGACAATGGCGATGCCGTCTGGAAGCGATGGGTTAAGCCACACCGGGTTGTTCACTTGTTTGAAAAGCACTTCTGACTAAAAAGTTACCTATATCTTTGTCGCATTTGAATGAAATTAATGGTGGTTGCGAAAAGATTCTGCCAGTATCGGGATCATGTTGAAGTAATTTAACAAACGTCTCAGAAGGAGAATAACAATAGAATTCCATTCACTCTCACATTTCACCCTCACAACCACGCAGTTAAATCCATCATTCTAAAAAACTTCAAATCACTTCAAAATGATCCCGATACTGGCAGAATCTTTTCGCAACTGCCATTAATTTCATTCAAACACGACAAAAACATAGGTAATTTTTTAGTCAGAAGTGCTTTTCAAACGAGTGAACAACCCGGTACTTTTAAATGTGCACGCGCACGATGCAAAACATGTCCTTTCATTTGCAACGTTGAGAAATTGTCGGGACCCAAGCACCCCATTAAGATCACTGATCATTTTACCTGTACCTCAGCCAATGTCATCTACTGTATAACTTGCACCCTTTGCAAAAAGTTTTATATCGGCGAAACAGGTCGACGACTAGGCGACCGATTTCGAGAACATCTTTGCGATGTAGAGAAAGACGACAAAAATGCATCTAAACCGGTCGCAAGACACTTTAATCTGCTGAATCATTCTATGCAACATGACAGTCTGCGGCCTCTCCCTACATCAAGGAAACACAGAAAGTCAAAACTCTAGGACAAAAATGTACTTTTCAAATCGGCACTCTTAATCCTCACGGTATCAACGAATGCTTTTCATTCAACTAATTTATTCTGTTTTTCACGTTGCCAGGCACCAACCAATAGCGTAGCTACATATTTCTGTAAAAAACCACACAACCTACAATTCCTCGATTCACTCCGACGAAGGGCTAGCGCTCGAAACGTCAGCTTCTGAATCTCTTTACGGTGGCCAATTCACACTATCAACCACGGTACGCGCAAACATTTCAACAGTTCTTTTTAGAGCTAAAATTCAACAGTTCTTTTCAGAGCTAAAATTCAATAATGCTTTTACCGGCTGGTAAAATGCAGTTAATGGAACATGACACCCCTTGAGGGCAAGGCTCCTTTTGTTCGTCACGCAAGCCAGTAGGATAAATAATAGAACAATATTGAATGCTAAATTCATGAATGAATGTCACTTATTCTAGCAGTTAGCACAAACGCTATTCATGTCTGTATTTTAGCATCTATCTCGCCATGTAATCTAGTAAAATATCTTAGCTTTTCCTAGATTGGACCATATATTTGTTAGCCCCATTCATGGCTCACAAGCTCGCCATGTTGCGTCTATTTAGCTTATAGTACAGCTGTACCTATTGGTCGAACTTTGAGACACTGTCTTGCTATATAAATCTCAATACAATGTCACAGGGCATAATCCTGGCAGCTTGCACGAGAGTACACAGTTTATAACAATTTTGCTGTAAAATTGATGGTGTGCCCACATTACAAGTCTTCGAAGGCCACGCAAACAGCCGACTTCAAGAACCTCTCCAGTGAAGTCCTTCGCCTGCAGAACCTTAACCTCCCAATCACTGGAAGCTGTGCCCGTCTGGTTGAAAGGCTGAGGCTGGCCACGAATTCAGCACTGGCAGCCATCCCAGTTCGCTCCAAGGGTCACGCTCAGAATGGACAAGTGCACAAAGAAAAACGTTTGGCTTCAAACGTACGAGTACGACCACGTCCGCAGCCCAATGTCCCTACAGAATAGGCTGACACTGAGACTCACAGTTCCGACGAAGACAAGCAGTCGGACTTGGCCTCAGTAGTGGAAGAATTGTTCGAGGACTTTGAGCCAAGTTTGCAAGGATGCAGTGTTTTCGCCCACTCAAATGTTGGCCATCCAAGAGACCGTGTTGACCTTGGTTAATAAAGCAGTACGGGTCTTCAACAACCAAGAGGCCCAAGCACGTTTCCCGGACAATCTTCATACTCCTGGTCCTCGAATGCTGAACACAGCGACTCCTATGGGCCTGCATCGTCCTTTGGAAAAAAGTCTCAAAGACAAAATACTCCGCGGTGAGTACATT
Source organism: Catalaphyllia jardinei (assembly GCA_022496165.2). NCBI lineage: Eukaryota > Metazoa > Cnidaria > Anthozoa > Scleractinia > Caryophylliidae > Catalaphyllia > Catalaphyllia jardinei. The sequence continues at coordinate 13,389,779 of CM042750.1, read as the reverse complement.
GACTTTTATTACTGCCCAACTTCATGTATCGCTCCCAGGCCCCCGCTCTGCAGTTACGCTACAAGGACTCATCCCCAGGCTTCCCGCTAACTCTGGTTAGGAGAAAAAAGCCTGTGATTGACACTTTCCAAAAGTGGCTAGACGCTTTTACTAACTACATGCTGGTGATGGTCGCTATCCATCCCCCACACGTGCGTTAGAGTTACTCAAATACCTGGCGCAAAAGGTGTTTTAAAATCAACGAGTATTGTCATGCTACATCAGCAAAGAAGTAACTAAGTTTAAGGGCCTAGCCTGGCTTACATACGAGGAACAGTTTAGACACCGCGCTGCCTACAACCTTTCAAAGCCCTGGGACAAAATTGATCTTGAACTTTGGACAGTCACGTTCTCTACGCCACACTGTTCTGTGTGCTCTAGCCCATACCATCAGGCAAAAGATTGCCCAACCAGAACCCAAGCAGAAAACCTCGCCACCAAGCCCTTGTCTGCTTTGACTTCAACAAACCTTCCAGTTGTCAACGCCGTTCCTGCTATTTCCCGCACCACTGCCGTCGCTGTGGCTCAGGGAACCACGCCCAGTTCAACTGCTCTGTTCCCAAACAGTCTGCAAGTAGCAACAGACCAGTCAACCCCAGCGATCACAGCAAGAAATAAGGTGGAACAACGCCAGCTGGACTGCAACCCTACAGTATCCACCCAGCTTAATGTAGATAAATTAGTGGTTTAATTAGTTAATCACCCTAATAGCTCTTTTGTTAACAATTTAATTTATGCCCTTCGGTATGGTACTTGCATTGGTTACCTAGGCCCCCACAAGCCCCGGGTGTCACGTAATTTGATACCCGCCTCTGGACATCCTGAAGTCGTTTCTGGGAACATACATAAGTGCAGTTGGCTTTTCTTAGATTGGCCCATACATTTGTTAGCCCCATTCATGGCTCACAAGCTCGCCATGTTGCGTCTATTTAGCTTATAGTACAGCTGTACCTATTGGTCGAACTTTTGACAGTCTTGCTATATAAATCTCAATACAATGTCACAGGGCATAATCCTGGAAGCTTGCACGAGAGTACACAGTTTATAACAATTTTGCTGTAAAATTTCCCACCCTCCCTCCCTGGGAGAAGGGCTTTTGTTTCTTATTTGCCAATAAACTGGGGTCACTCCTTGTGGTTTTGTTAAGTCTGCATAGTGACTTCCCCCAAGCTTTGGCATTACTTGTGTCTTGCCATCTGATATCCTTGCCTTTATCTTGTCTGATCCAGCCTCTGCTGTGCTGGGGAGATAAGTAAGGCTCTGCCAATACTCTTGTTTTATTCCCAAGTTAGTGGGGGAATAAGTGAGGCTTTTAGTTTGTGCACCTGTCATGAAGTCGCATCAAACCTGCCACAGGGCTGTGTCCCCCAAAATTACTCCATATTGTTGTTTGCTTATTTGTTGCTGTTACCTTACCTAGTTGCGTTACACTCTGATCTTAGTTCAAATAGTGGAATAGTGACATTAACAGTTGCCCTTTGTAACGCAATAAAATCCACCTGTGCCTAACCTAAAACACATTCTAATGGAGAAATGGCATGTTATAGAATTACAACCTAAACTTAAAGAAATGTTCAAAGAGCCTCCGATCATTTCTTATAAAAGAGGCAGTTCATTAAGAGATATACTGGTTAAAGCCAAACTGTAGTCAATCTCTTTTACACTACATGTAGAGAAGCAATTACATTCATGCGACATGTTTGCAGGATCTGTGAATGGCCTGTCACTATTGAATTACCATGTTGATATTTTTGGACAGAGCCCCTTCCTGCTGCGTGGGAAATTTTCACGTCCACGACCAACACTACCAAAACACATGTACATTCTTCAACAATATCTACTACAATATTCGAGCCTGCAACATTTTCTTCAGGGAAATACCAGCCAGTCCATGTATAAACCTACTAACGCTTCTCAATCAGAGAACGGAATATTTGCATGACCAAAAAACAGAAAAATAGACATGTAAAGAAACAACCTACATCAGGATCGACCCATCAGATACTTATTGGCCAACCTCACTGGGCCAATCAATACTCTATTAGGCACTGGTAAAAAACCTGTAACCACTGCCCGAACAAACACCACTCAGTTACTTCAAATAGCAGCAACTGACAAGTTCCGCTATAGGAACGAAACCGGTCTTGCTTCAGAATCTTAGAGAAAACACCTAATACAAAGAGATAAATATGAGCAACACAGAGATGTCCCCAAGTATCCTTGACTGCAACAGTCTACTTGTAACTGAAAAAGCAAACAATGAACCAGACCAGAAAGTTGAGGATCAGCTTCTACAATCTGCGTCAGAAGACGAAGATAAAGATAGACAACCTCCAATTCCACTGTCTTTATCATGACGGTTTTTCAGATAGTGATGTGTGTCCCCTTTGCCACCACGAGCAACAAACTCTTAGCCATTTGCTAGTTACTTGTAATAAAACTGCTTCCTTCTGGCAAACCTTTCAGGTTTGGTGGTATGGAAAAACTGGTGAAAACCTCCTACTGAATCAAGGTAAAATACTTCACGGCTTTTTTGAAAACACAGCTCATTGGCAGGCATTAAACTATTTAATTATATTAGCGAAATACCACATCTTTTGTACTAATGGTCATAAGGATGAGATATGCTTGCAAAGTTTTCTTCTGCGAGTAATGGAGAAATTATTAATACTCAAGGAAATTGCAGTTGCAAAAAAAAGATTGCATAAGTTTCAACGTACATGGTCACCGTTTTTTGTAATTCTTTAACTGTAATATTCTATTACTAATGGTACTAATTTAAAGCATGCATGGAAAATTCTGCCGGAAAAATCAGCAATGTAGTTAAATATTGTATGTGGTACACAATGTACGTTAGATTAGAAGTGTTTGGAGCTGTAACTTTAAATGTTTTTGGTGTAAAGGTGTTAAACGTAAAATAATAAACTTAAATTAAAAAAAAAAGAAAAAAATTGCTGAAGTATTTTCATGTAAATAATAATGCAACTCAAGTTCCTTGTGAAGATCCTAAACATGAGAAATTGTTCAAAGTTCACCCTCTTCTTGATCACGTCATTCAATGTTGTAAAATGGAACTGAGACCCCAAAATGATTTATCCATTGATGAAGCGATGAAGGGATGACTTGGAATGAAGCAATAAAGAATAGTAGACATTAGTAGAGATTAGTAAGAATATCAATATTGACATAATGGCAAAGCTTAGACGAGATCCCTAAACTTCTTTTAATTTTCTTTACAATGCACACAATTTGAGGTTTCCAGGGTAATATTTGCATCAATTAAAATTCCTAAGTATTTAATACAGGAATCCTGTTCCAACTGGAAGATGGCTTTCTCTTATTTTGACATGTTTAGCAGACTTTTGGAAGGAGCCAAAGCACTTTCTAAATACTTAGCACCATTGGCTAAAAACCAACATACTATGAAGAACTCACTGGACTTTGCCAAAATATTGAAAGACCGAGTGATTGATGAGGATAAGATTGTTGTCTCATAAGATGTTATCTCTGTTCCCAAAATTCCTTTAGATGAAACCATAAACCACATCCTAGACCAAATATACAAACAACACAAACTGCCCCAGATTGCTTACCAAGCAATCTTTAAGCACCTCCTGGAAAGAATCACCAAACGAACTGTGTTCAATTTTAACGGTAAACTGTATCAGCAAGTTGATGGATGCAGTATGGGGAACCCATTGTCTCTTAACCTAGCCAATATCTTTATGTGTAAACTAGAAGACGACATTGTAACATGACACAACTTGCCATTCTATGACAGGCACGTGGATGATTGTCTTACCAAATGGAAGACAAACGCTCCCAACAATCTACTTGAGAAGTTGAACAGCTATCATTCAAACAAGTTCACTGTGAAAGAAAACCTGGACCACTTCCTGGACACCTCTTTTAACCACCAAGAGGGAAACTTCACCACCAGAGTCTACCAAAAAGGAGGTAAATTACAAGTACACTGGAAATCGGCTATCCCAGAAAGGTGGAAGTGCAATACTATTCTAGGTGCCTTACATTGAGCAAAACAAATAGCCACCAATTGGAAAGCAGAAGTCAAAGTCATCAAACAATAATTCATCAAAGCAGGATACCCAGTGAAATTGGTAAATGAACTCATCCATGATTTTGAAAACCCAAAAAGTGACAAAACAATAATTCCTGTCCACTGGTTCGATGAAAGACCTAGACTCAGAATCTGTCTCCCTTTCTGCAGAACAAATGAAAATAGAAAGTAGAAAATTCTTAAAGTGTATTTGTGGCCAAACATTGACAAAGCAGCACAAAACCTCAAGGTTCGGGTTAATGAACATTTAGATGTTAATACGCAGTTGGAGCCAGCCAAACACATCAGCAAACACCCCAACCACAAGTTCACGTGGGAAATTTTAACCACCACCCATTCATGGTTAAGAGAATAAAAAAGCATTCTATATTGCACGCTTCCATCCAGAACTAAAAAAACAAGTGCAGTCACTGGACCTCACCTTGTTCCCCATGGGAACAGGTATTACACAACTGGTATTACCTGAGCTATAAGAACACTGAGCATAGGCAGATTATTCACTCGGATTATGATCAAACAGATCAAAAACTTTTAGACTCTTATAATTTGAACAGCCTTTTACCTAAAGTTTTATTTTTACTTTTTATCGGCGAAATGTATATAAATGTTTTATCATTTTATCAACTTTCACATTGGTTATACTGATGCTGAACGTGGCTAGCAACCAAGTCAAACAAAGTCTGTTGATCAATCGATGGAATGCTTTTGGAGAATGGTCAAATGAAACAGGTGTTAAACCCAAAGTTTACCCACATTTGTGACCTTGCAAGCAGGTTGGAAGTGCAGTCTATAAAAACTTCAAAACAGTCTATTATTGTTGTTTTCTTCCCGAAAGAAACCTGGAAATACCTAAGCACTGTACGTCATAACTCATCTCTTTCTGGCCACCTAATGAGGGGAGATAACCTTACATTCATAACAGTCAGCCATGTAGTAAATGGCCTTGAAACAGTTGAAAGAGAGACCCCAAACTGAAAGGCCAGGTCTTGTAGTGGAACATCAAGTCTCATTTTGATTAAAACCATAACAAATTTTTAAAGTGATGTTAGTGTTTTGCTCTTTTGACTACCAAACGGGCTAACAAAACAAAAAGGTGTTAAGTACATCAGAACCAGGCAAACTGGTGCAAAACTGCACCATCTTCATTCTTAACAAAATACTCTTCTGTAAAAGGCTGAACTGTCATCAGTTTGTGCTGCTGCACGAGTTTGTGTTTTTACCTTAAAAATCTGAGTTCACTGTCCGAGCTCCAGCATCCACCATTGTTTGCTCGCAATTGAGTGATGCTTCACTCTCATGTTCAATCTCACGGTTGGCTTGCTCAGCATCTGTTGCTCCATCTTGTTTGAGGTTTTCACCCAGCCCATCCTCCTCAGAATCCATGAATGAGGCAAAAGAACCGTGATGACAAAAATTTTGAAATTTCTTTGCTAGGAAGGCAAGAATGTCCTACAGAATGTCCCACGTGTTGGTTACCTCGAGCAGCAAGTATTCTGAGATGGAACACCAATATGGTGGATGAAGTTGGTTGTCATGATGATATGCAAATTTTGTCATGCGAGTGAAAATGCTCTATGGGCACAGAATGTGAGTGAAGTTTGTCTCAAGTTTTCCATTTTTGTTATCCTTATTTGTAATTTGATTTATTTCAATGATAAAAATAAGTGAAAAAAGTTTTACAAATGGTTTTGATGCCTCCATGTCATCATTTTCAAGTGAAAAGAGAAAAAATGTGGAAAACTTAATATATACTGTGCTTATTGTTATCATTAGATGTTTGACCAAATCTAATCTTATTGGAATATTAATTTATTTTCCCTTAGTTTTCACCACTCAGGACCAGTATCACACTTGTTCAGACCACAATCACCATATCCACTTACCCATGGTAATTTAAGTGTAATTGTTACACAAACATGTTGAATTACAGCACCAACACAACATTAGCACTTGATGAAAGTCAGCACATGCAGATGTTACAATTACATCTCCGTCACCTTCTAGGTTACCCCCAAGTAAATCCATCTTAGGCTCTCATTTTCCCAATTTTCGATGAGGTCAAACATTCTTATTTTACAAGGTTAATGACGAGGAGCATGTTGCTCAGTAGTTGGTGTGGTGTTGGCCTCTATTTGCATTCTTTGTTGGCTTGCTGTAGCATTTTTGTTGCCAGGGTTTACAAAACTGCAGTAGGCCTGGTGCAGAGCAATTTCCTGTGCACCTGGGGTCAGCGTGTTACTGTCGCAATTCATGTGTACCTTTACATGTGCTTGAGTTTTACTGTGCTTCGTGTTTGGCTGTCTTGCTCAGTTTTGGAGTTTTTTAGTGTTATTCAACGTATCCTCGATGGTCTTTCCTTGCAATGGATAGCCTGAGTTCTCAAGCATTTTCTTGAAGCCTTTTTAATGTTTTTTCAGAAGACTTGGATGCCTTTTGTCATCACATTGCATTGTTGCCCAGTGCAAGTGTGTTGTGTTAAGATACAAACACATAGGTTATGTAATTAAGCCTGACACCAAGTCGAGGCTTGGTATTGCACCATCCTCTGTTGTAAAACATGTGACTCTCGTTTGGCTGAAAATAAAGATGGTTGTGTTGCTGATGTCCGTCTTTTAAATTGATCCACCACAAGAACAACTTACGGCCATGCTTGCAACATGTTGGCCCGTTGGTTTGTGCCTTTTCAAGTTTTTCAGTATGACATCTCCACGATCTATGTTCAACAGCTTGTCAGCAGACCTGTTTCTGACTCCTTATTCAGCACCCTCATCTTCAGGATTCAGTTGCCATTTGGACAGTTGCTTCAGAAGCTTCAAATTTGCTTTAAAAAGAGATTGTAGCCACTATGGCTCACACACTTCATCAGTTGTTACCAACTTTCATTGCTGCATTTTGTGGAGACAACCTCACTGCTCCAGTTTCCAGCGCAGCTCCTCCCCCTGTTTCCAGCATTGTTTCCACCTCAGCAATTGTTGCTGCCAGCTCGCTTTTCTCCGGTTCTGGTAGGTTAAGATTGGCACCATGTGTCTATGTTCACCGCCGGTTTCACCAGCCCTGTGTCAGTTCTGAAGGTGCTCTTCTCCCAGCCAAAGAGCTGACCCTCGTGCTTTTTGCCACACTGTTGGCAGATACCCTTAATCACTCCTCCATCATAGTGAGCTTCATCACAGTGCAGTCCCTTTACATTAACAGTGGGTTACCACATCCTTGCAACATCAGCAGCTTATGAGGGAGAAATGTGCAAGGTTCCTTTACCCCCAAAGCACCCTCCCACCACTATTAACATTTGGAAGTCATTAAGCATGCTGTAGATCTGAACTCCCAGGACCACATGATGCTGCCTTGGTTTCTTTGGTTTCTCACATGGTGGCAACTTTACAACAAACTCTTCCTTTGATCCAAGCATTCACCTGGGGGTTAGTTATGTGAAGACCAATACCTATCTGTTTCTAAATTCATATCAAGTGCCTGAAGACAGATCCCTTTGTTTGTCGATGTTACGCAAATTTTCTTTACTTTGGACACCTACTGTTTTCTTACACAGTGCAGTGAGCACTTGGTCATATGACAACAATGCAAGAGTGTTTTTGCAACTGTTTTGCCGTGTGTTTCAATCTAAGCAAATGTCTTCCTTTCGACATTCATATGGGCACAGAATGCAGGTGAATTTTGTCTTAAGTTTTTCCTTTTTGATATCCTTTTTACTTATTTGTCATTTGATTTCTTTTCTTTTTGGTTACCATTTATGACCAGAACCACAAATACCGTGTCCATTTACCCATGTTAATTTAAGTGTAATTGTCAAAAAAATGTGTCAATTTAATGCACCAACAAAACATTGGCACTTGACAAATTTCAGCAGTTTTGCTGATGTATGCAGCTATAAGGCAAATGGTAGGGCATCAGTGTTGCAGATAAGTGAGGGATCTCAGGGTCAAAACCCAAACAAATTTAGCTAAATGACCAAACAAATTAGTACAAAATTAATAGTGATTTGGTAATTGACCCACTGGAATTCCTTGTAGACATTCTGCCAAAAAACATATCTGGAAACCTGGGCATGAAGGCAATCACACCCCTCTCAGGATCAAAGGGCAAAGGCATCACTGGTCAGGGAGCCTTGGCTACACATAGCCAACTCCCTGTTATTTTTCCTCTTTCTTTCAAGTATTGAATGACGTAGCACCTTGCTACCTAACGGAACTTGACTCTGTACAATCCACCCAAAATATTGCCACATACAAATATGGGACTTCTCATCCAGCCTAAATTCTATCTTAAGTCGTATGGATATGGAGCACTATCGCATATCGCATATCGCACCCAGACTGTGCCCTACCTGATCAATTAAGGAAATGCAGCTTGCTCACTTCATCTAAGTCAAAAGTCTAGGCACACCTTTCTAAACATATTTATAAACTGTAATAACAATTACGTTTCATCCTTTCCGCTTACATGTATATCTAATTGATCAATATACTTTGCAAAGTGCTCCTGGATTCTGAAAAGAAGCCCTTTATGGACAAACTTTATTGTGATGAGTGGTCCTTTGGAAGTAAAACACAACAAACAACAATGGCAAGTTTGACCTGACAATGTGTTGGTCATCAAGGGGAGGCAACCTTCCTGAGTTCTACAAGTTGGCATCATGCTACTTTACATCTACCAGTGGCTCTTATAATGTAGACAGGTCACTTTCTGCATACGAGATTCTGGACGAAAAATGCAGATCCCTTGACGAAAGCACCATCAATGCTTTCCACTTCTTCAATTGGATTCTCTAGATGAGATATTCAAATGAGCAGGGAAGGGAACAGTAGAGCAAAAGAATGTCATGCTAATTTTGAAAGCTTCTCGGGATCATGGATGCCTCTGGAATTTTAAACATTCTTCAAAAGTCTGTTGAGAACCATGGTATGTATGTAACAGGTGGAGTTCCTAGGCATTGGTGATAGCACAGCACACAAGGGTCATTGCAAATTGCTGTCTATGGAAATGTTATGTCAAAAAACTGCAATGTGTGGGCCATGTGCAGAGGTGTTTGGATTCATACCCAACTTCTCTAGAAAGGACACTGGCAAGAGTCCTTTAGACAACAACAGACCGACTGGTGGAGTAAGAAGATTGACAACAATAGAGAAGGCAAACTTCAAAACTCTTTCTGTTTCACAATTTGTCTTGGTGTTTGAAAAGCAAGATTGACATTGAGACAGTTTTAGAGATCTTTTTCATTAAATTCTTGTGTATTACTGTAATTCATAGATTATATGTAAAAGTTCTTTTTAGTTACTTACTAGTTATACTCCTTTGAAAGCTTAACATTTTAGTTTTTGTAATTCTCCATTGCATGATACCTCCTTTTTTCAAAGTGATTAAATGAATTTAGGTTTACATTTCAAAATCTGGATAAATTTCAGCTAATTTTGTAAAGACCATCATGCAGAGTACCCATAGCATAAGGACAATGCAGAACACAGTGATGAAACCCAGGCAATGACCTTGTTCTGTTCCCTTGACTTTGCCTAGGGAATGAGTGATTATACCCTTAGGGAACCTGTACCAGAGGTTGTGGCAAATACCATCCTTCTTACATTTAGACTCTTAATGTGGAAAGTCTTTCTGTGAAAATGCAAAGAGGGCAGAACCCAATGAGCTGATTTAGAACTGGGCCAACATAGAGGACCCAAGCAAATCTGTCCACAACTGAAACTATGACCTTCTTGGGAGAAGTTCGTGTTAATGATAGATCTAGATCCTTAACTTCTTTGTAAAACACAGACACCTTGGAAGCAAAATCAAAGTGGCTGTAAGCCACTGAACTTGGGAATAAATTAAGAAAGGGTGTTATGAGGCATTGCTCATACATACACTACTTCATTTACCCTTGAATTTTAGAGTAGCTTATACAGCTAATATTTCAGAGCATTTAACCATCAGATTTGAGACAGATCACCACACCAGGAACTACATCACCTATCCTTTTCAACCATTACAAAACTACTTGTGATGTGAGGGCAGTCTAGCTTTTGAACAAGCCCATAAAGCCTTTTTCCATTCAGGAGTGTATTGTGCTATTTGCAAAATGAAACAGTTCAACGTTAAGAAATCGTTATTCAGGCCTGATAACACATTTTACATTAAATATACCTGTACATGTCTTCCTTGTGCTGTAGTAAAAAACATCAAGATCATTTTGTTGAGTCAAAAGTGACATGTGAGACTGAACAAAAGAGCCTGCTGTAAGCACATGTATGAAAATACTTTCTCAAACTCATTAATAACTCATCACCTTAAAACAAAAAAATCACAACCAGGTTTGGATGCCCGATCGTAATTAGCATAGATTTTGATGATTTTACTTCTCTGTTTACTCCTTAGTTTTTGTTTTGATTGATAAGATATATCAAACATTCAAGACTGTTTCATTGGCTATCCAAACACCTCGAAGTTCATCAAAAATGCTCCACTGGGCGGTGTTTGGAGATCCTGATGAAACGCTGTCTCTCGTGTTTGATATCTTACTTTACCCCTCTGGTTATCCGATGTACAAGTAGCTCAATGTGGTGAGCACTGCCTCGCAATATGGGACATTGGCAGTTCAAATCCTAGTAGCAACAGCTGAACATTTTTTCTTTTCTTCATTGTTTTTCCTTTTTCTGTAAAAAAAAACATATACTCAAAGGTAGCGTTTGTCTATTCGTTTCTTGGGTTAAAAAAATCATCTGGGGCCTTTAATAATCCACTTATATCAATTGCTTCTGCACAATATCACATGATAATGTGAGGGAAGAAAGTGAAGACTTTCCTTGAATTAAATTGCTATGGAAGGACCATAAGTATTTTCTGCTATCTTGAATGCATTTCTTCATTTTACTGTAAAACATCCACTTGACATTTTCCCGGAAAAGGGTTAAGTCCATGTTTGGTTCTCAGGATGATTCAAGCCCTTCAGCCTCGGATGTTACTCTCCAATTTGTGAGTGAAAGTGACACAAATATTGTGCATGTACAGCCAGTTTCTTCAACCTCAAGAAGAAACTTACAAGCTCCAGTTGGGCCAGTAGCAGTCTGAGCAAGGTCAGTAGCCGCTCCTGCAGGACCAGCAGTAGGGACTTTAAAATACGCTATGGCAGGCTGCTGCTACAGCCACCTTGGCAAACTTCAAACAGATTAAGATTTCCCTGTACAGCAATGGGGTGTTCAGCATCTACGTGTCTTTCCAAAAATGGATACGATCAACTTTATTCTACATTCATATGACAAAGGCTTGATCAATGACAATGATTTCCTTCTCGTGTCAATCTTACATCTCCCAAACTTTAGAATTGCCTCTCAGCTGCTTTTAGAAATGATGTAATTCTAACCACACAAAAAATAAGCTTAACACTGATAACAAGCTTGATATCAGCACAGGTAGGGTGTCCGTACCATGTATTTAGTCCGAAAATACACAGCTTTCAATTCTAATAAAATACATTTTGAACAGTTCAGCTTAGTAGATACAAAGCCTAAGTTCTTATCTGTGGTTATTCGGACTGGTCAATAAAATATGAACGTCGCTTACGATAGATGTTAAAATCATTCAAATTTTCTGTACGAATGACAAAGAAACAGTTATCTTCAACGGTTATCTTCGATTGAGTACTTTATCTTCCAACTAGGCTGTTCAAACAGTGAAAAAGCATTAAAATGAGAAGTAAAGAGCAGGCTTATACTCGCATAGTGAAGAGTACGTGAAACTAGGCACTTTCCCGTAGTAGAAAGCGAGGCTACGGCAGGAAAGCCGTAGTGGAAGAACATGCGGCATGACGTCACCACAAGTGATCTTCACTATTTGCCGCGGCACTACAGCCTTGCCGTACCATATCTTTAAGTCCCTATTAGCTCCAGCAGGTCTACTACCAGCTCCAGCTAGACAAGTAGTAGCTCCTGCAAGACCAGCAGCAGCTCCAACAGCAGCTCCAGGTTATACCTTTGTCTGGAGATACTGAAGAAAACCCAAATGGAGATAAACATTTTCTTGGAGATACAGGGCCATCAAGAGGAGCTAATGCTGCTAATTCTACAACCAAACACTTCAACCTTTTCATTGATGAGAATGTGATACATAGCTTCTGCTGGAAACTAACAGGTATGAAAATCAGAATTGAGTTGTTGGTTTCCAAGATGTTGGGCTAGAGGAAATGACGGCATTTGTAGCCATGAACATTGCCATGGGTATTGTGAATACCTCAGATATTAGAGACTTTCGGTCTACCTACCCAATTCTTTCACATCCTTGGTTCCCTCCAGTGATGAGCCACTGCTCAATCAAATTGTAAGGCAATGTAAGAAACACTAAAAGCCTAACTCCAAAGTCCCAATTGACAAGCAAATGATTGACACAAAAAGTAGGATAAGGTTCTGTCAATACATGCCCATGAAACCTACTGCACAAGGAAATCAAAAGCATACAAAAACTAACTTCTACTGTGCAAAGTGTGATGCACATCTTTGTGAACAGCCATGTTTTCGAAAGTTTCAATAATTGGTTTACTAGCTTTCTTTTAGCCAAAGATCACAAACAGTTGCCTTCTAATGAATTTTTTTTTCAGGAAGAACACAGTTAGAGTTGTTTTAAGTAAAGAAAACATTGTTTACTAGTTCACAATGTATTTTAACTATTTTTGGAAATTTTGAGGCCCCTGAGTATATTTGAAAATCATATTATTTTGGATGGAGAAAACATCAGTTGGCTTAATAGTTGTGTATTCTGAATAGCTTAGAAAATAACCTTGTTAATGTATACATTGCCAAAGAAAATATGTAAAACATCTTGAGAACATTTATCTAAAACTAGAAATTCTGATTTTAATTTGCAGATTTGCATAAATTATGTATGATTGTTGGTTACATGGAAATAAAATATATAGGATTTATTCATCAAAAGCTTGTTTAAAAAGATATTTTTTGAGGTGACACTTAAAACTTGACAGTGAGTTCAGGCTAGATATTTGAGAGGGCAGATTGTTCCAGAGTTTCAAACCTGCACAGCAAAATCCTCTTTCACCAAGTGTTGAGAGGATCTTGCCACTAGGAATCTCAAGCATAATTCTTTGGCTGGATCTACATGTAAGCGAATAACTAGTTGATGATTTTCAACTGATCAATTTACAGGTGTAGTCAGGTGCCATGCCCTGAATAGCTTTAAAGGTAAGGAGCAGAATTTTAAATTCAATGAGATACTTAAATTGGAAGCCAGTGAAGCTGATATAAGACTGGTGTGATGTTGCTGAACTTCCTTGTTTGAAAATTAGTCTTCAAGCTGCATTCTGGACTCATTGTATCTTATCAATTTGAGCCTGTGGCAATCCAGTCGGTAAGCTGTTGCAGTAATCTAATCAGCTTGACATGAACACATGAATTAAGGTCTCTGTGAAATTATGTGATAAATGTTTTCTTATTCGCTCTATGTTATGAAGATAATAGAATTATGTTTTACAAATTTTGTTTGTGTGAGTTCATCAACAGCTTGTCATCAATAAAAACTCAAAGATTCCTCACAACTGACGATCTCACTACAGTGGAGTTCCCCACAGTAATCGAAGAAATATTAACTTTAGATAACTGTTGTCGGGTTCCTATGTTCCATACATATGCGTATATCCTGTATACAGTCTTGCATGAAATTTATAGCCTCTTGTTGGCTGAACGACTCATCCGGCCTGAAGGAGAGATATAATTGTGAATCATCTGCATAGCAGTGAGAATCTGGAAGATGTTTGATGATTTGAATTAGTTTTGAAGAGTAGATCATATATAATAGGGGACCGAGACACGATCCTTGTGGAACACCACAGTCAACAGAGAGACTGTCAGAGAGGGTGCCAGGAAAAGAAACACTGTCTTCTGGCCATCAAATACAAGGAGAACCAATTTAGTGGTGCAACAGAAATTTCAAATGAAGTTTGAAATCCACGCAGAAGTAAACAGTGATCAACTGTATCGAAGGCCGCACTTAAGTCTAATAAGACAAGTAGAAAACAGCATGTTGAGAATTCATTTTCATCAGAATACTGTTAGTAACTTTCAGAAGGGCCGTTTCTGTACTACGATTCTTTCTGTAGACAGATTGTAATGGTGGGTAAAGATCGTGTTTTTCATATGATTGTCAATTTGGATAAACACAGCTCTTTCAGTTACTTTTGAAATAAAGGAAAGATTACTTACAGGCCGGTAATTTTTTAAAACACTATCGAGACCAGTCTTCTCTCCATGATGAGGGAAAATAACTGCTGTCAAGTGAAATGTTTATCATTTTAGTTATCACTGGTAGTAGGACATCAATGCATTTAACTGCCAGGTGTGGATATCGGATCAAGAGCAGACGATTTCTTAGCCAGATTCATAACAATGGTACGAGCTTCTTCTTCCGTAATCACTTGGAGACCGATAAATGACGGAGTTTGTGGATCCATAATGGGTACACAATCTCGACAATCTTCAATTGTACACTCTTTAAATTTGGATCTTATGTTACTGACCTTTTCAACAAAGAAGTTAGCCATCTCATTTGCAAGCATCGCTTTACTAAAATGACGAGGAAGTGGAACATCAGAGTTTTGATTTAACAATTGTTTTGAGACCCTACAAAACTTTCCTTGATCCAAACTGTTTTCTTGCATGAGGTTGTGATAAAAATCAAAGCCCGCCTTTTTAATCAAATTAGTACGGAAGTTTCTTGCAGATTTGTAAGCAGTTAGGTCTTGTGTGGAGTTTGCTTGAGAAATATTATATTAAGCTAGAATTGTTCTGAGGTCGCACGAAGTTCAAGTAATAACTGAAAGGGCCACAAGCTGAAATGTTCACCTCATCAAACATGCAAGGAAAAATTGAGGAAACATTGATTGAAATAAACATATGCAAAAAGATTACAGAATGAACTTACATTTCTGTTTTGCTTCAAGCTGGGGTGCAAATAAAATTTAACAATACCGGTGTGCTGTAGCATTAAGTATACTTATGTATACTTCTTGTGCATACACAGTACCTGAAACTCAACAGTGGTTATTAGTAGTTCGTATTGTGTGATCGTCCGGGTGAGAATAGTTCTGAAAAGAACTGTTGTTGGTGACTGACGTTTCCACAACCTGAGCGGAAGTCATCTTTAGAGTCAAGTGAATAGTGTTTGTCAGTCGGTGATGTTATAAGTCTGGTCCGTTGATAGTGATTGGTCAGTTAAGCCATGATGGTATTGGCTGGAAGACTCATGTAAAGTTAGTCATCAGTCATTGGTCGGTTTCGATCCGTGTTTTGTTAGTCAAGTTGGTCTGTTAGAGTCCGTCTATTGTAAGTCAAAATAATTAAGCCAGTCTGTCAGCATTTATTGCTTATTTTTCTTTAATCCAATCATGAAAGCAAATGTGTAATGGCGGTAAATTTGAATGATTTTGATTGTGTATACTTTCATTGAGTATTTTTATGTATGTACTTCCATTTAAAGGTAAATATATTGGCGAAATAAGTAAACCAGCATTCAAAGATTGTTTCTGTGTTTTATTAAGCATAGCATTCCCTCGTAATCTACTGAGCATATATGTTATGATTTTTGGTGAAATCTTTGGTGGTGTCCAATTAGTAATTCAGTAACATGGGTTTTGAGCCTCATTAGCATATAGTAGTGAAAGGGTTAAAAAGGTAAAAAAAATCGAAACCATTCAGCTACAGAAGTCACACAAGCTACCAATTTCGACTATGTCATCAAATTTTAAAAAAAAACCAGTTTCTTCAAGTCACAGGTCTGAACAGTACACTGTGTGCGAGTTATTCGCCGAAGATTACAGGATTACTGAAGAAGTCATGTTATGATTGACGATTGCCTGACATTCTGTCCAAGAGCCAATATGACCATTCACCATGACGCAGTACCCATTCAGGTGAAAAGGGCAAAAGTGATTTCTACTGACAACAAAAAAGTGATAAAACTTTCCAATGAAGACTTCTCTGCTCTAGTCAGGTACCTGCAGAAAGACTCTGATTCCTTATCTGAAGATGCAGAAAACAACTGGGATGATTTTGAAAGTAAAGGGTGTCAAGATAATTTCTCTGTTTTGGTAGATTCGAGGTCATGCTCACAAAGTCAGGAAGAAGCATAAGAAGACCAGTACGCCTTGATTTGTGAAGTCTCTTTGAAATAGAAATGGCTCATCGGGATGCTATCTAACTCTGGTTTGTGAAGAATAAAGTTGTAAAGTAAAACCTTTTATTATGCGTATACTCCTGGATGGAGAGAAGCACTATGAGAGTAGAGTGTCTTGCCCAAGAACACAATGCAATGCTCCTGGCACAGCTTGAACCCAGACCGTTAGATCCGGACTTCAACGTACTAACCACTTATCTCACCATTAGGCCACAGTGCTTCCGAAAAATGAAGGAAAATGAAGGAATGATGTTTGTCCTTCGCACCCAACAGCAGTTGTGATCATTGGTACTTATTTTCACACCAGGAAGAAGAGAGTGGAAAAACAATAGGAGGAAGAGACCAAGGCACCAAGCGCAAATCACCGACCAAGAGATCCAAAGTCTAACACGTAAACCACTCGACCACTTTAACATGAAGGTAATTTAAGTGTTGGAACATTATTGATAAGGTCAGTTTATCAAAAAAATGTTTTTTTATGTTATGTGTTCGATACAAGAAGTGTGCCACTGCACAGCCGTAATGTACCATTGTTTGTCATTTAATTAAAATTGCGACAAGGACAAATGTATGTCGCTCAACTTCCAACAGTGACGTGAACCCTTGACAAAATGCCGACAAGAGACATTTTAAAATTCCAACAAGCAACCTGGAACCCCCCTGGCAGGGCCTCACTTCTGCGCTGCTTGTCACCTTTGAAGCCCGCCTGGAATAACTTTTTGCTACTCCGTAAATCACCCTTGGGCTTGGGAATTCCACATGGAAGATCAAGGTGTTCATTGACATGTAAAGAAAAAAGAACAAGAAATAACAATAAGCTTAATCGTGTTTGAACTACAGCTGCATCCCAGGTTAGTTGAATCTTTCCAATAAACTCAAAGCTAAATCAATCAAGTTTGTACTACTGGCAACAAGATATGTTAATTGTCTTATTTCTGCTGTTTTTCGCAGAGCTACATCAATGAACAGCTCTCAAACATTGCTACCGAAGCTTAAAATCAATGTACCATCATACACTCATGCAATACCTGAAGATACAGAGACATGAATTTAGTGGCAATCAATGAAGTTCGCAACCACTTATAGTAAGTGTGATTATCGATTGATCACAGATTGGCTGATGCAAATCAATGCTAATCAAGAATAATTGAAGTGATTGCAGAATACCCAGCCCAGCCATTTACATGTGTCGGTG
>CM042750.1:13364790-13367290 GCA_022496165.2 Catalaphyllia jardinei | reverse complement strand
AGGGACCATCTTTGGCCCTTTGACTGCCTTTAAGGAGTTCTCTACATATATGTAAATGACAGCCGTTGGACAATAAAACTTCTTGAGTCGTTCATGATTAAGGTGCAAATCTTTCAGCGGAAAACACCACTGCACAGCTTCACTGAAAAGATATTTAGCTTCCTTGAAAAGCATTTTACGTGTGACATTTTAACAGCTATTGAGGTGTCACCTGGGAGTCTTCGACGACCTTTGACGAGTCAGCGTTCCAATAAACGCTTTGTGGACCAAACGTTCTCATTAAGTATTTGTCTGAATTAGTCCTTGTAGTTGTTCAGTCACTATCCTCAACGCTGTCCTCCTCTCCTTCAAGCTTTTAAACATAAGGTTTTCTTTTTCTTTTTTTTTTTTATAGCTCTTGTTGTTGTTAGTGTTATTTCGGTCCCGCGACAATTTACCAGCGACCTGCGACACTCGCCGATTAGATTATCTCGACAAAGAACAATCTCGAGAGGCCAAAAAAGTCTCGACCGGTAAATATAGATTACGTGAATAAAAATCGTACGCGCTCACCAACCATGAAGTAAAGAAATTCTCGACCGGCCAAAAAGTTCTCGAATCACGAGAAGCGGAATCTCGAAAGATCAATATCAATTCTCAAAGGGTGGATTTGCATCTCGCTTGATGGAATGACATCTGTGCTTGTTATCCTAAAGATCACTTTTGTCCACTATGGCTTCCATTTTAATCAGTACTGATGTAGGTCGTTTTTCTCTTTGTTTCCCTTCACTATAATGGAAAAGCGAGTCGGTAGATTCTCTCAACATCTTTTTATACGGAAGCCCCGACGCCGGATAAGTGCGAATTCTGATCAGGATACTGCAAGAGAACGGTATATAAAGGAAGAATTTTTAAGTATGTGAAAGATCTTCAGAGCCACTATTTACATTATTCAGGTGTCTCTGAATGTGATACTCTTTCCGTTATTTAAAGAAAGCTCTGTCTTCATTAAATAATTATTATCGTTACTTTAAATACCATGGCAACGACAAAGATCCTTTGGATGGTGAGCTCTACTTTAAGCCATTCAAATTGTGTTTAAAGCAAAAAGCAGGATTGCTTGCGGCAAGGTATACTGTCATTGTAAGTGAAGTACGAAAATTATGGGAAACTCTGACACCGAATCTGATCATAGTTACCTATGGGAACTGAAATAAGGTTTTAACATATTTGAGATAATTCAGCTGTGTGCTTGTTTATTGTTAGTTGATTTTTGTCTTATTCCGTTTTCTTTTTGCTTTTTCTTTTTTCAATTTATTGTTTTCTAGGATTGATGAGTTATTGCAGAATATTTCAGGCATTGCATAAAAGATATAATGCTCTGTTGTTATTTTAGCATGATAATGAAAGTGAAAAACGTTACTCTTAAGGCAGCAAAAAAAATTGTGGGTGTCGCAGTCTACTGGGAAGAATAGTATCGCTGTGATTACAAAAGGACTGCGAAACAGATAGAAAATGCAGTGCGAGTGTTTAAAATACAGCAATTTGTAGACTTGTAACAAACCTATTGTCCAAGATATTATCTTTTTAACTTACTCGAGAGCAGATATCATCATAGGACCAGTAAACCCTTTAATCCTTTTGTAACTCAGTTGGGTAATAATGCCCCACTTATAACTGGAAGACACGGGTTCGTATCCCAAAGAAGCCTAGATATTTTCAGGCAAACAAAACAAATTTAAAATTATAAATGATCATAGGTAAAAAAAACACGAGAGTTTAGAAAAGAAAAAACTTCCCCGTTGTTTTTCCTCCAAAGGTCGCTGTTTAGTATTTAGTAATGGCTGGGTCATGGAGTGCATCGAAGATGCAACGCGACTGTTTTTTAAATCGATTAATAAAATTGATTTGTATATTATGAAAGATAAACGAATTCTTGGTACAAAATTGCTCCTTCCGGTGACATCAAGCCAACTTTTTCTAGTGTTACGTTGCTATCTTAGTATGATCTCAAACGGAAGCAGTACAGTTGACACCCAAATCGGTAGAAAAGTATCCGTTCTTTATATATATAGACAGCTCCATTTTTTCGACGGCATGTTATTCATAACTATTCAGACTTGTTTTGGCCTGCATGCCACGTAAGGTTCGAAAGAGATTAGCTTTACGAAGCATCTTTCCAGCTTAGAAATCAGTACGCCTCAAAATCCACTAGCTGATCCTATTCCAAATCAAACAATAATCATTAAGTGGTGATATTAAAAAAAAGATGAAAAACTTACACGTGTGAAACCTGTTAGCTTCATTATTTTTTCCACCTATTTATTCACCCTGTGATAACGTTGTATTTATTGATATTTAGCTATTTTTCCAACTGCTTTAGCTTGTCCATGACTTGAATAATTATTTTGGGTGTGTTCATGCAAGTCACATAACCATCATGTACAATCGAATGGATCTGAGTATTCTGATCTGAGTTTAGAGGATCACAATTGTGGAATGGCTTACTAAGGATAACAAG
>CM042750.1:13317153-13353831 GCA_022496165.2 Catalaphyllia jardinei | reverse complement strand
TTTTTTTCAGGCTTCTTCTTTCCAGTTGCTTAAATTGGAAAATTTACTGCGAGGATCATACTTCACTTGCATCTACAACCGCAGTTCAAATATGAATTATTTCATATACACTTTGCATCATTTCTTTTGTTTCATTTACCAAATATGGCCACTAGTCACGTGAGCGCATACGCTCTATAAATCACTTTGATTCGGACCTAGATTTAGAAGAAAACAAAGCAGGCATGATAGGTTCGGTCAAAACAATTCCACCTGGCGCGACATTTTTAAATTGACGGCTGAGCAGACCTATGACCAAAGTAGTCAATTGCCGTCAATACAACCTTTGCAACCAGAAGTTATGGGGCTTCTACAGGTATTGTGTACAAAGTAAAAGAAATAGATATACAATAATGAGATTAGTAAAACAGTCTTCCAAACACACTCAAAATGCCCCCGAAAACCTATTACTTAACGGCAGCAGCATCACAGTAAACGTGAATACAGGGAACTGCAGGTGCGAAGGGATATTGAAGAGGTATTGAAGCCAATCGGCAGGAAGACACCCTTGCGTTTAATACCAACAGCATTTAGGTAAACCTAATGACAGAACGAACATCACTTGCCTCGCAGAGGACTGACATATCAGCATAACAATTGGTATTGTCGACACTCACCAAACTGCATTGATTTCATTTTGGCCAAGTATCTCTCTTCAGCAGAAAGAGATGCAGCCTCTTCCGCGGGTTTATTCGCGTCTCCTTCCGTCACCTTGCTACCGCTCGCCTGCTCCTGCTGATGTTGGTAGAATTGGTGCACTACCTTCTGCATCAACTTGGCTGTTTCCTGGATGTCAGGTATGAGCTTTGCGAGTCCTTCCGCCTCCTGGTCCTTCTTGTCTTCTGTCGCACCCTGACCTGATGAACCAGCACGTGGTACGCCTGACGCACTAGTTCCTGCTGAGGTACCGGGTTCTGCTATAGTACTTGGCGCCCCTGCTGTGCTACTTGATCCTGTCGAGGTACTTTGTTGTGCAGTGCTACTTGGTCCACCTGAGTTGTTTGGAACAGGAGAATCCTCTCTTTTCCCTTGCGTTGACCTGATTGAAAGCACAAGAGACCGAATAGCCGGCACTGTTTATTTTTTCTCAACATTTTCCAGGGTAACATTAAAACCTCCGGTCAAACTTGTGATGAAAGGGAAAACGATATACTCATTCTCTGACGACCTCTTAGCTATATAACAAATCAAGACCACAACGGGCGACAAGAGTGTTGAGACACCTGACAGTAGAAGTCGATTTTTGAGCATCATGATGATGATGATGATGATGATAATGATTTAAGTGTCAATAGTATTTAGGAAACATTTCCTCCCTTGCTCCCGAACGATGTTGATTTTTCTATTTCTTAGAATGCACAGACCTACACAACATTGAATTGTTGACCAGGGGTATCAGAGAACTGATAAATGCTATATGCAAATAAAAGAGAACAAGTGCTTAAATATCGAAAAGCTTCATTTTTTAAGTGTCTTAACTACTTTTGTCGGCCATTGCATCCTTTAATCTAATAAATTCTCTTGAAAATTTCTCTCGTTGAATCAAACTGAACGGTTAGTAGACGTTTGATAGCACGCATGCTTAAAATAATAACTAGAAACACTCTGACGTAATATCCACCGATGTAACTTAGAACTATCTCGTACAGCTCAATTAAGAGTACCTTATGAAAGAACACCTCAATAGCTGTATTTCAATGGTCACACACAAGGGTTTCATTCACAAACTCAAACATTACAATAACTTTGCACAGGTGTTCGTTTGAATGGTTACAAACTTCTATTTAATACAGACCTTAAATTAGTACCACCAAGTACAGTATTCCCAACAGTACCACATGAAAGCACAGATCAGCTGCTTCAATTGAGTTTACCCGCATTCAAACAAACAACGATGCAAAGTCAAGGTCAAGGTTGACATGAATACAGCAGATGTATGAATATGTATTTCCGACCTCGCTCTGGTACTAATGTTCGTACACACTTTGGAATGCGGAAAGGACTCTTTGGTCAATAGATTTTAAGACCTAAAGAAATATATGTTTTAAAAAAGATGAAAAGACCTTACCGTAGAGTTTTCGAGTAAGTATCCACACACTGCTTCATCTTGTCCAAAAGGCTGACTATAGAAGGTGCATCTTTTGATGCTCTTTCTTGTTGGTTCGGGGAGTAGCCATTTGAACGGGGAAGTAACAAAGGTAAAAGGACTGGGCACAAAGCAACCGCACGGAGGACTTCGAGTACAGCTTGGTACAAAGGAACATGGCGGGCCATGTCCAGAACTAACATGAGAAGGAGTCAAATAATATAACATTAAATTCAGTGCTAAATAAATGCTAAACTTGCAATTTAACCGTATATTTTCCGATTTTTATGGCACGTTTGAGAATTTTTTTTATTTACAAATACCTAACGAAGAGCGATGTTATGGTCACTTTTGCAGATTCGTAACGTAACGATCGTTCAATTTAATTAAAGAAAAAAGAAAAAAAGAACATTCGTGATTTCATCGTAAATAAGCAATTCGAATAGTTGATGTGGAGACCCTTCAGAGAATATGCATTTAACATATGGAAGGGAAATAATAAAAATGGAAGAGGCTTGGAAATAACAGATTCTGATGCTAAAACCAAATGAGTTTCGTTACCGGGCAAATAATTGAATCAAAACTCCTAAAACTTGTAAACCGCAAAGATTGCTGCATAATCACAACACGCAAGATCTAACAAATCGAAATAATTTAGAATAAACAGTTACGATATAAAACATGATTTTTCGGCGGCGACAAGTCACCATTACCAAGTACAGACTATTACGAGAAAGGTGACGTTATATATAGAAATGAACGTGTAAAACAGGCAGGCAGGCAGGCAGGCAGGCAGGCAGGACATGGTGAAACTTCGGCGAGTGGCTACACTTAATGGAAGGTTTTTACTAGCCTCGACAAAAATATAGGTTTTTTTTGGAGTGACCTTCTCCTTTAAGATAGCAACTTGCTCATGACGATCAGTCGGCTTTTGATTGTGTTCTTTCTTAAGGTGTTTATCGGTCACGGAATATCTGTGTTCCTCAATGCGTAGGGAGAGGTGCCTATATCGCTATTGGTTATTCTAAAATTATTATATGGAGGAGAGTGTTTTACTGGGAACTAAACCACTCGTAGATTCCATACGCCACTTCATCCGGGACCCGAGTGGCGTATTTTCCGTATGTCACCCTTGTGAGTGTCGTATCGTTCAATGACTTCACGATTCCCGCCTTTTGCTTTTGTTGAATTGGTTTCTCGCGTCGCGTTTGTTGTTTAGAATAAAAGTCTCCACATAATAAAAAGAACATTACACGTTCTTGCCACTCGAACATAAAATTCATATCTTCTCGCCACCGTGTAATATCCTCTATATACTTCACAAAATCTACCGTTATCAGACACCAAGTCACAGATTTATTAATCTTCTAAATCAAACTGCCTTAGTTATACGTATGGATACATACCTGAATCATTCCTCAAGTACGACGAGAGAGCAGGAATCAGGCACGATTCTCCCAATAGCTCCAACAGCACTACAACAAGTGGATGGGACACATCAGTGCGTGACTTGGAATAATCGTTAAGTGGTGCTTTGTGTGAGTCGCTCTGTTTTCCAAAAGGCTTGATGTAGCTTGCAAGGACCTAGAACACAATCACATGACAAGAGAAACATATTTTTAACTCATCGGTCTTATATGAAACCTATTGTCAGCTGAACCCTCTGACATGGCCAGGCGTTTGCTCATTGTGTCGCATTAGAGAAAGATACCTTCCTGGGGGACTGTGTTACATTAAATCTTTCCAATCAGGAATTAACTCTATTGCAAGTTACTGCGCAAATCTAACTAAGTTCTAGGGAGAACCGCAAGAGGTTATAATCGCATCCAGAGGGAAACCCCTTCAATACCCCTAGTCACTATGCACCAGAAACCAAAGGTTGCCAATAGTCTGTTAAGGCTCCAAAAACAAGGATTACACTCAAGAGGTATAATTTCTATATGCTCCTACTCCTTAGGTGGACTGAAAATATACAAAGTACCCGTAAAGTTCAGCAGAGGAACATGACTAGAAATCTCAGACACCAGTAAGAGGTGTTTAGATTTGACCTGCCACTCACACAACTTAAATTCGTGCACCCTATTGGCTGGCAAGAAACACGCAATTAGGCGTGACATCTGAACAACATGGCGTCAACTCGAGAAATGGCTACTCGAGGGAGAGATCGATCATGTTTTTCGCTGATTTAAAGTTTTACGGAGCATTTCTATAAAGTAATTTATTTGAGTGTTTACCAAACGGCTAAACAGATAAATTTCTGGTTGATTATGCTCAGTTCTGATTTTTAACTTTGATTTTCGCGCCAAGTTTTAGCATCGGGAGATTACGGACTCAGATTCCCCATTTACTATTACGTTTTTTGGGGCGAATGGACTTTTGAGACTGGAACCTAGAAAGCCAGGCTACCCAGGGGAAAAAACATGGCTGACCAAGGAAAATGCAAAGAAATGTACTACTTTTCTAGTAGATTTCGCTGCACGGTTTTGCAGCAATGTCATATTTCGTCAATCAGAAAACACGAAAATTACAGAAAAACAAGCCCAAAAAACGCACTGGCTACAAAGTCCTAAGAAGTGTGATTCAGTTCCTCTTAAAGTGTGGCTTCGACGGTTTCAAAATCGCAGGGAACAAAGTTGTTAGACTCTAAAGGTCTTAGGCGAAAGGACTTCTAGGGAGAGCTGGTGATGTTGTTCTCGCACTGCCGCCATACTCTTAGTACATAGCTTCATCGGTATTATTATACTTCAAAAACGCAACGATTACAACAGGGAAGCCGACAATTTTCCAAGAATATTTTGGGTCTCGGGTCATACCAAAAGACTGTCGGTGAACATTTGGGACTGCACTGGAGTAAGAAGGCAAGCGAGTTTTTAAATGTGTTTTCTCAGTGAAGTCTCTAAGTCGTAAGGAATTGTGTGACTCGCTTTCTCTTCAATGTCGGATCCAGAGCCCACGTGCCAAAGGGCACGTGGGCACTGGGAACGAGAATGCTTTTTCTTAATCTGGCCTTCTCAACTGCGCGCAACCTCGTTCCCAGGGTCTCTCTTCTCTTCCTCCCTTGGTCGTTGGAAGAAAGACCCTGGTTGCGGCTGGTCACGTTACCACCCAGAATCTGGGTGGCAAAAAAATCTGTTGGATGGGAGGGGTGGTAGAGTGTTTTGTTTGGTTGATGTGACAAACTTTGTGGGTTTCAAATCCTGTAGCAGTCACTAAAAACTACTCGCTATATCGGGGTTATAAGTCGAATTTGCCGATGAAGAATGCTACACGATTTCTGCCTTCTTCAAAATAGAGAAGACTTTCGTTCACAAAGAAATTCGGCAGCCGAATGGAGCAGAAAGGTTTTGACGGTTAGCAAATGTAAAAGGTCACGTACCAGATCGAACCAGTGTATCAGTATCTTGAATCTTTGAACTCAGAGGTAATTTTTTTCGTCTTTATGCGTTTTTTTGAACGTTAAAAGTATTTCTGTCATACGGTCTATTAGCCGAGTATTCTGACTTGCATTTGATTTACAGCAATGTGAAATGATTTACTGTTTTGTTTTGTTGCAGTTTGTTGACATATAAGCCGCACACTTGCAAGTTTATATATACACGGTTCCTTGGCGTAGTCAATAAATATACTTAGCAAAGTGGTTAATAAAACATCGTTTTATTAAGCGAACAATGTGCTGTGAGGTTAACTAAGGTACGCAATATGAAACAGCGAGACAGTTTTACTTCTTATAGTAAATAGACAGGCTGGAAATGAAATCAGAGTGACACTTCAATACGCTAGATATATATAAATATATTTCGTCTGACCTGTGCTGTGTGATGTTTGCAACAGGACTGGAAAATTTTAAAGGTGTAAGTTAATCAGATGACCTTTCTTTCTCTTCATTTGAAATCGACAAAAGTTATTGGTTGACTCTACCCCGGTGGAAACGTTTGTGTCCCAGGTTGTTACGTGACCAGCCGCAACCAGGGTCTTTCTTCCAACGACCAAGGGAGGCAGAGAAGAGAGACCCTGGGAACGAGGTCGAACTGCGCGTGCGTGTCCGAGATTTCTAGGCATGATCCAGTGTAAACGACAATCAAGCCTTGGGAGTAAGAATACTACAGAGAGACGCCTCCAATTGGAGTCACGCACACAATTAGTTACTGCCTCAGAATGACTTGAAGTGAAATAAATGTAAATCATATTCTAAAAACAACAGATTATCAAGGTAAGTGAGTGAATCCCCCATGTAGGCTCTATAAAACTAAGGTAATCTCTCTTAAGTTATTTTTGGACATTGTACCCAGTTCTTCCGCGGATATTACTCGCGCGTTGCGTGGATGTTTTCGTGGAGGATCAGTTTATGTTTTGTTTCGTCTTTTTTCCACCACTTTGAAGATGTCTTCTTTGATATATTGATTACAAGCAAACTCTTGGTATGTTCTAATACATTTCGAAAGTTAATGGGAGTTCAAATAAAAGACAGATGTACCCTGCTCAAACAATAACAGCTAAATGAACGGATGATAAATGTTTAGACAAAAGAGTACAAAGCAAACAAACGCGCAAACACAAGCTAGGCAAACGAACAAATGGTCGAAAGTGCAGGGAGACGCTCGCTGCCCAAGCAGCAAAAAGTATTTTGAGCAGTAACGGCAACAACGCCAAAGACAACGTAGATTAAAAAATGACTTAATATTCAACCTACGAATCTCGCGAGAATTTGAATTCATTCACTTTGTCTATACTGTGAGAAATATCCCAAATAAAACATGTACGACAACTTCAAAATTCGAGAAAGAAATTTTACAAATTAGCCGTCGTATGGTTAACGTTCTCTCAGATATGCAGAATGTGGCTGTTTCACTTTGTTGTTTTGTGAACTTTTGTAAAGAGCGGCAAAGAAATGAACAAAGAATTACAACGCCCGCTTACACAGCCATTGTACTCGTTGCCGTTGCCGTTGAAGTTTGCTTAGGCCCCGTCCACACTAATCCGTTTTCAAACGAAAACGGAGCTGTTTTACTCCGTTTTCAAGAAGATTTGCGTCCACACTTATCGTTTTCTCCCGTCCACACCACGCCGTGTCCGTTTTGAAAATGCTTTTATACCCTCAGTGCGCATGGTAGCGTTTGTCCGCCATTTTGGATACTCACGGTCGAGTGGTCTGGCGCTCGGTCGTGTCTATTTTGATGAAGTCACCGTTTTCAGATAGCATCGTTTTCTCCGTCCACACTAGAAAACAGCGTTTTCAAAAAGCATCGTTTCCAAATCGCTCCACTCTGGAGAGCGTTTTCGAATGGCTCCGTTTTCGGTGATCGTTTTCGGCGTTGTAGTGTGGACGATAGCCGTATCCGGAGCAAAAAAGCTCAGTTTTCGTTTGAAAACGGTTAGTGTGGACGGGGCCTTAATTAAACTCCCTTAAACCCAATAAACGGCAAAATAATGAACAGCCTAACAAGCAGAAAAACAAACGAAAGCCCGGTCGCTGACAAAAAGGCGGCTGAGAGTGCAGAAAACACCTCTGGTATGAAACGAAAACAAAACATATAAAACGACGTTCCCGCCATTTCTTTTCACGTGGTTTCGAGAAAATCGCTTCGAGTGTCCACGCATTGCGGGAGGAACATCCTCGGAAGAACTGGCCACCATGTCTAAAAATAACTTAAGAGGGATTACCTTAGTTAGAGGACCTAAAATGGGGGATTAGCTCTCTAACCTTGATATCTCTTGTCTAAAAACCACTCGGTTCTACAATCAATTGCGGGACAAAGCCTAAGAGTTTGTTTGACAAGGACCCTCGAACAAGTGGTGGTAAGCTTAAATTGACGACACCTTGGCATTAACGTAAGGAGAAGGTTTGGATGGTGGTCTCTTGTGGTACGTTCAATTATACTTACCTGTAGAAGACACGTCACATGCTCTTCTTCAGCCTTCTGTTTCAGCATAGCTTGCTCGACGTCCCAGCCAGACGATGTGGAACCTGTACCAAAACCAGTTCCTTTGGCCCAGTAGCTCCTCTCATTGCCCGCTCCAATATCATTGTCACGACATACGCTGGAGTAAGACAGATCCACATGAGAACTAAAAGTGGTCGTGAAAGTTGTGATGCATTATGTCATAGTACTGTGCTTGTGCTGTATACATCGGGGCTTTTCTACATTTCATGTGTCATATTCTAGCATAACATATCTTAACAGATGTGATTATAATGCAAACCTATGTAGAGTAAAGTCGTAACCCCATTTTTCGTCCTAGTAATCACAGCTACTTTGTTTTGTTAGAATCTCTGTTAGCCACCTCCAATCTCGGTCTCTCAGCCTCGCCCAGTTATTTAAAACATCAATTTGCAAATACCCCCTCTCCAAACGTTACGCCTTACGCACTGATCATGATGATACAAAAGAGTTTGCATTGGTACTTCTTGTCTAAGTTTATAAAGCAATGACCAGTTCTGGCAAAATGATTACTACCTGTAGTTTAGATATGTAACTTGGTTAACGTGCAGTCCGACTTAAAAAAAAAACTATTTTGGTGAAACGACGCAGCATATCTTCACGTTTTGACAGTACCTTCCAGTCAATGCAGACAGAGCTTGTAAGGCCAGTTTGTGAGAGTGGCTGGTAGCTCGAGGCTTGTGATGACTTAGCACAGCAAGACACAGTAACACCATCTGGATGGCGCCAACTTCCATGGCTGCCCTGTGTACTGCTAAACCTTCCTGTGGCACAAGTTCGATGCCTTGGAACAAGGTGCGTAGTACTCGGAATGGTAATGTCGACAGACTGCTGGCCACTGGCGATGACAAGATAGCTTCTGAAAAAAGAAAAACAATCACCTTGTTTAAATAGTAAGCGATGTTCAGGTCAAATAATCATTGGTCCTGAAATATTATGTCAAGGGGAAAGTTTTACGACTTGATGCCCGTGTAAGCTTGACCGTATCTCCTTAAGTAAATCACTTTAAATAGTGGTTTGGCATCGACATGCAGCCTATATGCCCAGTTCATTTTGTACTTTTTGTAATATTTTGTATATGCTATTGTTGGGCAACATTCGCAGGCTAATTATATTGCAGTTCTAGCAAGTATGAAGGGCATCCACAAGTTTTCAAGATATAGCGTCACACTAATTAGGTTAGTAGACTAAAACACGGCACTGGCACAATGGCTCCAGGAACCTAGGTATTAGAATTTAAAGCTAACAAAGAGGGCTTTTCCTGTGCTCTCCTTCCACCTGACTGTGGCTCTTGCAGGCGTTTCTTGATTTACGTACATACTGTAAAAGAGACAGTCATTCCTACCTCCATCGCCATCTTGTTTGGCACCCAGAAGCAGCCTCAAAAGATAGCGAGCTCTCAAGTTATCCTTAAGCAGCACTTCGTAATAACCAGGAAGACGAATGAACAAACCAAACGCTACCAGTGAATGTGCTGGGACTGTGCTAAGGACTGAAGCAGGTAGAGAAACCAAGGGTAGTGGAAGCTGAGTTGGGTATGATGGTAACCGTTCTTCAGTACTGTCTGCCTCCATGCCTCCACCTTCAGTATCAGGGGTCAGCGACGAAGTCATGATGATGTGGCAAGGTAAATGCACCGACAACTGGGCAAGTCCATCATGCTTGGCAAACACATCAAGGGGGCTCAACAGTGGTTCAGCATTTGAAAATCCGTTTTGTAAACTCGCTTCGGCCTGTATTTTACAGGTAAGTTCAATATAAGACATCCCACAAGGCAGGCCTCTGTTCATTAGAGTCTGAAGCAATTGGGCCAATGTCACAGTTTGGGGCACATCGCCCAGCAGCTCATGGTAAAACGAGCAAGACAAACTACGTCTCTGATTTTGATTCTGAACTGAAGCAGGATTATTCTCTTTCGTTGCCAATGATTCATTCTTTTCAGCTCTCTTGCTTTTCACGTTCAATCCTGCAGCCAGACTAACCGACTCTAGGAATTCGAATCCTTCATAGCCAAAATCACTTGGGTCAGCTATCCCTTCCATTGAATGCTTAGTAACCTTTTCCTCCGGGGCTGTCTCGACTGGTTTGTCTGGTTTTGGAAGTAAAATTTGTTCACTAAGATTCTCAAGACTGGAGGACAATTTAGCAGAGAGTAACACAAATGAGTGTCCTGCACCAAAGCGAGGATGCCAACCTTGTTTGTGAAAGAAATCAAATCCTTTAAACGTCTGTAAATTCAAATCATTCTCAATATGCAAACAAATAGGGATGGTTTCCTCTTCCAACAACATCTGTAGGATCAACTGTCGTATGAAGCCACTCACATGTGAAGTAACCTTGGGTTTCGATGACAAATCAGATGCATTCGATGAGGGGTGCCCTCCAATGGTCTCAACCAAGAGACACGCCATTTTCTCTTGATTCTTGGGATGGAAATGAACACAGTTGCATAAAAGTTCCACAGTCGCAGTCTCCACAGCAAAACTGGCGTATCTAGAAATGGAAGATGCTATGCCTGGTGTGCTAAATAGTGAGCTGGTGTGAACGCCTGGTCCTCCACAGAGCTTAGACAGAAGAAGAAACCAAAACTGGTAGCCATCTTCACCCATCCAATCTTTGATGGCTGGCTCCTTGCAACAACATGTCAGAAAACTTAAAAGGTGTTGAAGATGATTAATGGACACACAGTTTCTCTTCTGGGACAGATTTTTCTCGCTTACGCTTGAAGATGCATCTTTGCCCAGACCTAGTGAATGACAAGCCGAGTGACAAAAGTCCATGATACCTTGTACCATCAGCTCAAGTAAACCAGAATTAAGAAGCATTTCACTTGTAACCGCAGATTGGCTTGCTGTGGCCAGTGTTGCAAGTCGTGAAGGAGATGACAAAAGGCTTGATAATGCTCCACCAGCATCAACACTTTTCTTGCGATGTTGGTTGAGCACCTCCTTTGTTCCAGTCAGCTCTAAAAGCACTTCATAATATGCTGGATAGATAAACGAAAGAGCTCCTATGAGGTGATCAATGCTTTGTTTCACAGCATCCTGGTCGGTTATATTTTGAGACCATTCATAGAGAGACCTTAATAGGGGAAGTTGAAGAGAAAAATACATAAATCATCAGGCAACGTGCAGCTATTCCAATTATTTTTTTCAGTATCTCGACTCACTAGAATCTGTGAAGCTAATCATAACCTTTCAATCATTAAGCACCGAGGATTTTTATTATCTCCCCTGGATGTGATGCTGATGAACTGAAATTTTGTCCATCCCATTTTGTCACACTTCCCACAAACGTTTTCTATCCCATTTTGTGTCTTTCCTCGTTTTAGGGAGGAGTGATTGTGAGAGAGGTAACTTGTCAAAAAAACACAGTACAAGAAGGAATAACCATACCAAATTCAAATCTGCAATTTGGAGACTGCAATATCATCAAAAAAACTATGGCAAAAAGATTTAAATGGATAGATTTGCTCGCCACTGGTGACGTACCAATGTATTAGACATGGTCCATTACCAGCGTTTGGCAATCATCATGATATGTAAATAAGAGTGAAACTTTGCCCAGTAAACATCTTTGACTACTTATCATTACATAAAAGCTATATCTTAAATACAAAAGGTAGGTATTTTATCACCGCAAAAATCGAACTGGAACGCACCTAAAGAGCTCCTCTGAAAAATGTTGACTAACAGTAGATTCTGAATCCGTTTCCTTTGCATGCCAGATGACGGCAGCTATAGCCTGGATGTGACCAGGTGCTATCTGTATCGAGGCTGATGCATTGCATATGGATCTTAACCAGGATGACATAACTGACAACCTGCAACACAAACAAAAACTTCAATCACCAGAGAATGACCTCTTCACTAGTCAACACAGAAAAACATGGCTTGTAATAAATGTAAAAGATAACACGACACTTTGCAAAAAGACAAACACACTTTGGTTACCTAAACTTTTTTTAGTGAACAAATAAAATCTGAAAAATATTCACTAAATCCTAGTAAAATGCATGATTATCCCTATGGTAGTTATAGCAAGGGGTAGCAACAAATGTAAGGAGCGCAATCAGAAATGTCTTGATGGAATACACTATTAGTTATCCACATGGTATCACGTCTACACCAAAACAACAATCCAACGAGGTATCAAGACTCAGCTTGGCTCAATGGCGAAAGAGTTATGGCACATCTTGTCATACCTGTCTGGATATGAAGAATCCTGTTTCTTCCCCAGTTGATAGATTAGTTCCACTGTGGCTACGTTTACGACTGGTCCTCTCATTCGCTCCTTATCACCTGGACATTTCAAAAGCTGCTTAATTAACATCATACCCAGCTCTTCAAACTGCACCGATAACTTCATGAGGACCAGTTCTAGGCAAGCAGACCATCCCTCACTGAGAAGGTACGAAATCAAAGAGAAAAATCTATCGTGAAACTAAACTTAGTAGTGCAATTGTAAAATTCAGATTTTCAGCAATCTTATACTAAATGAACGCAGGTGCAGATACAAAAAACACTTTCATAAAGCCAGTTTTCAATATTGCACATTAACTTAGCGAAACTAAAGCTGAAGAACAACAAAATCTCAAAGAAAAGAATTACTTTCTTTGTCCACGAGACCTATCAATCTTGACAATCCCTTACGTACAAATTAATAACTGCCATCATCCAGGTATATGGCGAAGGCATGTCAGTTGATGTCTATTAGCATTTTATGAAATAGAGATAAGAGGAGGAAAAATTCACCAACAGGGAGATCTGATATCCTAACTACAAATACAGTGGAACCTCGATTTAACGAAGTCGCTGGGGACCGGCAATATTTGTTCGTTAAATGGAGGGTTTGTTGTATCGAAAACCTCGATATACGAATTTTAGGGGAAACGACCAAAATGTTCGCTATATCGAGGTCGTAGTTAATGATTGATTTGTAACACAGGTGACTTCTGTGGAAATACTATAGTGCTAATGTCTATGACATAATAAGCCGTTGATTGAAAGGTTGCTGTCTCTTTGCCATAATGATTAAAAGATTTGTTGACTGTTGATCTGTTCAGCGTTTATCTTCTGTTGCGTGTGTTGACATTGCAATTCGTTATATCGAGGTAGATTTTACGTTTGGGCTTCCAAATTATATTCGTTATATCGAAGAATTCGTTATATCGAGGTTCTATTCCATACATTTTACTGTAACTTTGGCTGGGACATAGGGTATCCTATAATTATATCGAGGACTTCGTTACATAGAGGTTTTTTTAAAATCAAGGTTCCACCGTATCACCAAAGTTTGCAAATAAAATTAAGGTTAGCCTTTACCTTTGTGGTGATAACAGCAACCTGACACAAGTGCTAAATACATCTGTGAGCAGTGTTGAGGGATCCTCTGTCTCCCGATACAAGCTGGCTCCTTGGGAGAGGCACTGACCCAGTAATTGAATCCAACCAAGACTGAGGAAAACAACACGACTTGCTTTAGAATAAGACTTGCTCTTTCAAGCCAGAGTCTCAATTGCTATTCAGGGGGATGAAACATACGTTTTCTCTTTTGAAAATGAGCGTAAAAATCGGGTATTCATATTAATAGACTGGTAGGGCAGATAAGGGCTTCATTGCATACAAGGACGAAGAGTCATAGCGAGAAAAACAATCCACAAAAGAAGTAAAACTCACTCCCAGAAGTGATTGATTCTCTGTCATTAACTGTATTGACGAATTGTGGTTATGACTTACAATAAATTTATTGTCAGGCCTCGGAACTCCAAGTCAGAATATACTAATGAATATCGGTGCCCCTTCCTGCCCTTCATTTCATTTACATGTTATGCTGATTGCCAGAAACCAGTAATGGACCATGTCTAATACACCAATGCTGAGGTAGCTCTGAGCCTAACAGATGAAGCACAAAATAACAAATCTCTGAAGATTCCATCGCTTCTTCACTCCCACGAGAGATTCGGATACAAACAAATCCAAACAAACATGTCGGGCAAGCATCAAATCTTTCCAAACGTTCTTAAACACGATTGCATGTAGGCACAGGTACTTTCTCTGCAATCCTACATTTGCTCATAGTTACCAAGCTAATATAATTATGGCACTAGCCATTTTGACTCAAAAACATTACCAAAATAGAAAATTAGAAAATTGTAAGGAGAAGTGTTGATCTTGGCGAGTCGTGAAATTACTATTTACTTGACATGTCAAATTCCCTTTTAAACAATTAGGTTTATCTTCGTTTACCTAACTGCTTGACTCTTCAAGGTCTGGAGTTCTTGGTGCACTAAGCTATGAGATCCATGCAGAGAGGTTCCCATAATCTTGATCTGTGACAGCCCCAAGACACGAGAGTCCCGTGGACAATGACAGTGAATGTGGACATGCTGCAGAGGATGAAAATAAACATGTACAAGAGATTAGAAAAACGGCTGGATTTGCCAGCCAAGATAGCAATCTCCATCTAGAAGCTAGCTACCAAAAGTGAAATCTCCTAGATATCTCAGGAACACAACCTCTATTCAGCGATGCAGTTGGTAAACAAAACCACTAAAACTTCAACATCCTAGAAAACGATATTCTACCTGGGCAACTTGAGCTTGTTCGAGTTTAAGCTTGATAACTGTAATTCCAGTGGTGAGAACTGGTTCACAAACGGGAACAAGCACTTGACTATCATTACTGATATCAAGCGACACATGTGACGGGCAAGCTGAAAAGATAATAACGTGAAGCTTTACTTGCAGGATATTTGAAGCTAAAGATTAAGAGATATACATTACCAGAATAAACTGCCACCGGGCTAGAAACTTTGTCAATGTAAACGTTCGAGTAAATATTAACCTGTGGTATCGAGAAATGCCAAGTTGTGACCAAAGTCACTTACAAACGAAAAGCTTAAACTTCAGTTGCACATGGCAACCGACCCACAACACATGACTCAGTCCCAGGTTCCGTCGGATGAAGTGACTAGGAGTATTACTACCCCTTTGGATGAGCTCCTACTCCATTGCCGGTTCGTCCCCAATCAAGGTCGAGAGAGGGACTGGGAGAGTAAGGTGGCCTACCCTAAAACATGTCCCAATAATACAAAGCTCAAAACCGGGTTGCTTTATTCAGAAATCAAACTCGTACAACTTCAGTGTATAAGAACATTCAAGGCCCAAAAAACGTGGACAACAAAGGGTCCACGGAAAGTGTTATAATTAAGTATGAATGACATCAATTACAAGGACTATGAAAACCCAAGGCCGGCAAATAAAGAAGAGCACTCACTTGAAAGTCCCGTGGAATGTGGCTGAATGTGCACCTCATGCAGCAAGATGGCTGTGGGAAGACTAACAACTAACTCACACCATTCTTCATTGGCAGGAAATCGGAATGACCATGCTGCAGACCGAGCACGACGATGCTGAGCTGTGGCTTTCAACAGGGCATCAGGAGGATGCCTGGGTGAGGAAGTGCAGTGAATACTTCCTGCAAAACAGAGGACAAGGTTCCTTTCACATACATAGAGTCACCACAGGTTAACATGCACATCTGTTCAGTGTATGAAAAATATGAAGCAAGAACAAAAAAAAACGCAAGAGCTGACCATATGGGGCAAAGTTGATCATTCGTTTGGTCCAGTCGTTTTCTCCAATAGCTGTTAAACCCCTGCTAGGTTCACTCCTGTTAGCCCTACTTGTCAACTCTTGCATAACAGAGAGAAGGCCATGGGATGTATGGTCCAGAGACGTTGCCTGGCCTGCTACAATTGCGTTACACACGATGTCAAGGCCACCTAAGTAAACGAATAAGATATGTAAAATGAATAACAATGACAACATAAGGAAGGGAAGGCCTTCAATAGACTTGCATCTCATCCAGACAAACCGGAAATGCCTCCCCCCTGGCTCCAAAAACTGCTATACACTTTATCTACGCCTGACGAGGCATACATATTGAAAATAAAAAATCTTTCTTTAAGGTGCCCTGACTTCCTGGAAATTTGGATTCATGCACACTCTTGCTGCAAGACAGTTTCAGTTTAATTCCAAGAATAGGAATACCGGTTACTATGCTGCAACTATTGAGAAATTCTTAGAAAATCTTTGTGGGATTCAATATTCAGAGCCAAGATTTGATTAGCAAATACCTCATTCAGTAACAACTGACAGGCTAGTAATAGTGCATGTCTACTACTTCCAGTGGGTTAAAGGGTACAAACCACTCCCTGTCCATAGTTTAAAACCCACTCACTCAGGAATACGTCATTTAAATAACACTTACCCTTTTCGTAAAACTTAGTCACAGCTTGAGAGGAACCAAAAAGTTTGAACAAAAACCAAAGCAGAGGGTCTGAGAGATGCCTAACAGATGTTGAAGATAACTCTACATCATCTACTGTGGATGTCTGGAGATATGCCAGGACTCCATCTACTAAAACCTCTAGGTCAGCAACTTGGTTTTCAATAACACACAAAAGTTGTAAGACTCCATCTTCAACTGAAGTGGCCTTCCCAGTGATCTTCCCATCAACTGACAATTTGTCCTGGGAAATGGACGCTTCCGAGATTAGCAGTCCTGGTTTATCAGCAGAACATTGATTGAGGCATTCTAACAGACACAGGAGTAACTCTTTCTCTGTCACCAATTTATCAATCAAAGTGGCTGATGTTGAACTGGTGCTGCTACCATTGGTTGGCACACCTTGAAATTCACTGGAATTTTGTCTTTGATTTGTTTCAGCAGTAACATCTATTACTGTTTGATTTCTGTTGTTGCCATGCGGCTTCACTGCGGAGTTCTGTAATATGTGGATGATTAAACTAAGTAGCTGAAGAAGCCATGCACTGTTATCCAGCTTGTCATCACTCACTCCACTAGGAGCCGAGGCAAGGCCATCAGTGGAAGGAAGAAGACTAATGCCCCTCTTATGGGTGAGGTGATTCAAAGAAAGTTCTGCAGTAGCTTTCGCAAGTCGTATTACAACACTAGGCTCTACTTGATGCCATACAGAATGTGCGTTGTCTGCTAATAAGTCAATAACTGGTTCCACTTGCAGGACTGCTTGTCTGTTGGCGAGTCTGCAATATATAGAAAGAAAACAATTCAGTGGCTTCTTCAGTTTGACTGCTCAACTTAAAGTGGTTCTCAAAATGACTGATGTTGGAAGCTGACATTTCAGAAATCAGAATGAAAGTCGTTTTGGAGCCAAGTGACGTTTTGGAGCCAAGTGACTCTGGAGTTGACTCCTGTTCAGCTTGTTAAAACATCAGTCACCAAACCAGAACTCTAATATGGACGATCACAATAAAACAATTTCTTTCCCTTAACTCAATTACAATTTGAACTTAATGATTAAGAGGGAGATGGACTATTCAGATTGCAATGTTTCATGGGAGTTACTCTGATATCTTGCCATCTTGCCGTCAGATTTTTATCCCACCACGAATAAAAGTCCATGCAAACTGGATTGCCTAAATTGGGCAGAAGATTGGCTAAAAGGAATCCTACTTAATCTAAACACTCAATGACAAAGGTAAGATGTTTCAATGAGCATCAGCTCTAGGAGTGAATGCAAAGCTTGAGACATCATAAAATCAAAAATAACCAAGGTGCTCTAAGTTTTATTTTTAAGAAGATTACGACATTCTTTAATTTAAAAGACATATTTCGATGTTACGAATATCATTGTCAGTTACAGAATATTTGAAAATCCGTTAGGACTATATAGCTACTAGGCGAAAAATGCATAATTAATTGTGATTAAGTGCCAAAAATTGATTACATATTTGGGTGAGTTACAAAGTGTTTGAAAGAATATATTTAGCTTAAAGTGTAAGTGTCAGATTGACGTGATGAACTTGTTGGTTTAAGTTAGGCTTTTCCCAGTTTATATGCATAGCCTCCTTAAGTTTAAGTTGAAATTTAGTAGGGGCGGAATCAAGGATTTCGAAACAATCCGCAGAGCAAGATTGACGACAGCGTTCTGATGTTCACGGACGCGTGTGGAAAAATGACGACCAGTTTCGCCGATATAGCAAGCATTACAGCAAATTTGTACATCACACGTGAACGAAGTTCTCTTGGGACAGAATCCTTCACTGAGAAAAGATTTCTTCATTTAAACATGGTAAAAACTAATTTAAAAACTAATCTAAAAGTGTTCTAAGTTTGAATCTTAAGAGCTTATACAACATTTGTAGACTCACGAACAGCCATGAAGCGAAAATAGAGAAAATTGCTCATTCGTGTACTGTACACATGAATCTACATTTCTAAGCTCAGCTTTTAGCCATGGTTGTTTTAGTGCACCACAATCCTCTCTACGACCAGGCTAGGGTTTGAACCTGGACCACTTGATCTGGAGTTTTGGAACCCTAACCATTTGGTCACTATGCACTACATTAACCTTACCCTTTATCTTAAGTATATGCATAAACATTACTTCAGAAGGCCGCTATGACAAAAGCAAAAGAACAGTACTGTACCTTCCTGTGCAAAGTTCAAGTATCGCTCGAAGCAACAGCTCTTGGAATAGCTGGGAGAGTGTTGTATCATTGTGGCCCTGTACAACAGTCTGTAAAGAAGTCAGAAATGCTTTAACTGGTTTTGAACTGGGTGAAATAGGATGCGGTCCAAAAGACGGCATCTGCAATAGTAGTTTCACTAAAAATTTCAGGAGATCTTCATTAACAAGAAATGCTTGAAGTTCAGGGTTAGCACAATTCATCAACTGCCCTTCACACACAACTGTAAGGACTTGTATGCAATGTTGCTGTGTCTGAGGAGATGTTCCTGGCTGGTTCACTACGTGTGACATTAAATTTCTCAACGATGCTGTATCAAGTTGCAAGCCTTTACAACATAGTCGACTCTTTAACCACAACTGTAGAAGAGCTGGGATATCTACATCTGGACTGTTGCAGTCTTTAAAGATCTCACTAAATGCTGCCTGCAGTGTCCCTTCTACTAAGGAGCCATTCATATTTCTAGGCAGAGTCCTTCTTGGTTGCTCAGTGGTCCCTTTTGAGGGTGGCATTGTGGTACTCAATGCCTTTGCAATAGCATCAACTTGGAGATGTTCTAACATTTTAAGATCTTGTTCTGCTTCCATCTCAACACCAAGTTCTAGCCGCATATCAATGGCAGATGAAAGTTTTACAGGAGGTGGACTGATTCTTGCTTCCCATGAAGATGGCGTCAGTGGCTTCTCATGTACTGGTGTTGGCTGTGGCATCTCATTGCTATTACCAATGTCACCTAACTCTCCCATCCAACCTGGGGCCTGAAGTTCTCCTTCAGAAGGCAAATCATAATCCGGATACAAATCATACGAACATACGACATATTCTAAATCATCTAGAAGAGTGCTCTTTTCCTTGGCTTCCATGATGCTTGCCACAGGTGGACTTTCTGTGCCATTTTTTTGAACTGCAGGGGTTTGTGCGGTTCCGTTTTTTGGAGTATCACATGATTTGCTTCCTTGTCCACCTAAGTAGACATAATAACAATTATATAATAACCCAAGTTATTCTCGCAATTTGATTGGAGGAGTGACGCTCGAGTCAGGTTTGACAGTGGCGAACTGTGGCGTGATTTTTCTTGACCAATCACAATTCTTTGCCACGCATAGCAACCAATGAAACTGCTTCATTTTGTATAGATCATAGATCACGTCAAATGGCTTTTTTTTCGTGTAAAGGCAGGGCAAAGGCCGGGTAAAAGGCCGGCTTTCGTGTTATGTTGAAATATTTTGAAACAAAAAAGGCTTTTTGTTATTATATATAACAAATAGATTCCATGTTGCCGTACGTCTGATTCAGTAATAGATTACAGATTACGTCAAAATGTGGTAAGAACATCAGTGACACACTTGGCTACGCCTCATGTGCCACTTTTTTGTTCTTACCACATTTTGACGTCATCTGTGATCTATTACTGAACAGACGCACGGCAACATGGAATCTATTTGTTAATTACTAATAATTATCATAACTATAAGCACACAAGAGCCAGACACTTTTTACAGCAGAATTTTACTTTATCGTGGGATGTAAGATTCAGCAGCAAAATCTGCAATGGCTCAGTGTCACATAGACCACTTGGGCTTATGCTGGTTTCCATAACAATGTATTCCCTCTGTATTATATAACATTAAGATAGGGTCACCACTGAGCCTTAAAATTGTCAAGATCCATTTATACACCCAAGTGGGTGGAGGAACTGCAAGAGTAATGTAGCCTGCTAAAGGGCACTGCACGACATGAACCTAGACCACTTGATTTGGAAACCACCAAGCACAATCAGGCCACCACATGTACAACTGGAGTTCAACACATAACGTGGTAATACTTCTAAAAGATCCTTGCGCTGTAGACATGCTCAGTGAAATAAAGTCATTCTTGAGGTTATTTCCCCTTTAGGAATTAGAATGAAAATCAGCATTACGCATCATCATGCTAATCCTGTTAACCATACCTTGAAGAAGATCCTGTAGAAGAGATGTTAGAGAATGAGAAGCCCAAGGGCCTCCCCAGTGGGCAGAATGAGTTCCACTTGGCATTATACACATCCTCATAAGCAGCTCCAGCTGACTGTCTGTGACTACATCAGCAAGGCAAATGGATGGTTCACTTACACACGACAGGTGAGCTACAACCTGGAAAAGCAAGTAAGAGCAGCAAAAGATGAAAGTCATATGAGATCTTTTGATAATGATAAAACAAAATATCTTGATTAGCAAGATTTCAAATGCATGCTTTGGTTGAATGGTTAGTTCTATAGCAACCTAAAACAGTGACGACATAACATTACTTTTTTGACCACTATTTTACGGTATGTATGCTGATACAAACACTATTGACTTGTTTGGATTAATTATACTTCATGTCACTTTTGAAAAGGAATACCAGCCACCACAATGCGGCATTATTGCATACATTAAATGTTTTTAAAAAATCCTTGTTTCCCAATCCAAAGCAAAAAGGTCTCACAAATGCAGCTAACACTGCCCAAAATGCAGTTTTTACCTCACCTTGCATGCAACCAAAAACAATTCAACACTGCAGATGGAGTTCATGCTCAGAATAAAGCTAATCATTTTCCGTATGACAGGAACTGTGGTGTTTGCTGGAAGAGGAGTGCTTATTGAAAACACACTTGGCTGAGATGTTGTCTTCTCGGGTTGTGGTTTTCCATCATCAACAAGACGACGCAGTTTGGGCAAGCCCTTCATGTGCTAATAAACAATTGCAGTATATGAGTAAGATTAAATTTGTTCACGGCACCAAATATAACAGACTCGGTCAAAAAGCCAGTTGTCTTACCTACTCCTGACACATAATATACTCAACTGAAGATCAGTGTACCACCATACCAATATAATATGATATAATACTACTGGAGCATTCGGAGCACTGCTTTTGAAATACAATGAGTCCTTTCTACATCTACATAATTTATTTGCAAAATCATATGAGGTCATACAGCAAATTCCAGTGCAAGGTGCAAAGATAAAAATGAGTGAATATGTACATGCAGCTAAAGTAATAAATAATTTCGGTACAATAATTATGAAATAAATATAAATTGGTAAAACTAAAACTTAAGCTGGGAGATAATTATTCACAGCCACTTTAAAGTTACTTGGAGAGGTCATATTCATTAATTGTTCTAGGCCAGAAACTGTATTTATACTCATCACGTGTTTGTTTCCATAACCTCCATTCCTTGAGGAAACTGGTAATTTACAGCGCTACTGTACAACAACAACAACAACAACAACAATAACAACCCACACACACAGATACCCCATGTGTAATTCTGCACTGTGGTTACTAAGACTAAAGTTTGTCTCTTAAAATGTTTTCACACTAGTTATCTAAATCTCTCCATTTATAAGCACACTCAAAAGCTCTAACAAACAAACAAACAAGCAGACAACCAAATAAAAAAAAAACAAATCGAAACACTCCATTTCTTTCCAAAGATATCTTCAGTACCTTGTAGGGTTGCTTTCCATTTCCTTTAGTTAGGCTCTGCTGTGATGGAGAATAATCTGATTGTGGTTTCATTGCTGGTGGCTTTTTTGGAAATACAGACTTGCTCATTTTCATGTGCTTCTGCCAACGAGAAAAACTGTTATCACCACTTTGGCTAACTGGCTGAGTTGTTGGCATTGGAAGCATGAAGTCCCATCTACTTCGTTTGCAGGACTTATTACTTTTCGCAGGCTTGGATGACTTGGTCTTACTCGAGGTATGGGCGGGTGTACCACCATTTTTGTCATTTGAACCTTTGGAATTGTCTCCATTTTCAGCTAAAAGAAACAGAAACTACACTGATTAGAATAGCCTCCTATGAAAGCCTTATGTGACTTCACATCAAGAATGTCAATGGTTACTCCTCAGAAAAGTTGAATATTGGACTTTACTTAAGAGATCAAACTACTGCATGCTATTAACAACTTCTGTTGCTTGGTAATGTGCATAAACCACCAATCATTTGGAAGTAAATGGCACCAAGATTGCAGGGTGTACCCTGGCATAAAATAGGGTGGAAGCAACCCACCCATACACCTTGAAAAGCACAGACAAAGGTGTGGCACCAACACACCCTGCAAGTAGCATGTCAAACTTAAGGGGATGCATAGTCACCAGAGTGGCACATGTCACATCTAGTGACCAATGCTACGAAGGGGTCAGGATCTCACCCAGTCTGCTATTTTAAGGCTAAGTAGCAGTGTGCACTCATACCTGTAGTCCAGTTTGTTCCAATAAAGGAAGGGTGAGGTGGAAATGGCAGAATACAGTAAGCTAGACTACTAATTGCCAGGCACATGGCAACACAAGGTGCTGTGATTTTTTGGCCAACAGAGACTAAAATTAGTTCAAAAAACTAGGAGTTGAAAAGAGTTTGAGATAATCAACAGTAAATAGGTAGAGCAACAAGTGCATATCCAAGGGAAATTGGACTGAGTTAACAAGAACAGGGAGTTACGACAGCTAAACCATCCTCAAAAAATGATGGTGGTAAATAAAAAAAACAGGACATGGCTTCTGACATAATGGGCCACTAACCTCAAACACAGGACTGACCTTTTTAAGTAATATAATATTGTAACTAACCTGTTCCAGGTGAAGTAGGTTCACATTGAACTATGCATGTGTCAAGAACATGTTGCAAGAGAAGTAAAAGCCAACCAACCAAGGTCAAGTCCACTGACTCCAGATCTACTTTGAGGTTCTTTAGTAATAGAAGTCCATCCAAGAGGCTCAGAAAACTTGTGAGCACTGATTCAAGAGAAGGAGATTGCTGGCTCAAATTCACAAGTACTGCAAATAACCTAAAAATGCAGAACATGGTCAACTCACAAGCATTTCACAATGCATGTTGATGTAAGAAAACCCTTCTTAC
This sequence comes from Catalaphyllia jardinei, assembly GCA_022496165.2. Classification (NCBI taxonomy): domain Eukaryota; kingdom Metazoa; phylum Cnidaria; class Anthozoa; order Scleractinia; family Caryophylliidae; genus Catalaphyllia; species Catalaphyllia jardinei. Next base: position 13,330,363 of record CM042750.1, on the reverse strand, counting down.
CAAAGCGGCATATGCAAGTAATTATCACAACAAACTTTCTGATAGTACTGTAAATATGTTTCGCTAAATATGTTTCGCTGCTATGGATGTAAAGAAACACCAAGGAAAGTCCTGTACCTTTCTTGCGGAAAGGTGCACTTCTGGTCAGAAGAAAAGAACTCTTTCAGGACATTGGACAAAAATTCACCCCACCATGGCTTACTTCCACAGGCATTCAGGAGAAGAGCACCAACTCTCTCACGCTTCTGAGGAGAGCCATGTACACAGAGATTCCTAAAAAGGCTTTCACACATTGCTGGGGTGACTTGACTTAGCCAAGGTTGCCACTCGAGTGCTAGTTTAGGTTTTGCCAGATAACCATCTAAAGAAGGCCCAACACCCATCAGTGCCACCACAGTGTCAATTAAACAGTTGCAAATCACCTGTAGGTGATCATATTTAGCTTCGTCTAGGGAAAAAACTATACTGCTACTCTTTTCCTTTGAAGTAAGTCTGTTAATAGATTGCTCTACAAGGTTAAGTTGACGCTGCAGGTTCATACACTGGCTGTAAGCTTTGTGAACCTTCCTTTCCTCCTCAGTAAGAGATGCACTTTTAACAGTGGCACAGATCCTGGGATTCTTTGGCTCAGATGACTGTAGCAGGATTCGTAGCTGGGTGCAAGCCAAATTGTAGTGACAATGGATGTCTTCCAGAAGATTTTGCAGTATAGGTAAACACTGTTGGTCATTACAACCTGCATCTAGTAGATGAGTGTCTCCATTTATTGAAGTCTGACCACACAATGGGTGACCATAGAACTCTCCAATCTTCACACGTGCCTTTGCATTTGTCTTGGGCCTTCCTACCACAGTCAACTATGTTTTAAGGAATCAGTGAAATATATTAATGAATAATTGGCAGACAAAAGAAAATCATGGAAGGAAACTACTCTGTTAGAATATTATTCCTAGTGAAAAGAGATGATCAACTGACTGGTTTATAACTTCCAACCATATCTTTGAAACAATGGAAAAGTATCTTTATAATTTTGTTCAGTCTGATCACGATAACAAATATTAGTAGTTGGAGTTCACTTGCCTTGACATATCGGCACACAGGGGGAGGCAAAAGATCCTTGAGGACACAAGAGCAAATGTTAATGTCTGACACTAATGCAACCCTCTGAACATCTGGATCATCCCATAGAGTCCAAACATCAACAGACAATGACATGATGTCTGAGCACTGAGGAATCAGCACATCTGTCAAGTGGACAACACAGCCAAAGTCTAGAACAACATGATGACGAGCTCCTGCATGAAGACGGTCAATCACCAGCACCTGAGGTTGAGGGGGCTGTGATAAGAGAAATAGAATAAACCAATATAATGATTTTCTATTTTTCACTTCTCATTTTTAGCTAGGTCTCCCTTAGAGTGTTTTTCCTAAGGTAAGCTCTTCAGATGCATTAGTAAGTTATGATAATTATAAATATAACTTCAGCTTTGAAGAAGTTGAGCAGGGTCCAGCCCTGATTGACAAAAACCTCAAATATCTAAGCTGATGTTACATATCCATTTCCTCATATCATGTTGACTATTTAAAAATTAGACCTGTAGCCCTTTTGGGCTATGGGTCAATAGCCCATGAGGTGAAACCAAATGGGCTATTGACCTCTGGCAATTGAGGGTGAAGGGTCTAATTGTTTTAGTATCACCCAACTACTCAGACAGAAATGGCGATAATAAAGTTAGCAAATGCAAGCTAAAGAAATATTAATTTCGGGGAAATAAGCGAAAGAAAAACCGGTGAATTTCGCTACTCGATGACTATTACTATTAGACCCCTAGTAGCGTAGCCAATCAAAATGCACGATTTGCATTAGTCCACTAATTGGGTGATACTAATGTACATTAATAGTCAACCAGTTTCTTTCATAGCAGTTATTTCCCATTTATTACCAACCTGCATAAGGTGCTGCTGGATTGGCTGGGAAGCAGGAACACCAGTTGCCCTCTCCTGTTTCTTGGTGGATGATGTTTGTTTCTTATGTTGCGCCAGGTTAATTAAAGTGCTAGTAGAAGACATAGGTGTTCCAGCAGGCCCAGGGAATGTCTGGGTGGTTGGTGGGGGGTTCCACACATCTCCAGCTTTGTACAGAAACTTAGGAAACAGGGACAACATGGACAGATCTTCTAGTTCCTTCTTGTGTTTTTCTAGTTGCTGCTTGTGTTGCTGCAGGCTGACTAGCTGCTGTTGGTGCTGCTGCATCCCAAGAAAAATGCATTACTCACAAAGAATTGTAAGCAGTGATATTCATTTGCAACTAAGTAAAATGGCATTCCACAATAGAAAAAATTCTTGAAATCAAGTTCTCAGGTTACTCATAAGTAACTCATCAGTTTTTAACAACAGGATATCATAACCATAATGGTTTGGGAATCTGAACTTACAGTTTCTTGTATGTCTTAGTTTTGACTTAGAAGACATATCAAGCACTTCAAAAGACCCTGTTGACTACAGCACCAAACAATTCAAAGCTTGTGAAAAATAAGCTGCTGTGCACCGTACATTCAATCTCCGTTTTTATGTTTGAAATTGTGGTCAAACGTGGTCTTTCTTGTTTGATATATGTAGTGAAATATTCAGCTAGAAAGAACAAAACAATCTTGTAGAGCTCTTGTCGTTTACTGAGATAACAAGTGAAAAACATTTATTAGGTGTGGCCAGGGAAAAAAACAAATTTAAGTAACCAAGGTGTATTTCAATGGATTTGAGTGCACATAACAATTAATTTAAGATTTCCAAATTTCCTGGAAAAGAACTCTCCTGTTATCCGTCGGCCAGAACATTTACTAATAAATACAATTGATTTAGTTTTTTACAAGAAAGTTAATTTTAGGTTGAAAGAATAAAATTGATTTTCCCTAACCTCTAAATCAGTGTTTTGCACTACTCAGGGACTATGGTATTCCATGTTTTTCCAGTGTACAATATTTAAAAATCTTTTCTAGGCCGCTGATATACCCAGTGTAATTGTGGAAAAGGTTATGAAAGCATTTTCCTTAGCTTTTGTTAATATTGCTATTGCTAAGATTCCAGAAGTTTCTCAAAAAAGAGAGAACTCTCAAAACTCCTCTGAAATCTCTATAGGAAAATCTTAAGATTCCAGGAATTTTCAAGGAAATTTAGCAATTATCAGTGCAATTACTGCATTATCAGGGCAACTCCTGTCACTACCTTTAACATCTGAAGTTCTATTTCCAACGTAACCAGAGAATCAGTGACATTTGGCAGTGTTGGAGCCAATGTTGATGAAGAAGGCATTCCAACAGACATCATTGGAACAGCCACGGATGGCCCAGTAGGCCCCAAACTGCCACCAGGTATTTGTTGGGTGTCACCTCTCTCCACTCGGGCACCATCACTAGTTGAACAGCACACAAAATGAAGGGACTGAACTTCTAAGAGGCCTTGACAAGCCAGTGGGGAATTCACACTACTCCATGACTCATTGTCAGAATTTCCTGAAGCAAGTGTTCCCTTAACTGCCAGAGATAGTCCACTTAGACCATTACCAACTGGTAGCTTCTGTGAGGTGGTAGGGGGTTGAGGTACAGCATCAAAAAGGACAGGATCTAAAGGACATCCATACAGGCCAAATCTAAAGATATTGCAAACATAGTATTAACATAAGACAGGAATGCACAACTGCTACTCAGGCCAACACATTGTTTTGGCAGTTTCAAATTGTGTTTTCAATGTGGAATTGCTTTGGTTTTACTTTGCTTTGCTCTGTGACTGGTTCTAAAACCCACACTAGTTATGTAACCAATCACAAGCAAAATAATATTAACTAATGCTCAGCATCTGAAAACAAAGCACCAGACAATGTTATATGCGATAACTTGTTAGTAAAGTTGTCTGATATGAGCAGTGTATGCAAAAAAAGTGGTTTGTATGCAAAACATATTGTACCTTCTAAGTTGGCCTCAGCATACACCAGTTCTCTTATGTCAACCACGTTTCCCTATTTAATTTACTATGATATGTTTTATGTATAATATTTTGATTTAATTTTATTTGCTCAAATTTCTTTAATTTCCTTTTTACCCAGGCAGTGAGGCCTGGGATTAAATTTCGGCTTTCTTTTTTTTTTTCCCTCGATCAGTCACAAATCGCCGTCTGGTCTCTACAGTGCTAATGCAGTGTGCGACACATGGAATTTACAGCAGTTGTTGTCGTGAAAAAGCTACTAAGTCGGATTCCATGATTTCTAGGCCGATGAAATCACGTACAAACAAACACACCATTCGCGGTACACTAAAGGTCGTTAAACGTTTTCGGAAAGGGTCGGTCTGCAAGGCTTACTAGAGATCAGCAAATTACGAGCGAACGTTTGGAGTGAATTTATCAAGAATCATGTTTAATGCCAACGGAACCAAGTAGGATCCTAGCGCAAACTCATAATGTCTGAGCAGCAAGAGCAGAAAGGTCAGAGAATATGTTTCTGTTGTTTACGAATCTGTTCGAGTACACCTAAGTAAAATGCTCTGAGAAACTTCGTAACGTGTAATAAAGTTAAAATCTCAAACTAAACAATATTCTCTTGTTATTTTCTTGTAACAGAGGTATGTGTCTTCTCAAGAATGAAACCCATGTAGCGAATTATTGTACATTTAAGATAAAAGAAACTACTGTATGAGTTGACTCCAGCAAAACAACTCTTGGATTGTACTGTCAAGCAATCCTGAAGCAATAAAAAAATTATTCCGAAGCCATTCAGTGGATAAAGTGAAGAAATTGTGATGTTATAGGAGATTAATAAAGATTACACTTCTCTTATTTTTAAATCTGCGTTTTCCCAAACCTGAGATATTCCTCGAATTATTTTGAACAAATTTACAGAGCCCAGTGTGTCTATGTCACGCACCGCCATAAGTCTGAAATTCAAAATGTCTCTCATGTTTGAGAAATGAAAAAAACAAACAACAACAACGGCAAAGGCTAAAGGAAATAGACTGAAACGTTCATAGGCTGATGTAACGATCTTGACTCATTTCACATGCTAAAGGTCTGTGTACGAGTAATAAGCTATTAATCGATTCCAAGAAACGCAATCGAAAGCAGAATAGCTTGAGTACATCGATTCGATTGAATTTCGCACGACTTCTAATGCAAAACATTTAAGCTCAATTGCAATATAGCTAGTGCTTCTCAGTATAATGACTGCCTGGGTACACGCAGCAAGGTGTCTAGTTTTCTCTTATTCTCTCTTTTAACTAAACTAGGTAGTACTGTAATAGTACCATGTCCAGAAGAGCTTTGCTGTCTGTGAGCTACTAAGGCTTGTTCTTCAGTTATATATTAATCAAGTTACTGTTACTGTATACTATATGGGAATATATAGTAACTTGTATGCTTTGTTTCTTAAATATAATGACACCAGTCTATTCAAGTCTTTAATTTATTTGTACTGTCAAATTCTATTGCTCAAACTTCAGATGTCTCTTAGCTTTCAAAAAAATGTTAATTATTGTATTAATGTTGACCCAGCTAGTTTAACTTTATAGTTTTTTGGTTGACCAGTCACTGACACTTGTAATTTATAGTGTAATGGAAAAAAAATGTTGTTGTTGTTGCACTTAAGTGCTAAAATAATCTTTTTTTTTACGATACAGTATATCAAATGAATTTGATAGTTTGTTTGGTTTTTACTTATGATCCATCAGAGCAACAGATCACAAAAGATGTCAAAATGTGGTAAGAAAATCAGTGATACAATCGAGTATTACTTGTGCGACACTTTTCTGTTCTTACTACACTTTGACGTCATCTGTGATCTATTACTCAACTGGTATATGGCAACAGCGATCTACTTGCTCATTAGACAATGGAATCAGAAATTTGCCAGATGCCACAATGGTATTTCCCAAAAGCAACACTCTGTCCCTCAACTCATGCTTTCAAAAGAGAGTTCTGTGAAAGGTGAAAGCACAAAGATCTAGATTTGATGGCATAGACAACAAGCTCAGACTTTCCACTCATGTTTACAGTATTTAGCAATAATAGCAATAACTTTCTAACCTCGCTCTTAAAAAGAGATGCTCTCGAAGTCTTGCAGTGGCAAGCTTTGATGATAAAAGTTCCAGCAATTCTAAGCACACAAAGCTGGTAAGAGTGGAATCTGCCTGGGCTGCAAATCCAGTTAGCAATTTAAACAGCCACTGGACTGCTCCAGAAGATACAGCACATGGTGTTACTTGCAGGACATCCAGAATCGCATCTAGAAGAGATCTTCTAAATGATGATGTTGAGTCAGAGGTGGACCTCTGGCCAGCAGCTTTCCTAGAAGACAAAGGACAATACCAATTCCACAGTTTTCTAACCACAAAATTAATAGGTTAAGCCAGCATCAGGACAAATCCTGCCATCTTACATGTACTTCTACTTCTGTACTTCTGTACTGTAAATTACTATAAGTATGTTTTCTATTCCTGCAAGGAATGCTAGTCCATTTAGAGGATTTTAACTGGTACTCATTTACAACACTCCAAGCTCACTTTTTCAAAAAGTCGCCTTTTGACGACCTTAAACTGTAAAATGGTTGTCATCACCCAACTTTCACCAGAATTTGGGGCGCCAAAAATTTTTTCCACTCGCCATGGTCGCAGCCTAGAGCGCTGATTTATGCACCTGGGCAGGGAAAGGCACTGTGAGTAAAGCATCTCGCCACAAGAACATGATACAATGATCCAGGCTAAAGCTTGCAGCCTGATGCCCAATCCAGTGAATTGCTAACATTAGTGAAATCTCACAGAGATCACACCTTAGAAAAGTGTGCATTGTATTACAGGGCTCCAAATTAACGCTTGCATACTCGCAAAATGCAAGTTATTTTGATAATCTACGAGTGAGAAAAATATCAACTAGCAAATGTCTGCCAGTTAGAATCATGTAGATCTCCCAAACATTTGGAAAGAATCTGCTAGTGGTCTCACCAGTTTGCTGGTGGAAAATTCTTACTGGCAAAACTTTGCAAGTGGATTAAGAAGTTAACTTCGAGCCCTGTATTAGTATGGACCATTGTAGTTGCAGTGGGAAGGAAGGGAGAGTTTTAAGATGTTATCAGCTGTTATTGCATCTTTTGCACTACTTTACTGTGCAAGTGTAAGAGGGAATAATCAAATAATAACTTGTGCAAGCCTGGAGTGATACCATGATGTACTAGCATGAGAGTAATTCACACTAACCCCAATAATTACCTACTAGTACTTATGCAAATGCTATCTGTAAATTCCTCCATAAATGGACATAATCCATTAGCCTATCTCCGAAATCCACTAGCCTGGCTCTTTGCAAAGTGAACCCAGCTACAGAAGTTGCAATGTAAAACATGGACTATACCTTCCACACATCATCAAAAGTCTGCTACACTTATGAGCAATGCTTCGTCCACAAGACAAATAACATATCTGAATCAACTTGGGTAAATACACCTCCACCTCCTGTACCAAGCTGTTGTTCCTGTTAGGAAGTCATAATAAACTGTCAACATTCACTTATCCTGCCCCTCAGAAAGTCACTGAGGACTTTAACACATAGAATCAGAAAAGTGATTAGAGGATATTGCTAAATACATGATTCATGTTGCACTAAATAATTTTGCAATTTTATGTAGATATTTTCAGTTTATCTACCAGTTTTACAACTACATGTATGACCTTGGTTGCAAGTGTTGGAAGGCTTCTTCCTTCTCACCAGTGTGCAATGTTGACAAAACACTTTTACAAACACTTATGGCAGTGTTGACACCTAATCTGAAGTTATTACAGTAATGATTTTATGTTTTTGCACATTTTCAATGCAGTTAATATCCATAGATGTAGCTCCATCTAAATACCATAAAGCCAATGCATAATTCCAAACAGAAATACAAAAGGTTAGCCCTCATGCCCTGTGAATCTTGCATAAAGATTGTTGTACAAAACTCTGTGCAATTGTGCAGAAAAGAATGTCTTATCTGACAGTAGTTCATATATGACTGTCTTATTTGTATAGGAAATCATACGGTTTCGAGTTCAATTTGAAATTAATTTGCACGAGTGAGTTTTTCAAAAAGCTGAAATTGCACGAGCCGCTTCGGCGAGTGCAATTTCGCTTTTTGAAAAATTTACAAGTGCAAATTAATTCCAAATTGAACGAGAAAACCCGTATGATTACTTATTAATAATATAAACATGAAAATTTTGCATGAAGGATGTTTTGAACTTTACGGACTCTGAACTCTCTTCTCAGTTTTGTGTGCGCGCTTAACCTCAGGTGATTTAATTATCACGCAACCAGGAAAAAATTGCGCCATCATTGCGCCATCCAGGGCGCGCGCTTGATTTGAAAAGAAAAGATTTGATTGGCTATCTGTCATCTTCTTTGTTCAGTGACCAATCAGAATGCTTGCTTTATTACCTTTTTTGCATTCAATTACCTCTTTTCTGCACTGTGTTAAGGAAAAACTGCACTGTTCTTAGCCAATCAGAATCGAGTAATTTTTTCATGTATATTATTAGCATGATTATCAACTAAAAAAAGATCCAAATAAGATTACCCAGTATTGCAGTTGACACAAATGCCGGCAATCCAGCAGAGGAGTTCTAGTGCCAGTTTTCTTCCATCACTAACTTTTGTTGCTCCGAGCACTGGCTGAGATCCCACGACAATGTCAAGAAGTCGTTTACTGCTGTCCTCCAGCAAGCTGCTCCTCAATTTGTGACAGTCAGCTGGGAAGTTGTTCTTAAACCTGGTCACTGTTATTGACACCTCTGTCAAATCCTCATTGGGACCACAACTGTCAAACACAATTAGCAAAATTCTACTGCTAGACTTGATCAGTTCAGGGCTTGTCAATGTTACCCGGCCATGTCGTCCAGTGCTATCGAGCCCCAGTTTCAAATTCACAGGGCCACACACAATGGTGTTTTGTTCTCGAGCTGAGGTCAGTATACCTTTCTTGGCATGTTCAGCTACAAGAGGTGTGAAGGACTTGAGATTTGGTTTAAAGGAACCAAGATAAGGTGGCTTCATGAGGTACACATTGGTTGCTGGCTGTGTAGTCAAAGGGCTCAGTGAGAATCTGATGTCTACGTGACCCACATGGCAATATCGTGGAAGCACAAGTTCAACAACTTGTTCCTTGGTCAAAGAGCTGCAACATTTGTAAAAGAAAGAGTAAGAATGAAATATAACACATCGAATCTGATAGAGAACCTGGCAAGTAAGATAATAGATCCAGGCATCTTTTTTGTGCATCAAAATTTCTTTTAGCATGAAAAGTGAAGTGACTACTTTCTATTCATGAAATGTTTTTTCTCGAAAATATTACATAAAATTAATACGTGTACTACTCATGTCCCTCTAATGGAAGTTTTTGGGTGTAAGCTTCCCTCAGTTTATTGTCATGCTTCCTTTTTTTGAGGAAAGATCACTGGTCTGACTGTTTGTGTGTTTGTTTAAGCACTTGCTCTTTCCTTTAGTAATCTGTCCTTTTACTCTCAAGTTTTTTAATGTTCAGTCAAACAAGATGGAGGCTAACTTGATAAGCTCATGGTTCTATTAGCCCCCATGCACCTTTAATATATCGTTATATAATTATGTATCTTTTTCTTTTCTTTTCTATGCTAACAATAAACCTTGTATTTTCAAATATAAGTACAAAATAAAGTGAAGTGAAGTGATCAGGATTATTGTTTTGAGTTATTGGGCAAGATTCAACTGTATAAATGGATACTCGCAAATTTAATCTGATGGAAGGGGGGAATTAGGCCTGCAATGAACTAGTATCCCATCCAGGGAGGACTAAAAATATTCTTAGTTGCTCATGCTAGTATAATTTGCAAGATAAAACTGCCTAAAATGCTCAAAAACCATGGTTGGTTCCTTTCTAGGTGAGATTTCATCAGTAACTATGCAGCATAAATTATATTGCAGTCCAAAATCATGAAAATAAAAAGAACATAATGCTAAACTATTTCTGTACCTGCTACTGTCTGATCGCAGTTTCCATGTCCTGGTATGCAACACAGGGTCTAGCAGGCTGTGCTGGTGAAGACGCTGTTGATCCTGCTGAACCTCCACCCAAGATGGTGGCACTGAAGCAGTGTACCTTGGCATCAATGTAACAAACTCTGTGAGCTGAACCAAAGACAGCAGGCATGCCATAGTGACTGGTTCATCAGGGTCAAGAGCAACAGCTGCAAGTGTAATGCATTGATCAACATGCTACTGTATGCCAATAATTCCTAATTTTCAGTTATACAAACGTATGGTAATGTTTTAAGAGGAAGTGTAAACATTACATGCGATGCTGCAAATTACTTTCAGACTGTTAACTGCTTACAGTTCATGGTTATGTGATACTTAAAGTAACTTCCCCGCTGAATTGCAAAGAGCGGACATACCAGAGCATGTGCTTGTATATACAAACTATGCATTGTAGATTACTCAAAGCACTTTCATATAGCTAAAATTTAAGGCACAAAAAAGAAGTACAGGGGCTGGAAAGTGTTAAAAGACTGCATTGAGCACACATCAATAATGACACAATTTTAATCGTAGTCTCTTCTGTTGCTTATTACCTGATTGTGACCAAGAACCTGCTGAGGGTGTCTGAGGAGTGCCATCTGCACTCTCTTCTCCAATGGTACCTAAACTTGTTTCACCACCCTGCTGGTGTCGTAATCCAAGGAAGTGCATCATTCCATCCTCTGCGCATGCACAAAAGCAGTCCATCCCTGGACAGTTCAAAACATGTGTAATCCTTGAGCCTCCATTTGACGCTGTGAACTTGGTGAGAATATTCAGAGAAGTTGCATCCATAAGGACAACACTCTCCCTGAGAGCTGCCACCAAGAGCTGACTTGGTGAAGAATGCTCTGCATCAGCCTCTTGAAAACAGAGGTCACCTAAATGATCATGGCTTTCAAGAGGTAGGGGAACTATGCTACTGAAAAGACCATCAGTAGCAGAAAAGAATTTTGTTCTTGAAGGCTGTTGGGACAACATTCTTTTGCCATCATTGATAACTATTCTGTACACTGCCACTGTTGTTTGAGTAAAATTGTGTTTACAAGTATGATTTTCTCGATTAATTTCTAATAAGGAATTATTTGCTGTTTCTGTTGAAGAATCTTCACTTGACTGAACTGTCATTTCAGTTTCTCTATTTGAGCCACTGGAAGCTGACTTCACTTTGTCACTGCAGGAACTACATACATCAAAACTAATCAACAAACATTGACCATCACCAAACGAGACTACGTGGGACACCTTACAACACTTTCCTTTGCAGACTACTGACAACCCAAGACATTGAAGTTTCTGATATCTATTTGCTTCCTCTTTAGATTTCTTAGTCTTTCCTTTGTCTTCATTCTCACCAGCAATAGCCTCAGCAAATTTTTGCAACACAGATGAATGAAGTGTGTCAGGAGGAAGGACTGGAGGAGGGGGAGGGGCATAAACAGGAAGCTGGTCATATATCCAATCATCATCACTCCCAGATGGTGTCAGCATCAACATTTCCTTTTCAAGTTCAGTACTGCTGTCAACATTGAAATGCTGCTTTGAAGTAGTTTCTCCCAGCTTGTTACCTGAATTTGTCAAGATGTCATACACTAACACGTAGGGGTGAAGTTGAGTTCCTGTAGTGGTACTTGAATCCTGCCTGTGTTCTGCTTTTGCTGCACCTTTTGTCAGATAGTCTTTTCCAACAAATATTGCAAGCACTAAAGTTGCACTGTGTCCAAATGATTGACATTTCTGACCAGTGTTGTTTGTTGGATCTTTTCCACAAGAACAAACAATAGACACTGAACAGACAGTTAACTTGTGTTTCTCATTTTGTTGATCTGAATCAGTATTTTCTGATGGAATGTCAGCAGCACTCGTCTCCTCATCTGTACATAATGCAACCAAAATGGATTTTCAGTATGAAAATTGAGGGAGTTTATTAACTAAAAAACCCCTGCAAAAAAACTGCAAACTCTCAGAAGGCATTTCCAGGTTGCTTTTTCTCTGTTTCAAAACAAGTCTTGGGGTAAAACCTTTTGATGAGTTTTCTTGCACATTCATTGTCTTGCAACTTACACTCATTTCCTCATGAAAGGTTGTGCATCAGGACTTGCAGAGGTACATGTACATGGAAAAAGCAACTTGCAAATGGCTTATTGCATAACAAGCTGTTCTCCACATTTGGACTCATATTTAGAGTTGAGCTTACAATAATTGATTTTAGTGAAACCGTACCATCTTGTTAGAAAGCATTGTTTTTAATTAAGGTACACCTGTTACAGCATATACCTCTGTCCTTCAACTGATCATATGACTTAAGAACCAACAAAATTGGAGAATAATGTTGGTGACTTATCGTATAAAACACAATTCAAGACATGCTCTAGGGTTAACCATCAATGAATATTAGACTGCATCAAAACTACATTGTTATCATAACCATAAAATTCTCAGGTTTGAAAACGGACCACAGCAAAGTTGTACTGCAACATTTAAGATTTTCACCTTGTCTGTTCTTGTATTCTTCACTGGTGTTCTGGTATAGCATGGGTGGGGGTGTAGATGCTTCCTCTTTGCAGCTTTCATCACCATTGCTAACTGAAGTAAGTGCTTCACTCACATTTTCTGAGGCATTGTCTTGTTCCGTGGATGTGCCTTCGGTATCTTCTTCATCATCGGGCTCAGCCCAAGCAATAAAGCTTGTTGGAGGGCCAGTGCTTGCACACACATCACCAGGCTGAACATCTGCAACCTTGTCAGAGAGATCAACTTGAAACTCTGTGTGGATCTGCAATTAAAAATAGATTCCACACCATGTAATGCAAACTAGCCTATGCATAAGAAATTAGTTAAAAGTTCCCACAAGGTCAAAGCTCCTCCAAGCAGTCAAAATTCATACAGGTAATCAAGTGTTAGTTATACAGTACTTCACAATACAGTTATGAGGTTCATACAATAAAGGTCTATTCAGGATGCAAACAGTTGTTAACCTTAAGCTCATCTTTGATGTTCCAGATGATGACATGTCCATCTTCACTACATGTTGCAATATAGTGGGAACAAGAGCTCTCGCTGATGACCTGCACCAAAGAAAACAAGGCATTAATGAATCCAATTCTAAGCTCAAGTACTTCCTTGTCCCCTGTAAAGAACTCAGTACAGA
>CM042750.1:13302153-13312153 GCA_022496165.2 Catalaphyllia jardinei | reverse complement strand
CAAACTACTTTTTATTCCCCAGAGGGTTTGAAATAGCAGAGTTAAGATTCCATGTTGCCGTGTGTCTGTTCAGTAATAGATCACAGGTGACATCAAAATGTGGTAAGAACAAAAAAGTGGCACACGAGGCTTGGCCGAGTGTGTCACTGATGTTCTTACCACATTTTGACGTCTTCTGTGATCTATTACTGAATCAGACGCACAGCAACATCGAATCTATTTGTTTTATGTAATAACGAAAAGCCTTTTTCGTTTCAAAATAATTCAATATAACGTGAAAGCCAGCCTTTCACCCCGCCTTTGCACGAAAAAAGCCATTTGACATGATCTATACATTCAAAATGAAGCAGTTTCATTGGTTGCTATGCATAGCAAAGAATTGTGATTGGTTGAGAAAAATCACGCCACTGTCAAGCCTGACTCGAGCGTCGCTTCTCGTGGCGAAAGCAGAATTGAACTGCGAAGTCTACAAATCTTGAGGAAAATGCTGGAAAACCAAGTCGGTATTTGTCATCGGAGTAGCCCTGTAAGCCGAAAAGCTTGGACGTTGCCTTGAAAATTACAGGAGTTGAAAGAATACCCTCGGAAAACTTGTGGTTGCGGTCGCCCTAGAGGCCATTTGAATCGAGTTTTGAATGAAAGGAGCGAAACTGATGGTGGAGATTTTTGTCTTCTGTGGTTGGTGATTCTCAAATCAGCTTGATATAGTGCCAGAGACACATTTTAGCTTGCGATACTGTTAATCTCGAGAACATTTTGTTTGTTGAGTTTGTTAAATTCGAGATAAAGCAGTGGTTCTCAGCTTACCAAGACCAAGTTTATGCGTGGTTTAGTCTCGCTCGACTGCCGACTGAGGCTGCTAGAAAATTATTTCTGTATCATTTTCTGAAAGAAACGGCTTTATCTTTCATTTTCTGGCTTCTTGAACCTGTTAAATGCCTCGGCAAGACTTTTTTGTACCTTATCTTGCCCAGTCACGTAAAATATCATCCTAATTCTCAAAACTTTCCGCCATTTTAAAATGGCAGAGGGAAAAACTTTGTAATGACGTCAATCGTGCATCTGTCCTCTAATAGATCATAGGCGAGAACCAATCAAACTGCGAGAATAACTTGGGTTATTATTTAAAATTAATTACAACATATATTTAGTCTGATACTGTTTTAAAGAGTTAGCCTCCCTGAATAAAACAACTCTCTAAAATAACACAAAGTTACTAAAGTATTTTTTGGACCAATCAGAAAAACAAACGGGCAGTAGAGAGGTTTCATTTTTGTAAAAGGTGCAATTGGGACATATGTAATTGTGCAAATCAAAATTTACAAGTCCATAAATCAGGGTTAACCTTGTATGGATCATATCATTTGGGTCACAGTCAAGCATCCAATGTCCATATTAACAGTGTCTGTATTAAACAGGATAATGTAAGACAAAATATTGAGATTTTTGTTGACGAAATGAAAATGTTGATATCAAGTGGGTGTCCGGAAAACCAGTGTCTGTATTACGTGGGTTGGTCTAAGACAAAATATATGAACTTTTAGTTTCAGAGGAAAACAAAACTGATTATATCAAGTGGGTGTCCATTGAGTGGGATTCTACTGTCATCTAAAACTCACTTGGTGATAAAAGCCAGCTTTTGCCATAGCTTCAGGATATGCCCACCTTTAAAAAAATATAACTTCCATTAAATAAGATCCACAAGGCACACAGATTATGAATTGATGTTATTTTTTTTTGGAAGGGGTTCAAAGTTATACTCATTTTTCCCGAACAACAATTTAAATGTTATAAACATTGTTATCAATAATTTATTTGTGACTCTAAAGAAGTTCAGTTCTATGACCCATCCTCAGCAGTAATATACAGTGCACTGTAAATGGTTTGAATCCAGGAGTATCAGTAGTTTGTATCGTGTGATCGTCCAAGTGAGGGTAGTTCTGAAAAGATCTGTTGTTGGTGACTGACATTTCGACTACCTGAGCAGAAGTCATCTTCAGGTTGTCGAAACATCAGTCACCAACAACTTACAGTTCTTTTCAGAACTACCCTCAACACAATATGAAATACAGCGCACTGTACCTCAGGGGTATAACTAAGGACCGTAACCCATAAGAACTGTACTGGCTGAGTCTACTTGATGACCCTTGACATTACGAGTGAACTTGTCTTTTGATGATACCATTTGCCCACAAAGTAATAAGTTTGTTGAAGGTATGAAGATCAAAGCAACAGATGATTCAAAACCTAATGACAGCCCTATACCTGTATTCTTTGTGCGGCCATGATGAAAATGTTTTTCTTCTTACTGCTTCCATAAACATTGGAGATTTATTTCCAGGTAAACTAGGTTTATTGTCAGTTGTGACTATTTCAAGCAGGTACATTGTCCTGGACCGCATGGCTGAAACCACCGGGAGGGCTGCATGATTCTTACAACTTCTCTGAAGGTAAGTAATCAGATCAGCAAAGGCTGTATCCAGTGCGCTGCAAGCATACTTTAACTGGCAGGTGCACCACTTTGAAGGAAAATATATAAAAATTAGTTGGCAAGTGTATAGTTTGCATATGAGCCAAGTGGCCCATCAGGGTGGAGCTTACTCCTGTTTCTATAGCATGAAGTGACTAGGAGTATTCCTACTTTCCTCCTGGATGGAATGTTACTCCATTGCAGGGTTACACCCTCAGCACTAAATTCACTGGTACCCATTTATACAGTATCTTTCCCAAAAGCACAACACACGGTCCCTGAGAAGGCCTTGGACCATGAGGCAATCACGCCTCACATAATAAGCACATAAAGTGTATATGAAATAATTCATATTTGAACTGCGGTTATAGATACAAGTGAAGTATGATCCTCGCAGTAAATTTTCCAATTTAAGCAATTGGAAAGAAGAACCCTGAAAAAAATCAGGGCTTCAATGGGATTCGAACCCATGACCTCCGCGATACCGGTGCGATGCTCTACCCACTGAGCTATAAAGCCACACATTGGGAGCAAGGTCAATTGACCTTGCTCCCAATGTGTGGCTGATCAAAAAGCAAATAATTATTGCTCCAAAGGTGATTATGTACCATACAAAAACACAATTTGGCATTCAGCACAGGGGGAATGTAGAGGCTGGTTGGGTCAGTTGCGTTATGAGCAAGTGGTATTATTTGAGCAAAAATTCAAGTTCAAGAACTACTGTGAGAGATCAACTTATTGCTTCAATTTTAATCTTTAACTAATTAATCATGCTGATGAGAATTTTTTGCAGACTAGTGAAAGCTTGCTAGGGACAAGCAAGCTGTAAAACTGATTTTCTCTGCCCCCTGCAAAGACAATGTATTATTACCTTGATTGCTTTGTCATGGCTGGAATTTGACAGTGACTGAGCCTTGTCCACTTCTTCCTTTAACATTGAATGTACAACCTTCATACATTTCACCCTAATGTCATCTTCTGCAGCAGAGATACACATCTGCATAGCTGATAACAACTGGAGAGCCTGCAAACAAAAGCAGGGTTCCAGATAAGTTTTCAAGGCTGGGTGTCAATAATGAATTCCAACGGGTCAATTCCCACTATTTCCACCAAATCATTATTAATTTTCTATCAGTTTGTCAGGTCATGTAGTTGACCTTGTTGGGTTTTTGACCTGAGACCCCTTGCTTATCTGGAACACTGCAAAAGACATAACAGATATACTATAATCAGCCAGGTCAATTCCTAGGTGGATTTTTTGGGCTATTATTTAAATAAAAAATGTGTACCACTTATAGCAGAGACCATCTCAACTGCCAATATAGTTTAACGTTTTAGCTTTGTGTGCATGAGTGAACAATTCAGAATTTTTTCATTAAAAAGTTAGCTACCTGTTTCTTCCAGCTGGGAAAGCTTGTTGAACCAGTGAGATATTAGCAGAGAATTCATTTACATATAGGTGTAACAATTTAAGAAAAAATGGACAAAAAAAACTATTATGATAGCTTTTGTGATTTTTACAGCCACTGATCATGCTCTTGATACAATTATTGTTTACAAAACTACAATGTAAGCATTATAAAGTCAAACACCCGTGGGAGAGGGGTACATCCTATAATGGCTTATACAGGGAGGGTTTACCTGAAAGCGGTACATTTTTCAGGCTTCAGGTATAAAATAAAAAGGGCAAGTTAAGGTATATGAAAGGGCAAGGAAATCTGTCATTTTGGCATTTAAAAGACACTAAAGTTAGAACATTTTGACCAGGCCCACCTTACAGCTGTATCATCGAATTTATTAAGTTCTACATCATTGACTTCCTTTCAAGGGTTTAACCCCTTCAGTCCCATGGGAAAACCACATATTTTGTAAAACAGTAACTACAGACTCAAGGGCCATACATAGTATACCGTTTGAAAGATATTTTCATAGGATACCATATATTATACTAACAACCATAGAGGTTGCCTCAGTTTAAATTAAAATACATTTATTACTTTTAATAAAAACATTAAAAAATAGCTCACTCTTTCTATAGTTGAGGTATACCCCTAAACTATAATAGCTTAAATATACAGCTCGTACTGTGTGGGTTATTGTCAGATATTAACTTGACCTTAAAAGTCTAAGAGAAAAAAAGTTGCATAATTTGTAGGGGTGGTTAATCAAGTTCTATATAGGAAGGGAGGGGGAATTTTATGCTTTCAAATGACAGATGTCTCCAAGACCTTTTTGCTGTTCAAATTTGCTAAAAAAATTTGCCAAATATTGAGCATGTAATGGTATTTTGTACCAGGCGGCACTCTTGAGAGTGAGAGGGGAGATACAATAAATTATTCTTAAGTAGGTATGCAAAAAGGGTAACTTTTTTAAGAAAAGGTACATGATAGGGGTACCTTCTACATGTATGTCAGAATGGTATACATGTACAAAAGGTTAAGGGGTTGGACTTGGTTGGAGCTTCCCCATATAAAACTTTGCAGAGTGCCTTCCAGGCCAAACATCTACTAGCAAAACTCTTTAGAAGCCTTCTTTTACCCCAAACTCAGTTTAGAACTATAGTCAAAAGAAATGATTGATATGTCATTTTTATCTTCATTGTCACTGCCACCACCACTGCCACTGCCACTGCTGTCATCAGCAAAGTCACTGTCGTTGTTGTCAGCATTTCTGATTCCCCAAAAGGATAATAGGACCTTATGATTGGTAGATAGAATGTACCACTTACATCTGAAAGGGTTAGCTCCAGCACAACAGGATCTAGACAGGGACCTTTAATAGGAGGTTGTAAGATGCTGTCCAGCAGCAACACCCCGTTGAGATCCTTCCGTAACCCAGAAACATATCCATTTGTAATGAACAGCTTCTCCACTTCAGGACAAAATCTGCACTGTAGAGGCCCTGAGTTTTCTAAATAGAGAAAAAAATAGATTAGTATGTTACATTTATTACAGATATTAGGAATTATTAGGAATGTTGCACATCATGCAAAGACTCGTACATACGATCTTATATTCTAAGCCTGTGTGGATGATTTATCTACATCTTATTCCCCCGTTCCTCTGTAGTCCATGACGACCATTGTGAACAAACTCTTCATAATAAAACAGGGCAAAAATCAATATCTCAAGAAAAGTCTTATGCAGACTGGAATTGCACAGATGTGTATAGGTGAGCCATTTTGCCATTTTACTGATTATAGAGTAAAACTGCTAATATATTATGACTTACATCAGTGGGTAATGTCCACTGTTTCAGCTGACTTGCATTTTAATTCATTCCTGTTAATCTGCACCTTTTTTGTTCTTCAAGCTAGGGTCATTATTTGTGTTTTGATCTCTTGTTTGGCCAATTATAAAGAATCCTAACTTGATGATAGATGCCAATGTAACCATAACACTACTGGAAAATATGACCTGAAAAAATTTCAGGCTCTGAATGAGAATTGAACCCATGACTTTTGCATTACCGGTGCAATGCTCTACCAACTGAGCTATCAAAACCACAAGAGAGAGATCGCGTGTGAGTTTGGCCCTTTAAGTTCAGTAGAAGTAATAATCAGTTGAAGTATATGTGTAACGACTGCTGAATGGTTTATTGTAGTCTTCACTTGACCGCTTTTTTTGACATGGTTACAATGAGGGAATTTATTTGATCTCTTCTATTAAGCACACAATAACTTAGTTTCGAGCAGATTTTTGACATGCCCTCATGTCATACACATAAGGACCTTAACTAAGAAAAGAAAGCAAGAATAAATCAAGATAGCAGGCGACAATCAAGATAGCAGGCGACAAGAGGCAAGCACAGGACTGATATGTAAGTTACCAAACTTCTACCTTTATAATTAACTTAAAATCATTTGGGTGTTTTTACTTTCCTTCTTCATTTTGAAACAACTTAGTCACCGTGATTTTTAGGGAACAAGTTGTTATTTTTACCTTTATGTTCTTATCTTCTTGCTTTGTTAAATTGTTTAAGTTTAGTTTAGTTTTATAGTTGCAAGAACCTTTTCTCTAGGACATCTCCCTTCATCCAGGTTTCCGCCTAGAATAACACAAGCTTAAAGACCCAGCATTGCTCACTAAGCATTGCACGCTGTGATCTCTTGGCAGCCATTTTTGTGATGTTGAAAATTCTGAGGCTTTTGATTGCCGACAGAATAGAACTCGTACTAAACAATACATGCCTTGCTCCAATGAAAACCAAAACAACAACTAAGGCGCGCGAAGCATAATGGCCGTTACTGGGCCTTTAAGAGAAATTGCACACTTTGAGAACAATGGCCATGTGTTAGATTACTTGGCATGCTAGTTACCTAGTCTTCAGTTAGTCATAGCTTACACTTTATGTTGATCAAATTTCAGTTTATGGCTTTCAACGATTATTCAACTATCAATGTCAAGGGAATAAAGAAGTCTATTCTACGTCTGTCTGTTTAATCACCAGCCTGTAAAGTATCCCTTATTTCAAGAAACCAGCTGCTACACCTCTTGAAACTCTTGAGAGTCACCAACCTCTACAATATGAATTCCATTGATGATAGATGTCCAACAGTAGTGATAAAGGTAGACATGATGATAGGCACGAATGCAGCCATAACACTACACTGAGATAAAATGACCTGAAAAATTTCAGGGTCTGAACAGGATTTGAACCCTATTATCATAAATAATAATAATAATAATAATAATAATAATAATAATAATAATAATGATAAGTGATCAACCATCACACCAGGGACAACGTCCCCTACTCTTTTTGAACAGTGTGTGGGTTCTTTAACATCCCACACCAGTATTGTGAGACAGGGCCTACAGTTTATCGTTCTTATCTGAGAAGACTAGAAAGTCTAACCATTTGCAGTTGTCATTACAAAGGCAGCACTTTCTCCTCAGTTATTTAAAGACCGTGAGTGTTAGTCGGATCAAGGTTTGCACCTGCGACCTCCCACACAGCAGTTTGGTGCTCTACCAACTGTAAATGGTGGAGCTTACCATGTCACAACATAATACCTCTTTCTTTGCATACTGATAATTATAGGCCATTTCCAAGTTCCCTTGCACCTCTGTTTAAAAATGAGTCTAAGTGTGAAACCATTCAAAGGAAAATGAGCTGTGCATGCAGGTTCATTTTCATGCAAATCAAAGTCATTTTCATAAGAATGGTTTCGCACTTAAACTTGTTTTGAAACAGAGGCACACGGGAACTCGCAAATGGCCTATTGCTATATCAGTATGCAAAGAAAGATGTACCCAATAGCCTAGGTACAGTGACCACTAGTGGATTTTGAGGTCAGTCTAGTAGATTCTGTCCTTCACTTGACCAACAAGTGAGTGACCTTTCTTGGGAAAATTTGTGAGAAAATTCAAATTACGGAAATACTGTAAGAGATGAAATTTTGTGGAGTTGGTGAGAATGACTTTAAGCTGGTATATCAGAAACTTTGCACCCTGACATATGTTACTCAGAGTTCAACTCGAGCTTTGCAGTTGAGACTAAACTTATGCAAAAATATTGATGTAAGGTATTATATAATCTTAACGTGATTAAATTGCTTGTGAATGAAACGTGAATTTCAATAATACCATCATCAATTCAACGACTTCCGTCGCTTACAGACGCTGATCAAAGCGAAATGGTTGAAATTTGGTTCACACTGAAGAATCTGCTGAACGGCTGGCTGCACGTATTAAAAAGATCGATTTCGCCTTGTGGAACCATAGGCAGGCCCTAAGGCAATAAGATTTATTTTAATTATTAAAAACTCGCGAAAGGATGACTTGTCAACATTTTAACACTTGATTCCTGGGTGGATGGTCAAACACTAGTCGCAAACAAGGAACGGACAATCTTACAAACCATTTTCAAATCAAAATCACATGCTTCATTTCATCATACAGACCTGCTGCCGATGTTCGTTTCAAACGCAAACTGGAACGCGCATCCACAACCTCAATCGTCCCATCCTCAAGCGTACAGATGAAGCAGTTTGAAGCTGGGGAAAATGTAACTGAGATTGGACGGCCACTGAATTGAAGGCACCCTTCTTCCTCAAAATACCACTCCTCCTCGGCCGCCATATTTGTGCTTCGACATGGTTTCGGGAATACTGAGGTGCCAGGCCTACTAAAGCTACCAAGCCTTTCCCCTCCACGGTCCGTAATTGACGTCAGTTTTTCTTGTCCTGTTATTGATCATGAATTTCGTCATAACATTCCACGAGGCGATAGCCGAGTGGATCCGCAGACTACTTTGAAAACGCAAACTAAAAACACTTAGGTAGCTAGAGATGCTCTCGGCTGAGTCTCTAGCATCTCTTACGCTACCTTCGTGCTCTCCCAACTATCCAAGTGCATCCCGAATTGGACAAGCCTATTTTCCTTCAGATCACGAATCACGTACAGTGGAACCTCCGGTTGCGACCACCTCTCCTCAGCGATCAGTTTTCCAAAATACAAAAGGTTTCATGTTAGATCACAAGAGACGAAACATTCGCGCAAGTAAAATACTGGACTTTTTCTCAAATTGACTTCTTACATGAATAAAACTTTTAAAAATACGGGGTCTCTAATATATTGAATATTAAGTCTGCACTTACCATAAGCTAATGAGGCAAAATTTTGACCCAGTATGATCTAAGCCATCTCCTAAGCGACCACCTCCTGTAACCGACCAACAAGATTTGACATTTTAGGTGGTCCCTTACGGGAGGTTCGAGTGTATTTTAACTTAACTTACTTTGGTTTTCAGGTAACAGTTTAGAACAGTCAATCTGCGTCACATGTAGTTTTCTAAAACAAAAAATACCGATGGAGAGCATAAGTATTTAGAAACACAGTCGAACCTCTCTAATACAGACACCGAACGAATAATAAAAATTACGGTCGTTTCGCCCCAACTTGAAGTTGTTTCGCCCCAACTCAAAGTCGTTTCGCCCCAACTTAAAGTCGTTTCGCCCCGACCAAAAGTTAGTTCACCCGAAGTTCAGTTTTTGATACGATTTTGAAAGCAATAAATAGTTAACTTGAACTAAACAAGCACTGTTGAGACCCTATTTACTCTACAGGTAATATTAAGTTTTTAAATACGATCGACCATCTGGCATCGATCGATCAACGCACTTTGTTCAGTTGACTTTGTTGCTAGGCGAGTGCAACAACACTTCTGATCTACGCGCGTAATCAAAAAAATACATCTAGAGTCAATGGTTCTTTAACCAAGCCGCGAATGTTTAATAAAAAGGTTTAAATGGCATTTGATAATGTACAGGTAAAAGCCGTGGAAGGTTTATTAAGTTTTACAAATACGATCGGCCATCGATCAACCGGCGCATCATCAAACGTACATGGCGTGGGCGGAAAAGACAGGTTGGGAAGAGTGAAATGAATAATTTAAAACGCCACCAACAAACTTATCTTACAAAGGTGACATTCTATTCCTCTAGTAATTTGTAAATATATTACAAATACCTTAAAACGAAGCGACTTTAAGTTGGGGCGAAACGACTTTCAGTTGGGGCGAAACGAC
>CM042750.1:13273033-13302053 GCA_022496165.2 Catalaphyllia jardinei | reverse complement strand
TCCGGATTAGATCTACCGTTACTCTGCCGACTGAACTACGAGGTCGGACAGAGAAAGTCGGGGTCGATTTACCTCGTGCGGTCCCCTGCGTGCGTTGGTGTCGCTGAAGCAATGATAGTGTCAATGTTTGTGTAACCGTCGGTAAGATATGGTACAATGATATCGCTAGGGCCGAGATTTAGTGCTCGTTTTAGAGAGGGTCCGCATTTCAGAGGGTCTTTTTTTAAGGAAATGTATGAGAGTTTTGTCGGTACATAGGAAACTGTCCGTATGATAATAATAATAATAATTTTATTGCTTCTATAGCGCACGATACATGAGAAGATACTCTCGTGCGCTTTACAATGACAAAAACTAGAATTCTACTATTTACAATCAAATCAATTACATGAAAAATGGAAAAAATCTAAAGCTATGTATATATGGAGTATAGTTCGACTGTAAATAAACAGATAAAAGATAGTTCATCTGAAGCCCATTGTTGCTCGTTTTATTGTGCTTTGTGGACCCTTTCTCCAGGAATACTGACTTTTGCTCGGACTACACACTTAGTTGCAACGGGTGACTCTTTTTCAGCAAATTCCCTGAAAGTGTTTACACGAAAACAGTTCACTGTTGCTGCCGTTCAGTCAGTTGGGGAACAGCTCAATAAAAAGGGGAGGATAACAGTTGGACAGGGCATAGTTAATAGAGGTGAAATATGGACAGGCGAGTGCCACACCAGTAGTATATGGTCAGCATTTTAATCCGCGTTACTGCGTTCCCTTGCGTTCCGTGTGCGTTCCCTTTGGATTCTCTCAAGAAAGTGCGTTCCCTTTATTAATACGCATAACAGTCGAGTCCATGACGTCATCTATTGTTATAACTTAGGGAAAAAATGCGTTCCTCCATACTAATGAACTGCCTTCCTCCATACTGATGAAAACAATAAACAATGAAAACGATTAGCTTCTCTAAACTTGCCCGCTCATAGTGCACCCTGGTTAAAAATAAAAGCGCAAATTTTAACGAAAGTGTTATCTTTCTCGTAATCGCTTTTCTAGGAAAATTTGTTTGAGTTCGTTGTTTGGAAAATTGTGTTCACTGTTTATCAACAAGGCTTTCGTTACCGACATTCGCGAATTTCAAACTGCTTTGAGCGCTTGTTTAACTGTCCGTGATTCGGAAACGTTGATAAGTGTAAATTTTTGAACACGTAATAATTTCTGAAGTTCTCTAGCTTTCTTTGAAAACGTTCTCCGATTTTCGAAGCCGGGTTCTTTTAACTCTGTTTGGCTCATGAAAATATCTATTATGTTTTTATCTGCACTCTCAGCTTTGCGTTTTAACATAAAGGAATCTACTCTCAACACTGAAGTCCTGGCAAAGACAAAATGGAAGTCCTTATCATACATCTACAAAAAGAGAATTGCAACTATATCTTATCAGGCATTTTACAATAGAGCTCCGGCTGGTATAAACTCTCTATTTACTAAACAATCTCCGTTAAGAAATCTCAGGGACGGTCTGAAACTATACGTGCAACGTCCTAGAGGTGACTTCCTTCGATCTTCCTTCTCTCATCGAGCGACTCTTCTATGGAATAACTTACCCATGTACTTAAAGAGCAAACCGAACGTTGCTTCTTTTAAATCTGCTCTTAAAGCCAAATCTGACATTTTAGATAAAATAACATTTGATCGTTTACAGAGAATAAACAAAGACATTGTGAATTACATATATTAATGTCATTTTTTATTTTTATTTATTTTAACGCTACAGCCAATTGACTGTTGATTATCTTACTGGTATTATAGTTTTTCTTACTCATTGTAAATAATTCTTAAGCTTGTTAACATTATTATTTGTATTGTTGTAGATATACTTAAATTTGTAGGTCCACATCAGCTTTTTAGCTGCCTTCTTGTACTGACCTACATGACAAATAAAGTATGTATGTATGTATGTATAAGAAGAGAGAGAATTAATTCTTAGCTGCTCTTGTTTTCCGCTCCGTTAGTCACGCACTGAACTCTACTTTCAGCTCTAGATTTGCATACAAACTCCAACGGAAAACTGAGCCCATGGGACAGCTCTACAATTGAAATTACAACAATAGAAGTTCGGAGCGCTAATTAATTGTCAACACACGACAATAAATATTTTCGAACAACACGTTTGTTGAATATTACTTTTATTAGCGAAATGTTCAAATACGCTTTTATTTTGAACAGATAATAGAGTGAACTTTGAGCGGGCAAATCATTTTATCATTGTTTATTGTTTTCATTAGTATGGAGGAACGCATTTTTTTCCCTAAGTTATAACTAGCAATAGTTTTCACCAGAGCTGCCCCCGGTTTTGAAGATCTGTTTAACACCTGTATATGGTTTTTACTGGATATAAATACTATGCATACGACTGTTAAAAAAAACGTTTTAATATTTATTGAAGTTAAGATTAACATATTTGTCTGTAAATGGCATTGAAATTTATTACAGCCATACAGTTTTGTTGATAATTTTTTTGGTGAAACAGCAACGTTTTGTATTTTGCATGTTTTTTTGTCCGCAAAATAGTTACTACTCCATTGTTTTTTTTTTGTTTCGTTCTAATATTATGCACTTAACAGAGATTATTTCATGTGGTAAGTTCAATCACCTTATTACGTTTTTCAATGGTATCACTTGAAATGATTGTCGTTAGAGGTTTTTTGGCCCTTGAAATAGGTACTACACTATGAGTTAGTATTACGCAATGATTGCATTGTTTTCTTTTGTTAAGTTTTTACTATTATGCACTAATTGTCTAAGTGTTTCACGGGTCAAGTGATATCACTCTAATATCATAAATTGTACCCTTTTGTTAAATTTTCACTAGTGTCTGTTAACAGTTTGTTTTTATACCAGACAGTTACCTGTTCACTATTCCTGTGAAGTTTAGGCATGGGCTTTCATAGTTATAACAAGTTTGTTGTTCTGAGAAAGCTCCAAAACTACAATACATTTTCGAGCAACAGCAATTTCGTTAGATCGTCAATGTTGTCTTTGCACTGCAAGATGTCTTCTTGAAGGAAGTTCCCCACAATCTTTGGAAATGTTGTCACTGAAAAGTGCCATTTGTGTTTTTCTATATGAAAGTTAATGTTCATTTCAATATAACAGTTCTTCAGAAGCATTGCTCTGTTACAGTGTAGACAATGAACAATTTTGGAGCATTTGAGTTACAAAAATTGGCCACTTATTGTTATCTAAACCCAACTTATTAAATCCATACGCTGTCACTACTGTCAAAGGAGTACTGCTATTCAAAGTCACAGAACTCGAGCATGAGCGACAAAATGAGTCATGTTCTCAGTGTCATGAAAAAGGCTCTCTTCCTCGTCATTGAGACAACCGAATGTTCTTTCCTCAAATATTGGGCTAAAACAGGCATTACAATCCCTAACCGCGAATGAACTACAAAGATATTTTATGTATGACCAAACAGGCTCCCTAATTTCCCTCAATAATGAACTATCTTCTCTCGAAGAGATATAATGTGAGCAAATATAGAAAAGCAGGCCTGAAAACTCATTCCTAGTACGTAGATTTGATAAATATGGAAGAAACAAATGCGTAGAGATTTCCAAAAAAAGCGTCAACAGCACATGAATAAATTTAATAAGCGGTGAGTAACCATGGGGCATAATTGAGTATTGTCTGGGCAGCTGCTTGAGTTATTGTCTGCCTGGCTAGTAATTGTAGTGTGCCAGGATTCCAATGTTTTTCTTACGCGTGAATTGCCCCTGTCGATGACGCGTCCCGTGTCGATGACATGAATAAATACAAGGGTTAACAGTAACAGAATTCATAAAGTGCCCTCTTCGAACTGTAACCACCGACTTGTTTATCTTCGACAACGACAAATTCAAATGGAAATTGATATAACGAACTCCGTATCTCTTTCTGGCAATATCAATGCAACTCTGAGTGGAGATTCTGTTCTGACATTATCTTTCTGATCTGTTGGATCGAATCTGTCGATTATCTTTCTGATCTGTTGGGTCGAGTCTGTCGATTATCTTTCTGATATGTTGGATCGAGTCTGTCGATTATCTTTCTGATCTGTGGATCGAGTCTGTCGATTATCTTTCTGATCTGTTGGATCGAGTCTGTCGACCCCGTTGCTGATGTGTCTAACAAATCAAATTTTGTACCGAATAATTTTATTCAGTGCTGTTGAATGCTTTTGAATTCAAATAAATCACTGAACTGCAAAATAATCACCCTGAAATGCTGCTCGAAGATGTGAACTCGTAGTTTGAAAGGCTGCTAAAGATGGCAAACCGCGACTTCGTGGTTGTAAAACTTTAACACGCTGCTAGAAGATGGCAAAACGTGAACTTGTGGTTGCAAGACCTTAAAACACTGCTAGAAAGAACTCGAAATGCTGCTAGAAGACGAGGAAACGCAAACTCCTGCTCGCAAGACCTTGAAGAGCCGCTCGAAGACCTCGTGGTTGCAGAATGACATCTACCCGACAGCACCTTGCGCACTTGCTGAAATATTACCCGAGACCACCGTGCGCGCCTAGTTTGATCAAATCGAGATTTTTTCGCATACTACAATTTACTTACATCTTTACATTTTTGAAATTCCTTATATGTATACACGCGGGGAATCCTAGGGTGCCTCCTTGGGTTTTGGCCTCTGGGCCAAAATCCCGCGGGAGCAACAATACATGACGTCATGGACTCGACCGTTATGCATATTAATAAAGGGAACGCACTATCTTGAGAGAATCCAAAGGAAACGCACACGGAACGCAAGGGAACGCAGTAACGCGGATTAAAATGCTGACCATATACTACTCACACCCTTCCCCCATTTTTCTCTCGGCGCTTTTCTCATTTAAGGCGGGGCTAAACATGAATAGGAGTGAAATTTGAAGTAATATTAAAAGGGAATTGTTAGGATTAAACTGGATTGGTAACACTACCAGACAGTTGATCCCCCAAAAGATAGCCCCTGGCTGGTAGGGAACTGTTTGGTATCCGTCTAATAATTCTTCACTTTAAATTTCAATTTTCCAAATCCATCAAATCTTCAACATCTCAATTTAACATATGCTTTGAGAAAAAATTTCTCTTTCCTAAAAAGCCCAAAAATCACTCAAAAATTTACAGAAAACCGCCAAACAGTGGTTAATGAAATAAGCAGAGAGATTTAGTGTCGCAGACTATCCTCTATTTCATTATCTAGTAATGGACGTCAGTCAACTTAGGTGGCCAAACGGTGAAAAACTTGCTTTGACTTGCTTGCAAATTTGATCTCGCCCAAAGTGAGCGCAACTCATCGTAAGTCAACACAAGTGCACGCAAGGCCTGGCGAAACCGAGTCGCAAGTAGACCCAAGTTTTCAACTTACGTTTCCTTGCGAGTCCGTTTGGCAAGGGCTTTAAAAACTAAAGCACACACACGTCATCTACTTTATTTACCTCCATGCTGCTGCATCATTTACAGTGTTATTAAATATCTAAAATGTACATTTTTTTAAGTTAAGAAATTGAAGTTGCTGCGCTGTGAAATTATACATATGACATTTCATTGAAAACAAGCACAAGTAATCGAAAAAGTGTGAGTGCAATTAGGATTTAGACTTCGCGTGATATTGAAAGCTCTCAGAAACTTTACGAGTCTTAAGGCAAATGTAAATTGAAAAAAACTTTTAACAACACGAGTTGTTCATATCCTTAACTGCGTTTATTAACACAACAAAAAAATGTGAATTTTTCTGAGAATGTCGCTGGCTTTCTCACACATTGTGAGCCTACTTAATCTCCTTACACGTGGTCAGGTTAAAACAATTTGTCAATGCACTGCATTTACTTCAAACCATTGTGCTTCTCGGTTAAGTGTCTTTATATTATAAAATAACATGCAATGATATTAAAACCTAGAAAAATCTGAACACTGAATACTGGAGTCTAGGGTATCAGAAATATCTGTTGCGTCCAGGAGCTCTTCTGAAATAGTAATAATAGTAAAACTTGAGGCGCGTGACAATGTAGTTGTAGGTGGAGACAGGATCTTTACCACTGACGTGACAGCAAAATAATGTCACGCCAACAGCTACTGCAACAGTAATAAGAAAGAAACAGAACATTGCTTGACCAGGCGTGATACTCATACTCTGATCTGCTGAGGAAAAAAAGGATAAAAAGGACACTTTATTAATAAAAGTAGCGCTGAACCATAGTTAGTAGAGGGGACCCCTCAACTAACTATGGCTGGAACTAGTAACATTATTAAAGGGTATTATTACAGCTTTCATTTAGCACATTCAGTCTCCAGCTCAAAATGCAAACTCTCCTTTTCTAGTATCACACATTTCTTTCATTATTTCTTTTGAGGATTTTGTGATCCATCAAGGCAATAGACCCTTTGAATAAATGTTGCCTAAATTTGAAATATAACAATACTTTACACATTCTTAGCCTTGTACTTATGCTTCCAGACAAGGGACTTTTTCCATGAATGTGAGGCTAAAGATGTATAAGTATTGTTATTTAAATTTATAGGTGCCATTAATGCAAAGGGTCTATACCAAGAGATTATCTCTTGGACTATACCCCAGAGTATTATCAACTGATCACTTCTTTGTTTATTCTCCTCACTTGCTCATGCACCTGACAATGTACTTATCAAGGAGAAAATTGATGTTAATAACGATCACTGGAAGAGCTAAAATATTGCAAGCATCCAGTCATCTGAATGTGACATCATCTTTGCTGAGTGTAGCTAAACTACAACACATACTAGTAAAGGGGGTAAGTTTCTAAAGAAACTGTGGTGGTGCGTCGGTGGGAGTATTACAAGATAATTTGGTTTTATCAACTGAGTTGATAATGTGAATTAGCCACCGTAAAGAGATTCAGAAGCTGACGTTTCGAGCATTAGCCCTTCGTCGGAGCGAATCAAGGATTGATTCAACAAATCTTGATTCGCTCCGACAAAGGGCTAACGCTCGAAACGTCAGCTTCTGAATCTCTTTACGGTGGCTAATTCGCATTATCAACTCAGTTGATAAAACCAAATTATCTTACAACACGTACTGTTGACTTGTGCATCAGGCGTGGTTGTGCCATGTTCCTCCTCATGAGACTCTCCAGCAGGGGTTGGCCTTGAATCCACTGCTGCATCTCCGTTCTCTTTGACGTTTTCTTTTGCTGACTCAGCACTTGTCTCTTTTGCTGACTCAGTACTTTCTGGAGACTGTGTGGCTTTTTCAGGACTCACCTTGTCCGACTGCTGGGATTTGTTGAATTTCTGCATGGCAGCTAGAACAAGAGATTACATGTATGAGTACATGAGTTCTTTGCATGCTCACTAAACAAGCATAACCAGCATAGAGCACATTTGCAGAGCAAAGTCTTTCTTAACAAAGGAATCAATCATCACGCAACAGCCTAAAAGCTGCAAGGTATTGCTTAACTTTCACCTTCTTAAATAGCTTGCTTGTTCAAAGAGATGACTTTTAATAATTGTGAAAGGCCGCATTTAATAAGAGCAATGGTTAAAACTGGCAAACTATGGTAAAGCAAAAATGAGCAGTTAAGGTCAAAAGTTAGTTTGAATTCTAGACATCTTGATGAGCTCATGTATCCTAATTCAAAGAAAAAGGAAAACACATGTTTGAACTTACTCTAATTATCTGATTGCACATCTGGAGGGCTGATTTACCTTAGGTAACTCAATTGGGGGGGGGGGGCTTATTGGAGAAGAAACACTTATTTGGGAGAAGGTGCTTGGCTCTGTTCCAAAAAGCAAGAAAAGCTGTGACAAATGAAATATTACAGAAGGGGCTCTGATAGTCAGAAATAAACAATAGCCTCCATTTGGTGCAAAAATATGCTAGGATATTTGTCCGCAATATCATCTGTTCTGAGAAAAGAACAGTTTCCCGAGAGCAGAGCTGGAGGAAAACTGTGACATTTGAGGAACTGATAATGTCCAAGGACAAATATCTGAGTATATTTTCACCTCAAATGGAGGTTAATGTGTTTATTATTCTTCAAACCTTTTTCACAATGCACACAGTTTTGAAAATTGGGGAGTATTCTCGGATATTCCCCAGTTTCAGCTGGGGAATATTCAGTCACATGATATATTTAGACCAATCGCACATGACCAAAAATTTGATGGATTATAATGAACAATACTATTAGACAGGAAAGCAGATTTCATCATTTATTCATCCTCGCTGTCTTCAATGTTACTTTCACTATTGTATTGCCTGGGAAAAATACCTTAATTTTCTCTAAAGATTTGATACAAGGACCACCCACAGAAACAAAGACTAAGACAAAATACCTTTGGGCTAAAATCCCAAGACACATGGATGAGAGAAAATCCAAGAAATTAACCAAGGCAATAGTTTTTCCAAGAAACATGACACACCTTGCAGACAAAAAGCTGATGAGACCATGCAATTGCTTTCAATGTGACAATAGGATTCCAAACTCTACAGGAGATAAATTAAGGTAGCCTTATCCTAAGACTGTGCCAGGTCTTTGTTCTAACTCCTTCCTCTTCCCCAGATCTAAGACTGTCTCAGAGAGCCAGGGTAAATCTAACATAAACTCTAGCCATGCAGTCCGGTTTGCAGTGCTCAATGTCTAATTTACTGATTGAGCAGCTACTATAACAAACTCTTTCACAGTTCATTGATGGGTTTCCAGAAAAAAAGTCTAATTCCCAAATCATTAACCTCCCAACAGTAACGTCATACATATACTTTCTGAAGGCCCTTTACTCCTCCACCATGGCCTCTTTGTACTCAAGTTTTAGTGTCACAGACATCTTTTTGCTTTCCCAGCTCAGTTGTTGCAGCATGACTTGTGGTCAAATCTACATTATACTGAGGAGTGTTGCATTGACCAAGCAAGAAGCATGTGCAGTTATGCGCAGTGCAGTGCAGAGCATTGATCAAATTCTAAGCACAAGTGCTATATAGTGGTGAGAGCCACCTTGATTCCTGTTTATTTATCAATCACATGTGAAAGGGAAATGTCTGTTAGGCAGATGTAAGCCAATTAATTTTTTCCCTTTACCTGTATATTGCTCCTTTCCCATCTCAGCATATATGACAGTAAAAAGATCCAGTGTACGTTTAGTTATGGGATGTTCCTCTCCGTATATAGATTGGCGCAGTTTTACAGCCTGGAAAATAAGTTGACAATGGTAAGCTATAAATTAAAGAAGTTAATAAGAGTAATGCACTGCTACTAAACAGCATAGAATGAGCTTTTGCTCAACACGTCTTCTGAGAGTGGGTCCTAACACACAAGGTAGTGAGAAAATATCTGACAATAAGGAGGAGAGAACATGAACTAAGGAATGACTGATCTACATGTCATCAAATTCTCATTAAATGGCTGTCTGAAAGACTTGACATTTTGAGCTTTAGATAAATATTATGCCTACATAAGAAAAAGTTATTATAAACTTTAGCAGCTGTGGCATTAAAGCCTGAATTTTTTCAGGCTTCAATTTTAAAACTGCTTAATTTGTGTGTACTGCAATGATCAATCATGTCTTCATCTCTTTCCCCGCAGTTCAAATGTACAGTCTGTTGTATAAGCATAAAGTTATGATGTTTACTAAGATGCAGAGTATTATTTTGTTCTCAAGGTAAACATATTAGACCTCTACAAACTTTCTCTTTCTCTCTGAAGATTTCAAATTCTAAATGTCTTACCTTGCCACAATACTCTAGGGCCAGCTGAGCACTGTAAAAGAGTGATGCAAAAAATGCATTTGAGTCAAGAAGATAATACCAAATGAGTTACCCTAGAAAGTGGATGCCACAGGCTTTTCCTGAGCAGAGAGTTGATGGCACTCTGGCTGATCCCAAAGTACCCTGCATTGTGCAAGAAAAACAGGGGTACCCGGGGGACTTCTAAGCTTCTATACCCAAAAGCAAAAATAAAGTATGGTTTATCCCCTTGGATGTGATGCTAGTTCATCACATCTTGTTTCCCTAGAACTTTAAATCAAGAGTAGGCTATGATTACCAGCTACTGCTTCAGGAAATGAGCTTGCCTCGCCCCCGAGGGAGGAATGTGACTAGCTATAAGAAAATGACAGAAAATTGTACCTAAAGTCAGAGCTATTATACCACTGTGTCACTCTTCGCAATGAGCATGATGCAGGAAAAACGCACAACAGGTTTTGACACTTACTCTTTCTGCTTCAAGCACATGTGCGCTAGCTTTTCATATTCATTTGCCGACCGAGCCTCAGTTGACTGTCCTTGTGGATCATCCTTGACTTCAGGCTGAAATGAAAAAAAGGCAAGTAAAAAAAGCTGTCTTCCATGAGCTACCGGTACCTCCCTAAATGGGTGCTAGTCATCCAATGGTTATACATGGCCTGATACTTCTTCAATGAGACTGTACCATGAACAGTTTTGGCATTTCACATCAAAAGAAAAATTATTGGTGAATATGTCTAAAATGGATTTAGAAGATACCTTCACTGAAAGGTATCTTTAGGACTACTTTATATAAATTCATTTCCAGAGGAGCAGGTACTGCATACTCAGAATGCCAAAACCAAGCATTTTCTGAGCAGATTCTCACTGTTCTAACCTGGGATACTTTGTCTCCTGTACTCTTGCCAGATGTAGTGAAGCTGTCACTGTTATCTACAAATAAATAGTGGAACTTAATTAATAGTCTTGACTAGGTTTAATATTAATTCTGTCCGTAATATTAGCAATCTAATGATTAGGGTGAAATTTCTGTTTTTTTTTTGCAAATCTAATTAGTTTTACTTGCCATAAAAATCCCAGGAGATAGTACACAAAGCTAACATAATTGAGAGGAAGGGAAATTTTATTTTTGGGGGGGGGGGGGGGCATGTAAAATTGACACTGTCTAAGGTTTACTTAAAAGGAACTTTGTCATGGTTTATGAATCTTTAGCCCAAATTTTTAAAATTTGCCATTTGCAATCTTGTGTTAATCTCTTCCATCTTTAACCATTCTTGTACCTTAATGATTTATTATTATCTCTTTGTTTTTTTCTATCTTGGTCAACTACTATTTTCAGTTTTCCTCAAGGTAATTTTACATTGCCAAAATATTATGATATCTTCTTTAAGCTTCAGACATGTTAATAGGAATGGTTTTGCAAGGCTTAGTGTGGTTTCCTTTGGGGCTGTAGGGCTAGTGGGGAGGAAGTTGTGGGTAGGGAGGGTTATCTTTTAAAGGGGGGTGTTAATTCATTCAATGACTCTTTATCCTTAGTAAGAATGAAGGCAAACTCTGGAGTACAGAAATTGCTTGGCTGATAGCAAAATTCTACCAGTTCCTGAATGTTCAATATCTTCATAGCAGTATAGTGCTTTCCAGGCACTGTTGTCACCTAGGTGCAATTATCATCAAACATGTTACCATGTGTACAAAATAAGGGTATTTACTAAATTATACCTGGTTCATTCTGTGTTGACTGGAGTTCATTGCCGACACTGATAAGTGATGTTTCATAATAAAGTTTTTCAGCCTGGGCAAATGAAACAGCATTCTCATCTAGCAAACTAGTTAAGGAGTTTTGATATTTAATAGTTTGTTATATATAACAAGTGAATGAGAAGACTGACAATGCTTATTGGGCTTATTAACAGTTCTGTATTTTTTTATCACTCTTGACTGAACAATTATACAGAAGAATGCCACTCTATGCTACGTTCGGGGCAGAAAGGATGTATCTTAAAGCAGCTTACCAGTAATTTGGGAGAAGTCAACATAAAAATCCAGATGCAATAACAATTACAACATTCATAACAATTATAAAAATCACATATTCTGTTAATCACATATTCACATATGATCT
The DNA here is from genome assembly GCA_022496165.2 of Catalaphyllia jardinei. Classification (NCBI taxonomy): domain Eukaryota; kingdom Metazoa; phylum Cnidaria; class Anthozoa; order Scleractinia; family Caryophylliidae; genus Catalaphyllia; species Catalaphyllia jardinei. The sequence continues at coordinate 13,290,197 of CM042750.1, read as the reverse complement.
GTTAACTAAAAAATAAATGCCTCATGTCTAAAACAACTAAGTGAAAAAAAAATTAAAGTTAAAAAAATTTCCTAGCAATTTTGTTAATAGAATCTTAGAATCCATTTGTCACTCCTATTGCACAGGAAAACACTCCTTACCTGTATTATTAATTAAGTAACCAAATAAATTTACAAACTTTTCCTTCAATTCCTAATGAAGTTGGTGTCTTGAAAATACAATTCTATAACTCATTAAAAACCTAACCTCCAGTAACCTGTTCCCTGGAATGAAGAATACTGGCAACTACTGTTCTTTTTGTATAAAATTTCTCATAGAAGCAAACAAACCACACAATATGCTGCAGTTGTTGCAAACATACCAACAAGGAAAGCTTACTACTTATTCTGAGGTTGCAATTATGGGCATCTATTAAACAAAAATAGCACTCAGTTTCAAAACTAAAGGTTGTCCTTCTGGTCTCACACAACACATACATGTACATGTAAGTATTAAAAGATACAATCTCCAAGTTGGCTGTAAATCTCTGCTATCTGTCAAGAAAGAAAGGAAGAACTTACAGCCATTAGAAAAAGGTCATTCTTACTAAATTTTCTGATATCTTTTGGTAAGATTGAATTTTTTCCTTAGTTACTGCTACATGTAAGTTTAGTCATAAAAAATGCAGAAAATACCAAAAAATCCATAAACTGAAACAGGGGAAAAATGCATGAGGAATATCATGCAAGAAAAAAAAGTGCAAAAAGACAAAGACAAGATAGGGAGAAATGACACGATCTACAGAAGACCAATCCCACAAGTCTTTGCAATAGGCCACATTCATAATGAATTTTACGTGGTATTGGACTGAAACTAGTTTGCAATGGGTGCTCATGTAGGAGAATATCATTAAAAAAAGATAAAGGTCATTTGCATTTGAAGAGACTCCACAAATTAGCCTCAGTTGCAAGCTAGATCCAGTCTAATACCAAGAATACAAATAAAGTTATGCTCATAAATATTTGTTTTGTATTGTGCCAAAACTGAAGTTCTAATAAGATAAGATTTGGTTAAACATCTATTGAAAAAAATTAAGGGGAAAAAGTTTTACATAACGTTTCAATGACTCCATGTCATTATTTCCAAGTGAAGAGAGAATAAAAATTTTGACAACTTAATATATACCATGTGAGGCAGTAAAATGTAAAAATGTGCATGTATAAGGTGAGAAATTTAAATAAATAGTTTTGTGCATATGGAGTCTCAAGTTCTAAAAAGAAAAAAGGATAGAGCAGAAAAGAGTCAAGATCAAACTGGAGTACTCACATTATGAAGGCACTCTGGAAGTTGTTGAAATTCAGATCCATCTTTTAATCCTCGCACACAGGCCAGCAGACAATAGAGACCATGCTGTAAGTTTCCTTTCTTCTGTTTACAAAATGATTGCAACCATATTTACGAATAAAAACAAATGAAAACTCATTTCTTGCAGTTACATGACTTTTGTACTTATAACAGACTTACTGTGGGATTACTTTATGTAATATATATCTCTGTCAGTTATTAGACAGCTGCATTAAGTGTGTGGTAATTTGTTGCAATTTGTCGCTGACGTTGTGTTACCCAATGATGAGACCTCAAAAAATATCATATAAAAATAGTTTGTGATACCACAGTATCCTCTTTGATTAAATCCTCTTGTATCCTACTGTGATTATCCTTGCCACTACCAACAAATTTTGACCGCGCTGAAGCTTGTTAAGAAGGTATACAAGAATCTCAAAAATAGTGCAACCTAGATTAAAGCCAAGCAGATAGTTTTATTTCGTTGAGGACACTCATGTCAGCTATCTGATTTCAGGATCACATGAGAAGTAGGGTTGCCCCAAAAAGCAAACTACAATCACTGAAGATCTAGTTCGTAAAGTGACTGGTCATCTCTAATTAACTTTCTGTTGATGGAGTCTTCCATTTATACCCTTAGGCAGAAACTTCTATCCCAAATGGAGAGAGTGAGATATCTTCTATTCCTACCTTGAATCTGAAAAAAAAATGACCCAAAAGATAAGTTATTAAGAGTCAAAGAAAACACAGGCTTTCAGTAACCTGTTTACATCTTTGAAGGGGTGCGTGGAAAAAAAGCCCTAAGAGAGTCTATATCCCATGTCAAATTCTCCTTTTCAGTGTAAGGAAGTCAAAAGAAATTTACTAGGGGAATCTTGCAGTCTATCAAATGTCACTTAGGGTCCTTTTCCATGCACCCCTTCATTTGAAGTTTTTCAAATAGTTCTAGGACTCTATACTATCACACTAACAAACTTCTGTTATATACATTAGAGTATATACTCACTACTCCATACTCAAAATGGGAATTATTCCCCTGAATTAGTTTTCACATAAACTACATGTATTAAAACTTTGCCAAACAGTTTCTCTCTTTATTTTAAATTTGTATCATTTGGACAGACTATCCATCAACAAAAATAAATGATTACAACACACATCTTATGAGGAAGAGGCAATAAAAAGTTTTCTTCTAAGAGAGCAGGGCAACAAATTCTGCAATCTGATTGGTTCTTAACACGGTCCAGATTTTCCTATCCATGGGATGTGTGTGTGTGTGTCTGGAAAAGGTCAACATTTAAAAAACGAGCTATTTATTGGCTTAGGTTCAGTCTGTATGGTGAAAAATTGTGACCTCAGACTTAAAAATGTTGCCCTTGGTATGCGGCTTTGCAGTAGTTTCAAGCCCAGATTTTCACAATAGGGTCCTCCCAGCTGACAGATGACATATAGTTGTTATCCATGTTTGTTAAAAACTCTTTCAGCTGCTAACTATATTCTAGCCTATAAAACCGGCATGATTTTTGGCGCAATGTAGGTAAACAGAGGTGGGGTTCAGAGTCACCTAAAATTTACGAAAATTTAAGGTGGCTCTGAACCCCATCTACAAAATTGCACCTTATTGTGCTTATCAAATGTTAAACATAAAAAATTCACTGTGCCGTTTTCAAATAATAAGCTCCCAAAGCTGTAATTAAGGGTGGTTTTAGCAAGTCAAACTGTTGCTGTGGTAACCTATTGTGCTACGAACACGATACCATGATTGTAGCATTAAGAGATAAAAAGTGACTATAACGATCTATAACGACCCATCAAAATCTAAGTGCTGAAATCTGTTTTGAGCCACCATTTAAGCTTAAGCTTACCTCTCAGCTTACATTCCAAAGCTAAGCTTAAATTTAATTAATTGCAAAAAACAATCAAAATAGGGATTCACTACGATCACGATATCTGCCAATCTTACTTGATTCCTTTCTCAAATAGTAAATGCCGTTCGTGGTCAGATAGCGGTTCCTCGGGTATTTTCTCTTCAGACAGGTCAGCTGGTTCGCTTCCATCCTCTGTAGACTGTGAAGTGTTTTGGTCGACTTGACCGGAATGTTTGTTGTCTTTAGCCGGGTCTACTTCTTGAACGTTGCTATCAGGTCTTTCTTCATCAAGTTGCACATCTGCAGCTGCACTACTTTTCATCCTTTAATATAAATAAACAGTAGCTTTAGTTTCAAAAATACAGGCGAGTCTGAGAGCATTTGGTCACGACATTTTATCTGCACCTCGCAACAATCCTTGTTCAGGTTACACTTCATGTAACTTGCATGGAAGAACTAGTGGATACTCGAACGGTCCCGTGAAACTTTGCAATCGCTCCAGTTGCTTCCAGTTGCAAAACACGAACAAGAGGAGAAGATGGAAGGACAACCTCTCGTCAGCCTTACTTCAATAGATATTCACGAATCCGAGCCAAAAGTCTTCGACGATCACGAAGCATTCATTTCGCTCCTTTCCGAGCACGATGTGGAAACCTCCAGAGGGAAACTGCGTGTAACTCGGCAGGGAAAAGAGGGGAAGACTGCCATCGTGACGTTCCACGATATTGGACAAAATCACACATCAGCATTTCTTGGTTTCTTCAACTTCAACGAAACGCGGCCCCTTCTAGATCAGTTCTGTATCTACCACATCGATGCTCCTGGCCAGCAAGAAGACAGCGAGGACTTGCCAGCTGAATACTTGTACCCCACAATGGACGAGTTGTCTGACATGGTTGGAGAAGTTGTGAATTTTTTCGACATCAAACGATTTATTGGCTTCGGTATTGGCGCCGGAGCCAACATCCTCTGTCGATATGCACTGTGGAATCCTACCCGAGTTGAAGCCCTAGTTTTGGTAGAATTAGTGGCTTCTAATGGAGGGTGGATCGAGTGGGGATACCAAAAAGTAAGTTTGCGCTGCATGCTCGTGCAAGAAGTACGAAAGTTATGCACATTTTGTTCTAACAAATGTGCAGATCCGCTACTTAATATGAGCTCGGCGAAGATATCAATTATTTATCACATTTATGCGTTTGCTATAGAATTACGCCGTTACAGTAATTCTTGCTCGTATGTTTAGGCGAGATTTTCGTATAACCTCATTTTTTATATAATATGCATGCTGTTGTTGATAACGATAGTAAAGTGTACTTAATAGTGCGAATGATATGGGCAGGGTGTTGGGAGAGATGACAAGGAGTGGAAACAACTGCGAGAAAAATTCAATTTCCCTGTTAATAGGGCGCACCTGCATCAGTCAGATGTGTTAATTTACTTTGGTGTTGCATTGGCAAACATTCAAATCTGTTTGGCTTATTGCATATCATGAATAAAAACAGGGTCAAGAAAATCACTGAATGGGATATGGAAAGAATGGGCAAAGAAATCTGGGAAAATTTCCTTTAGAGAGGAGTTGCTGTGGAACTTTGGGTACAAATTATTTCCACAACTTGGCCTCGCATTCAGGATTCCTCTCAGTGTTCAACTCTCCTACATTTTGGTCCTTGAAATAATCCCATAAACACCCACACTGTCAGTATTTGTTAAAACAAGCTTTCATTTTATTTTTTGGCTGATCCAAAGCTACCTCCCCATCACATAGGTCTTAAGATGTTATCTCAAATTATGCAGTACTTAAAAATGCAGTAATGTGGTCTAAATGTTGCTGTACTTGTATACGGTATGTTTTTGAACCTAACTTTTGCACTAAACCTGGTGTTTATTCTGTAGATGTGTGTCAAACAGCTGCAAAGTAAGGGGCTGACAACCTTTGTGGAAGACTATCTACTCTGGCATCACTTTGGTAAGAAGACAAAAGAAGAAAACCTGGACCTTGTGCATGCCTTTAAGCAGAGTCTCCACACAGTCCTGTCCCCTCGCAATCTCTCGTTATTCATTAACTCTTACCTGAGACGTACAGACCTTCAGATACATCGCCCAGAACCTGGTAGTTCAAAGAAAGTTCAGTCCTTGAAGTGCTCAATTTTACTGGTAACAGGAAACAACTCTCCACACCAAGATGATGTGATTGAAACCAACTCCAGATTGGATCCAACGATATCCAACTACTTCAAAGTGTCAGATTGCGGCGGCATGCCACTGGAAGAACAGCCTCATAAAGTGGCAACTTCACTCATTCTGTTCCTTCAGGGCCTGGGCTACTGTAAGTTTAGTGTACTAATGTAAGATTCACTGTTTAGAAATTAAGGCATAAAATATGCGAAATACAGCCTTAATTTAACAATGCTCTGTTTCAGCAAAAGGACACAAACAGTCATACTTGGAACCCAATATGCAAATGAAATTTGAAAATACATTGGACACACCTGGATAAGGCTAATTTGCATCTCACAGAAACATTGTGTCAAGAAGGTGCTGTGAAAGGGTGCTAGATTTTTTCACTGTTTATTTTGTTGCTTTTTTTACATGTTCAATTTTTTTACAGGTTTGACTGTATACTGATTACCAGAAATGTTGGTGAACCATACTTATTTAGAAAATATTGTTCTTATTATTTTTTTTAGTGACTCGCCTTCATACAAATCCCCCAAAGGTGATGCCTGCAGCAACAAAAGAACCAAGTCTCTGTTGACCCCAAAATTGCAGGAATTCTAACCTTATGTGTGGAAATCATACCAGATTGGTGGGACACACTATCTGTCATCTGCTTTTCTTGCAATGCTGCAGGCATTGCAAATATTTTAATAGTTGAAATGTAGAGTCAAAGTCCTTAAACTCTTGCTGCAGTGAAGTCATTATTTCCTTCTAATAAGAAAAATGTTTAAGCTCTATGAAGTTATCCTCTTAGTCAAAACCAATTTATTTGAACCTGCTGAATACATTTTTTATGGGTGTCTTGTTATTATTACAGACATTTTTTTGACCCCAGTTAATGTGCATCTCTTGGACCAACTCTTATTAATAATACTAAGAGACACGTCACAAGTAGGAAACCTTCTGTGGTCCCTTGGGTTTAACTCCTACCTAAAAGCAATTTGAATTGAGTCACATTTATTTAACAATTATCAAGTATAGAGCAACTGTTAATAATAAATTGAATCAGGCAAATTAAAAAGAATTTTAAATTAAAAAGTCTAATTTTTCTTATATGGTAATATTTTGGGCCAGGTTGTTCAAACAATGAATAAATGAATACTACACACCGAGGAGTGAATCATACTCACAGGCAGTATTTTAGTCAGACAAACTACATTATCTACTGGATAACATTCTTACAAAGCATCAGTCAGAGAGCCTTTGAATGTCTGGGTGTTAAGCGAAATGTCTCCATATCTAGATGTACACCTAAAACAGTCGAACAAGAATTTTGTTGATCAGTGTACTTTATCATATGGATAATATTTTTGCACAAAATTTCACAGGAAGTAAGTTAGTTGTAACTGTAAATTGTGGACAGTAACATACTTTAACATGTATGTTTAAAAAGAGAGCTTGTTCCAAGTTCTCAGATTATGGAGGTAGAGTACATGTATAATAATGGTAAGCTCTTGACGAGTCAAATGTTTGGAAGACGTTTTGCTCACTCTTGAGCTTGAATTAGTTCATTAACAGCATTGCACAGGATGTAAAATTTCTTGTCTATTTAATGATTTTCAATAAATTAAGCCATGTTTTTTTGTCAGTCTGATTTGTGAATATCAGCAACTTTACCTCTGTTAGAAATCTGATACAATGCCTTGGAGACCACTGCTACCTTGCCTTATTATCATGATATTGTGTTATGAATCATTCGTATTTATGTGAGTGGCAATGGGTCTAAGTGTGCTGTGATGAGGGCAAAACGTAAGCCCTGCCAAATGGACTTGCAAGAAATCACAAGTAGATTCAAGTTGACCTTGCACTGAGACTTACGTTTGGTGGCCAAACGGACTTGCAAGTACATGCAAGTTGCAAAAAACCACCATTTTTCAGGCAGACATATGCTGAATTTCATTGGCTATTAAAAGGTTAATGGATGTCAGTAAACTTGGATTGACTTGGGTTGGCTGGCCAAATGGTAAAAAACGCGAGTCCCCTTGCATGCAAATATGATCTCAATCAAAGTAAGTGCAAGTCAACACAAGTGTTTGCAAGACTTGGTTAGGGGTTTAGTGTGCAGTGTGACATATTGTGATTTTTGTATATATGAAAAGCCATTGTTAAGAGTGGCTTAACCTGTATCGCATATAAATTTTGAAAGGAATGACAACCTCCGCAGCACCCTGTAGCATCAGTCAAGTCAGACACCACAATCTACAAACTTAGATTTCTTGTCCAAAATTTCACCAGAAGTTAGCTATTTACTGCAAATGGTGGAAGGCAGTTTCATTGTAGTAAATTTAGTGCCTCAGGCTTGCATCAACTTGTTCCAAACTCTCCAAACTCAGAGGAACATATTCTGATTAAGATTAGTATATGAGATTTTTCCCTTTCACTCCCTAAACTTCATACATTGTAACAACATTGTAACACTGCCCGCAAGGCAGTTGTTTTTGTTAGTCTGTGAGTGTGTAGAGATGACAGAAAGACAATAGATATCAAGCCAAACTGACACCAAGTGAGCGGAGGACCTGCTCAATTTCCTTCAGGTTATAAGAAGCAGGAGAACTCTCAATAATACTTTTTTTTCTTCAACTCACTCCCAAAAGCTATGGAAGCTCAGTAGTTGGGACTATTATAAATATTACATATCTTACCTGCTTTGATTAAGGTTACTGGTATCTTTTCTGTGTAGAAAACTGGCCTTAAAACAGTGGATGGTATGTAATAATAACTTAATTTGGTAAAACTACAGAATGGCAATAGAATATATCTGACAGTATTTGCAAAAACATGCCTGCAGTTGACTCTAAGACAATCCCAGTGGCTAAGAGTGATCTGACCACCCTCCTGGCTAGGAAAAAAAACCCATGTATAGGCATGTGACAGGGATGTCTCCAGCAGGGTGCCATGTCAACAGAGAACATTCAAGCAATCTTAAACAACTGAACAAACACAGTCAATAACAAAATTATTTGGCACCCAAATGGCCAAGTCTAACTAAGTCGAGGTGTCAGTACAAGACACTCTCCCATCCCCCCTGCTTTTGACAGCTGGCTCCCAACAAGCCAGCAGCAGATAGCCTATTGACTGGGCCATTCGCCGGACCCAGCCTTGACGGAGCCCCCCACCCCCCTAGGTTTGGAGTCACCAGCTAGGCCTGGATTCGGATTGCTGCGAATACAGTCATATATATTATTTGATAGATGGATGGATGGACGGACGGACGGACGGACAGATAGATGGATAGATGGTGAGGTTTCTCTTTATAACACAGATACAACAGATTATATTTTTCAGAACAAATGTTGATGTTCTACTACTATAAGGATAATTAAATTGATGCTGTTGATAAAAATTGATTTTTATCGACTGACAAAAAGGTTATTCCCGAAACGTCTCATTTCCTTTATTATAGGAACATTAAGAAAGAAAGACAAATGAAACTGACTAGATTTATATTTTCACGACGTTTCGAAGTCATCGTAACTCCATTATCAAGTGATAAATAATTACAAGTGCTAGAGTTTAAATAGATGGAAAGCATAATTTGCATACTGGGTGTTGTAAAGAATGTTAGACAAATAACTTTGCCTTGATCGAGTCGCTTTGGACATAAAGAGAGGGTGTCAATTCCCTAATGTATAGCATTTCATAAACTAAACAGTCATGTTTAGTCTTGCATTTTCGTAAGACTGTAAAGTGCTGATTGATATTATCAGGCAAACAATCGTGTTTATTATTGAAATGTTTCTTGATGCTAGACGAATTAAATTTATGTTCCTCACAATGTTCGTGTAGGTGCCTCATCGTAAAACCGATATAGTTTTCATCACAAAAACTACATTTAAACTGATAAACTACATGTTCTTGGTTAACTATTGATGGCTTCTTTTCTGTGGTCTTGAGTTCGTCCTCTAACTTCTTACTAAGAAACACAAGTTGGAAACTAACGTTTATTTTGCTTCCAAGGTTGTTAAGCTGACGTCTAACGATATCAGCTGCTTTCTGATCTTTAAAGGATAATGCTACTCGCGCAATGTTAACTGTGGTCGAGTTCAGTGTTGTCTGTGTTGGAGACAGGAACATTAGCACTTTTATAACATTAGCATTATAGGAACATTAGCACTTTTTAAACACAACTTACTACTATAGTTTGCCCAGTTACATACGCTGTACTAAGGGACTAACAAAAACTGATTAGTTCTCCAACTACTGTTTAATATGTAACAAAAGACAACCAGCATGGAAAAACGGACATTTTATTTCATATATTAATTATAATATCTGTATTTACACTATATATTTGGCAATACTTTGAATTGAAATTTATAAAAATTAACACGTGACATGGTCTTTGATTGGCTGCTTAAAGGGTTTGCACAAGGAAAAAGCATGACAAAAAGACCTTCACTATCTGGCAAAAAGCCACATTTTTATGCCTAGAGAAAAGACATGATCTCGATGGATTGAACTGTAAAAGGAAATTTAAACCATCCAAGTACTGAGAAATGTTTATCAAGTTTGGAAGAACTAGAAACTACTCAATTTCTACAGCATTTCTGGTTTGATCAGGCTTCCAGTTATATTTCTCATATTATAATGAAATACTCGTTTATTTTCAATTTCTTACACAAAATACCGGTACCTTAAAAACAGAGAGAAAAATTTCATTTAGTTATTTTGGAAAACAATATTTTGTGCTTAGATATCATGGATGCAAACCCAAAGTTTGAATGAGATAAAAGTCCCTACAAAATCCTGGCTTACAGCACAAATTTGCTCAAACATAATGGTCTGCATCAGTCTATGTAAACATGTGTTACCTAACTCCTTGAAACAGCTTTAAGCAATGTGCAATTGGTAATTCTTTCAATTAGTTTGGAAATATTACATAAAAAAAATAATATTTAAGAAAAAAAGATCAACATAAACAATTAAAAAATAAACCGTTCTTATCTTATTAAAAAATAAATATCAATATTTTCTGCAGACATCTCTCCATGCCAATGGAATATTTCTAAACAATGAAAACTTGTCAAAGATACTGTTTGGCAGAATGAAGTTATCTGACTATGAATGTCAAGTATAATATTATGTTGTCCAGCAGCTGCGTTCTCATTGTCATTTGAAAGATAGAATCTTTGCATTTAGTCTGAAAAAGTCTTTAAATACTGAGGACTGGAAGGAAAGCGTTCTTTAACAGGAAGTGACCGAGTATTCTAATTGTTTGTTACTAGCACTTTTTGACACTTCGATTCACTATCTTGCTATCAACTGTATTTACTTCTTAGACATCAACTTGTGCACCCCCAAATTTCCTTTATATCTTTGCTGTTAACATGATCTTTCAGGATCATGACCATTTGGAAGCATACTGTCCACAAATAAACATGCCACTCAACTAGTGACTTGGATGATATGTGCAGGGGTCAAGTCTGTTGTGATGAACCAAGACCCAACTAAATTGTTTGAAAACATCCTGGTCATCATTGTTGGTACTGCCATCACTCACACTGAGACAGAAATATCAACCTGGAGAATAATGTTGATAAGAGTGAATTTATTATAATAACACTTTTATAAAACTGACACCAAAATATCACTGTGAAAATAAAATTAAGGCAGTGGCTACACTATACAATGTAGGTTTTCACTTGCATAGAATGGTTGTCAGTTTATGTGAAAATGGAGATGAAACAAGGGGAAGATCTCCAGAATTACTCTTGCAAAACATCTGAATGTGCAATAAACCACTTTATTATCTATTTTTGGCTTCATTTTTCTCAAAAACAAGGGGCAAGAAAATCAAAGTGGCTATGAACCTATCAAGTTGGAAAATGGATCGTTTCTAACCAGTGACAATTTTGATGACACTGACTTGAGGTCAGTATAATCTGAAGGTTAAGTTAAAGTTAAAGCACACTGGCATTGTTAAGAAATATTAATAGTGCAAAATGTAAGGGTAAGAGAGTGCACAAGGAGATGTAACACTGTTGAAAGTATTCACATTCAGAAAGTTATCAGTCTGTGAGACTGAGTTACCTTCGTCTGAGAGATTGAGGCAATTGAAAGGTAAGTGGTGCTTGTGCGATCACAAAAGCAAGTAATAGTTCACATTTTCATATTTCTCTAATTTTCAGGCTTGATTTTTGCTGCTCTCGATTACAGAAGTCAGGTCTACAAGTGCCCATGGGATTCTCTTGAAGAAATTATAGCTAGTAATCGAACCTATTCCGCTTTAAGTGGTATCTTTTAGGGGCATAATGAAGCTCAGACAACGTCCACACAAGTCTCCCATAGGAGTTAAATTCAAATTTTCTGAAGAGCATTCCTTGCGGCTTTTTCATATGGGAGCTCCCCCCGGGTTTCCAAATGTCTAACAGGAAGTGATGGAGTGAAGGAGTGATGGAGTGAAATTGGGCCCACCACTTCAACTTGGAAAATAATAAAAGTTAAAAATGAGGCGATTAATATGTTCAATTAAATTGTAGTCTACATGTAAAATTTGAGGCACTCTGGTGTGGAAAAATTGGCCTCCTAAAAACTCAATTAACCCCACCACCTCCCCCTTGCATGTGTTTATCAATTTGAAATTATGTACTATCATGATGCTTTAACACTCACATGGGACCACCAGAGTGTGGGGACCACTCTTTCTAGTCTTCAGCACAGAGTACTGCCACAGAAACAAACAAGAATAAAACTTATGTGAGGAAGAACTGTATTTTTAACATTATTTGTAACATAATTATTACAACTATTTTAGGTTTCACACGTGTAGGAGAGCCACTGGGTTGTGCTAAAAAAATTAGACTTGATTTAATACTACCGAATTGATGAAGGGCTCAGGGCTTTGTGCCTGTGACATGTTATAACTGATGGTGACCTCAAGTGGCTGTCTGGTAAATCATCCAGTAAAATCTACTGCAACCAATTTCGGCATATTGCTTTTGAGTAATGTATGTGTTTGGGCTTACCCAAGGAGGGACACTGGAAAATTTGATTTGGAGAGGGGAGAATGGAAATTATCTGACCCCCCCCCCCACAATATTGAGAAACACTGAAATTTATTTATACATTGTTATTTAACAAATGGTTTGATAACAAGTTGATACTACAGAAAATCAATTTCAACTGATTCTCACCTTTTAATATATATTCAGTGAGCAGACTAGGAACAGTAGGGCTGTCTGCAATAAGTGCTTCCATAACTAAAATAAAGTTCACAGTTAATTCAAGTCATTCAAAAGGGGGCTGACTTAGATGGTCACAACCAGGTAAGTTTGTTTCGTTTGACCTCTAACCCATGAGAAATTGTGCATCCAGAAAGTCACAGTGATGCTTCAAAAAATTAATGACCATCATTGTTTTTGGATCTATCAGCTTTTATCTCTTGCTACTTTTCAAGGGTTGAAAATCTTTGAGGGCAGCTACTTTTGGTTCACTAAAATGTGCAGTAAGCAGGGAGGAACCAGGGACACCTCAAAACCTCCACCGCCATCAGCCTGGATGATGAGCACTGCAGGCACGACATTCTAGGGGGTAGGGACCATATATTTTTTTCTCCATTTTCCAAAGTTGAACACACTTCAGCAAGTACATGTTTACTTGAAATGAATGTTCTCTGTTACATCTGGGTGATCATTTTACAAATTACTCTCTTACGCAGCATTTGCAATGTATGTTAAATCTTCTCCACAGTTGACAATCACTGAAACAACTACTTAATATCTATTACTAGTAGTAACCACAGTTAGAAAGTGCAGGCCTGAATGCACTCAAAGAACTTTGGGAATGGGCAGAGAAGGAAATTAGATATTTGAAAGATCACTTTATTGAAAGCGTGACAGAAAATTGGCATTACTTTCAACTCTCACCAAATTTGGACCCCCCTCTGGAGAGTTTTGTCAAGTTGGCTAATTAAATATTCAAGGAAGAAAATGGCAGCCAGTAACCAAGGAATTTTTTTTGTTTGTTTTTATTTTTTATTGACAATTACACTGTTTACAAAAAGATACAGTACTCTACTTACATTACTTACAACTCGATCCTACATTTTTTACACCAAATAGAAAAAAAGAAAGACTGACTACTTACAAAGGAATGTTTATTTCCTCAAAATTGAGGCAACATCTTTCACAGATGGAAGTCAGGACATTTGTGAGAATACAGAGAGTAAGTTGGGACCGTTTGCTGGCTGCTAAGGGTGAAATTAGCCAGAAGCAAGCTTTATTTTTGTTTCCGTTCTGAACACACATGGTGAACAATTATCGTGTTGTTACGCGTTGTTATGCTGTCTGTTCTGTTCTTTCTTTCGATCTCTTTTCTAGCCTGCCGAGGTCATTTTTTCATCTAAATCACATAAGGAAAGTTTCAAAAAGATGTTCCCATTCAAGGTTTAGCTCTCAGGCAATAATTCTGGGATTTTTTGACTGAAACGTTGGCTTGTGTTGCTATGGGTGACCGTGGCTACTTCGTTGAGTCAAGCAATGATGTGAGGTGAAAAATTAATTCTTACTAATTAATTCTGGATTCTTCCATTTTGCTGAAATCTTAACACGATAAAGCTGGATTCTTAAGGAATAGATTGTACTTTTGCTGATGTGTGATAGCTATTAACCCTAAAGTGTTATATCAATTCAAGATTTTTGTTGACTCTAAAGGAAAAATATCTGTAAAAGGTCATTTCATTGGCGATTCAAATGAACATAAATTTATATATGTTCTGAGCTCAAGTTTTAGTGAGAAAAAAAAGAAATTTTCAATAAACGTTACGTCCGCGAATGGGCAAGATGAACCAAATTGTGCGATGTGATTGGCTACCTAAGCGGGCAAGATGAAGCAATCTTGCCCGCTCGGGACTACCTGTTGTATTTCCGTGAAAGCCGTATAATAAATCCTTTATTGACCAAGTTTGTTTGGTCAAGATGGCTGGATACTGGCCTTATTATTTTTTTGCAAGTTTATGGACCTTGACTTCGTTTCGGTCCATAAACACACAAAAAAAGAACTTGGCCAATATTCAGCCATCTTGACCTCACAATTGGTCAAGAACTCATATTATTATGAAGAGTTAAAACACCACGCCAATATTTTGGAGGGTAGGTGCCGTAAAGGTAGCAATGGAGGAGACAGCACTCTCCTCAGCAGCAAGGAGGTCACCATGGCAACCGAGCCACAGTCCACCTCCCAGGCACCCGTCAACACATCACTGAAAGAAACCAGTGTGTGGAGTATAGATACTTACCCCAAAATATGGGAGGGAGGGAGGGTAAAGAAGCAAGCAAGCGAAAAGGCAACTCAAGCCAAAGCACATGGCAATGCCCCTGCAAACCTCCCTGGAACCCCTCCAAGTATCCCAGGCAACACCGCTGTATTGGCTTGGTTTTAACTTTGCCTAAATTATATTTAGCCTCATAAAATAAATACTAACAAAAAATTCTACTTATTAAGGGGGGTAGGGAGGATTGCAACCCTCTCAACCCCTCCCCTGGATCAACCTCTGCTAAGTACCGGTACCATATTCAGGTCAACCCGATGTAGTAATATAAGTCAAGCATGTCTTCAAATGATTATGAGTCAATACTAAACAAAGGCAAAGTGCTCAACATATTGCCTTGGGAATAAGGGTAATCTGTAATGAATGTTGGATGACTGGAGTAACCTATGCTTTTTGATATTTTTCACTGTTCTCATATTGATTTTGCCCTTATCTAGACTAGTTAATAATCACATTCAGTAATAATTACAGTATCTACTTATATGAGAAGCTTACTTGTTAGACAACAGATGGAATAAATACTTACTTTCAATCAACCTCAACAATACTTTGGTGCTGGGACCTCCACCAAATTCATCATAAGGAATCACTGTGGTTAAATACTGATAAAACAATAACCAAAAGAATATTTTCACATTTATTATACATCTCATAAAATCCTGAATGTGATTGGGGGCAGTACTTTTGTTTTCTTCAGCATTTGCAATGTTAGTCTGATTTTACAGTGCCAAAATTCACAACTAGACAAACAGGAGTCATGTTTACTGTGTTGATATTCTGCAATATCAAGTCACTGACCTGATATGGCTGGATTGATGGCCATATTTTGATGAGGTGAATATCCAGTCATACCTTTCTGGTAAATTGCACTGGCACATCAGGTTTGCTAATTCACATGAACCATAGGTCAACCAAATGCCACAAAAGCATACCAAAAAGGTGTGATTATGTATTATAATCGTATCTATAACAAATTTCTGGATCGTGATTGGTTCTCTGGACGCCTATTTATCACATAATCAGGGCATGATCATGGGTGTCCAATTACAGGTGTCTGATCTGAACTTTTTGTAATTGGATACCTGTAATTGGATACCACATGATTTTCATGTCAACTATGTTTGCTTTAATGGCTTCCTTTGCAATGTTTTCTACAGTTTTTAAAACTGTTACGAATAACGCTACTGAGGTTTTCAATCAAAAGAAATTCTCAAAAACATTTTTAATTACGAAATTTGTTATATATACGATTAATTAGTAATTGGACCTAGTGTCGTACAATTCAGGGTGTAATCGTGCTCATAACTTCAAATCGGCCTCACGCTTTGCGCTCATCCGATTTTGAAATTACTCGCGCGATTAATCCCTGAATTGTACTCCACTTGGTCCAGTTACTATTACTAAGTACAAAACTTATCAAGGACCAACTGCTGGTATATGCATGAAATGTTTTGGGTATATTGTACCTTAAGTCAACGAAACATTTTGGACACTTTTTTGAATTTCTTTAGACTGAAATACTATTAACAAGCATATTTTGTTGAGTTTAGAAAAATTACAGAGAACTACATTGGTCATAATTTAAATATGTTTTGAGTGTGTAAGTTACAATAGCTAACTAGGCTAAATGTTTGAGGTACGTACATGAGAAACTGAGTTGGTCAACGACATGAAGGCCTTAGGAAGGAGGATGTCAAATATAAAGTCAGTGAGATTTGTCTTTTCTCAAGATCATTCCCATACAGCCTCATAGTCATTACAATAGAAACTACTGCTGTTAGCAATAAATTGCACTGTTGTTAAACCACTATTATTATGGAATCAAACCAATGTTTAAATTACCTTTCCTGAATTAGCAGACAATCCTTTTTTCCCTTTTCCTTGGCTAGACTGTATTTCTCGTATTCTTGATTGAACAGCTAATAATGTCGAGATAAAGTTATTTTTTATTTCTTTTTCTCTTTCTAAATCCTCTCTAAGTGTCAATTCCTCAACAAGAACATCTGAGTACTCTTTGACATAAGCAGCCATCTCCTGTTTTAAATCTAAAAGTTCTCCATTTGAAAGCTCAGAGAGCCCTGCAAGGAAATAATTCTAATAAAAATCATAACATCTGTGACTATTATTATTTGCCTTCTATAAAAAATAATTGTTACTCAACACCATTAAAGTGCTACTGCAATCAAAAATACACTTTTTCTTTCTTTTTCTTTCAGAAATCACAACTACCAGTACATATTCAAATAGCAATTGTAACAAATTGAAAGTCAAACTTCCAAAGAAAAGTCTGATAAATTAGGCTGTCTGCCACAACTCAAAGTTTGAAAGAACAACACAAATCTCTATAGTAGAACTTTACCCTGATAATCATCATCTTATTATTTGACTTGTAGATGTGATTATAATTATCACGACGTTGTGTGGAGAAGTTACTCATACCTTATTACATAAAATTTTTGTGACATGTTAATTTTGCAAATTTCCCAAT
>CM042750.1:13227176-13272633 GCA_022496165.2 Catalaphyllia jardinei | reverse complement strand
GCACTAAAATTTACACTTCAGAGTTAATTCTCTGTTACATCATTTGTCTACAAATATATCAGTTGTGAATATTGAAAGGTCATACTTCAATTAACTCTGCCTATGAATTTGAGCCTGATGTTTTTTTTTTTTGTTCAACACGGGTTTAAAAACTCAAAATTTTACAAAGAATGTATGAACTCATTAGCGCTTTTGACAATTTCTCCTTCAATATTACACACAAAGAGCTAAGAATTTCAGCATGTATTAAGTTTTACTAGCTCTTTAGCTACCTAGAGTCAACTCACATCTAATGTGGCTAAATGTAATTTAGGCAAAGTTAACCTCGAAGCAATGCTGGCCAGCAGTTTCTCCAGCTATACTAGGGGGGACCCAGTGCCTTTGGCGGGGGCTCCTCGTGACTCTTATACGCAGTTGCTTGCTTGCAGTTCATCGCAAAGTGTTTTTGCAATAGCTCGTTGTTTGCATGCCATTTTGTGTCTTGGTTTTCCTGCTTGCTTGCTTGCTGTTTTTGCTTGCACAATGACTGCCCGTCGAACCAATAATAGTTTGGCCGCTAGCTTGGAAGGAGAGAGTTGATCATTGGCTACACCTCCGCTCACTGAGTCGTCTGTTCCTTTGCCACTTGCGGCTGCAGCAAATTCGGCGCCACAATCAGCCTCAACGGTTTCCGCCCCAGTTATTGCTGCTGGTGTTCATGGTCCTGCGCTAATTGCTGCAATCATCGATGCCATTAAGGCCTCTTTAGCGGCAGACAAAGGCCCTGGCTCTGCTTCCAGTAATTTGTCTGCAAATTCAGCTAGCAAGGCGCAGCTGTCTGCTTCTGGGGGTGTTCCCCCATCGCCCAACCTGTCCCAGCAAACAGCGACATTTCTAGCTTCTGGAGGTGCCTTTCTAGGCTTACAGGCGATAACTTTACCATCAGTGTCCCAAGGTAGGCCTAATTGTATTGTGCCATCCTTTATTGCCTTTTTTGCAACCTGGTGCTCGCTGATTTTGAGCACCTCGACCACGACCGGTGCTTCTGTCCCAGTACCATTCAGCAATAGCTCCTTGGTTGCTAGCTTGCCGTTTCGACCGCCGCTTCAACAACCGTTTGTAGTTGGCCCTGGTTTCTCATCCATTCTGGCAAAAATGGTTAGCCAAATTGTCGCTGGGAAGTACGTGGACTTAAGGGACTTGCTGTCGGTCAACATCATTCAGACTGAGCTGGAGTCGCAAGCATTCCTTGACGGGTGCTTAGTGTTTTGCCAAGTGCTAAAAAGCAATGCCGTCGCATTGAGGACATCGTGACTTGGTCCGAAGCGTTCACAATCTTCACGCTGATTCTCACATCTTATTTTCCTCACCACTGGAAAGACTTAACCTTGTACAAGCTTCTCATCTTACGCACGTACCGTCAGTTCAGTGGTCGCGTTTGGCTGGCTTACAATCAGGTGCGTTGGGGAGTTCACTGCTGCTCATGTTCCGGAAGTTGAGAACAAAATTGCTGATGCTATCTCTCGTTTCCGTTGGCAGGAGTTCAGACAGGTGGCCCCGGAGGCTCAGTCTTCCCCTTGTGTGATTCCTCAGCTCCTCCTGAACAACTTAGCACCTCCTCCCTAGAACATTGATGTTTCCACTTCCTGGCCCAGGGTTTGGCTCCTTCCGCCCAGAGAGCATATGCGTCGGGTCAATTCGGGTGAATTCTGCTGTCAGGCTGGAAGGCTCCACCCCAATGGCTCACCTTGCCCTGCTGACGAGTGGACTCTATGTTTGTTTGTTACCTTTTTGCAGACTCAATTCAGCATTCGTCAATTAAAGTATATTTATCTGCAGTCCGCTCTTTGCACATAGAGCAAGATTTTTCTGACCCGTTTCTTAATTACCTTTGGCTCCAAAGAGTGTTAAGAGGGGTCAAGCATTCGCAAGGTTCTCCAGCTGCTCAGCATCTTCCAGTTACTGACAGCCTCCTCCTGTTTATTCATTGAGCATTGGACCTCACTATTTTCGATCATTGTGCTTTTTGGGCAGCTTGCTTGCTAGATTAGTTTGGTTTTCTTTGTGCTGCAGAATTTACAGTCCCCAATTTGGCTAGTTTTTCCCCAGCCATACATCTCTTGGTGGGGGACATTGTAGTGGATTCACTCCAGTCACCCACCTGTCTCCGTGTTCAAATTAAAGCCTCAAAAACAGACCCATTCCGTCAGGGCTGCCACATCCATATTGGTCGGGGAAGGGCACCACTTTGTGCAGTGCAGCCTTTGGTGGCTTACCTCTCCTTGCGAGGGAATGTCCCTGGCCCCTTGTTTTTACTCGCAAATGGTCAATCCCTGTCTCGTTCAATTCTGACTGATTGACTGCAGCAAATTTTCTTCACAGCTTCCGCATTGGGGCTAGCCATGCATACCAACTTTATATCTGGATGCCTTCGGAAGCTCTTGCAAGCATCTCTAGTCAGCTGGCTTGACATCCGGTCTCCTTTGCCTGTGGGTATCTGCAGTACCTTCAACCTTGCACCTGAGCTAGGTACCAATTGGCGCTGGGCTTGCACTGTGGTTAGTGGTGTCACTCTCATTGTCCACTTTGGTAATCGTGTTGTCTATTTGTTGACACAATTGCTTCAGCTTGGTGCTTGGGGTTGTTGGAGTCGGAGGTTCCATTTCACCCTTGCTCGCTGGCCCCTCTTTTTTCAAGCACCTGGAGATTTGTTTGGGTGGGGGCCGCTCGCAGGGTTGCCATGGATACCTCCTCTTCATGCTAGAGCAGTGCCCGGCTTCACCAACTTTGTAGGCACCAACGCCCAAGTGCATCTATTGGTGATGAGTTTAAATGTGGCTAAATGTAATTTAGGTAAAGTTAACCTCGAAGCAATGCTGGCCAGCAGTTTCTCCAGCTATACTAGGGGGGACCCAGTGCCTTTAGCAGGGGCTCCTCGTGACTCTTATACACAGTTGCTTGATTGCAGTTCATCGTAAAGTGTTTTTGCAATGGCTCGTGGTTTGCGTGCCATTTTGTGCCTTGGTTTTTCCCCTCCCTCCCTCCCTCTGGAGGAAAGGGCTTGGTAAGTATTGGTCGGTAAGTATTCCACTGAATTGTTCAGCGTGACGGTGCCTGGTGGGGGCCGCTCGCAGGATTGCCATGGATACCTCCTCCTCATGCTAGAGCAGTGCCCGGCTCCACCAACTTTGTAGGCACCAACGCCCAAGCTCATCTATTGTAGATGAATTTAAACATGCCTATTTCTGTACGCAAAGCCGTATGCAAATGAGCAAAAATGTAAACAATGACATCAGCAGGAATCTCCCTATAAGGTACATAATCTTGGTGGTTTCATTAATTTAATTTTCATACCTGCTGCAGCTTGGCACTCATCAAAACTTGACGTCCGATTGTTTGGTTTTCCTCGGAAGACAAGAAAGATTTCATCCTCATTTTCACTATCAGAATCGGCAGCAGTGGAAGAGAGAGGATTAGAAGATTTTGATAAAACAAAGTCCTCTGGAAGTCCATTAGAATCGCTACTCCATCTTTTACTAGACTTTTGTGTGCTGAATTTTTCAGCAAGTTTATGAAAGTCAAAAGTTCTTGTTGAGACAAAATCAGCGTCCTCTTCATTTTGCCAAGCTGGCAAATTATTCTGCAATGAAAAAAAAAAACAATGAAAGAGAGACAAAGGAATTTATACTGGTGGGACATATTAAGTTTATTGCTTGACCAGCCTCCTAAACTTGTGGACAGTACAGAACTCCAGGAATACCTTAATACAATCAATTCAAGTTTATAGCAGCTACCATGTTTTGTTTTGGATCACTGGTTTACTAAATTTGGCTGGTACTTTTGCTGCTAGTTTTCCCAAACATCTCTTCCCCTTTTCTGGCTGGGGTTTTGAGTTTTTTGCTTTTCTATGGTGCTAGCAGCAATACCTCTTACTAACCGAGTTCAAGGTCCGTACCGTAAGTTACAGACCAAGTTTTTCCGCCTCCAATTTATGGCCCAAGCGCGAAGCACGCGGGCCATAAATTGTAGGGGAAAAAGGAGGATCCATAACTTACAGTACGGACCGAGAAGACGAGGTTATTAAGATATTTATTATATCTCTATTGTGTGTCTGACGAGTTCGTGAACGATTTTTATCCATGAGGAACGGCTTCAAATTTCTGAAGCAGGTCGAAAGGAAAACAAGTCAATTTGAAATCGTTTTTAAGTCGCTACTACGCTTTAGCAAACAATTTAGAGTAAAAGAAAGTGTTAAACCTTTACTTGCTAAAGTTAAGAAATTTTGGCGATAAATCACCCAACAGTTTGGCGACACAAACAACTTTAAAATTTAGCGGGCCGTGTGGGAGAGTACAGACCACTAAATTGACCAATCACAGCACACATACTAACTTAGAGATATAGTAATATCTGTTACACACCAATTTCCCCTTTACTATAAGTTATTTTCACTATGATTTGATGGTAAACTGATATTTCCTGCAAATTTAGATTGGCTAAATTTGTTAGATGCCTTTGGAAAGTCTCAAGCTGGGCAAAAGTATTCATCAACACTTTAATGAGGAGTGTTTAGCTTGTAAAACTTAAGGAAATAAAAACTAGAGTTTTATTTTTTTGTTGATTCTATTATTTCAAGGGAATTAATAGGGTATCTTAAGAAACTTGACCAAAGTATACCGGTGTGCATAGATACATGCAAAATCTATGTGTGATGTTTTTTGTTTTTCTTTTTGTCAAGTTTTAAAATAGCTTTTCTCAGCAACTAATCAGGATTTTATTGGGCAAACACATCAACTGATCAGTCATGAGGCCAATTTTACTTGCCTGATGTTTTGGTGAGGTGATTATCCAGGTGAACAGAAAGGCATGTGATTTATTTTAACAAACATTTTAAGATTTTTTTTGCTTGAGGCTTGTAGAGGCTACCCATGAGTGATTTTCTGGAAGATAGCCCTGAAGGCCTACAGTAACCTTAAACACCCCTGGGGTCAGAACATTTTAATATTGTTAAAATTTTCTAGTGCATAGGAATTTCTATATTTCTTTGCCAGTGTTTGCACATGACAGTGTCACAAATGTTCAATTTAAAGAGATTTAGAAAGGGTGCGAACTTATTACAGCTAAGAGCAAAAAAGTCAAGCCAGTTTTGTTGAAAATTTGTGCTGAGGAGAGAGACCTGTAGCTGTACAATCTATTTAAATGTAAATTTGGAATGAATTAACAGCCAGAAAGTTTACTATAATGACGAGAAGTGAGTCGAGACACCGGTGTATTAAATTCAAATAAATGTTTCATGGAGGAATCTTTCAACTTTGATTAATTTAACTTCATTATTAAAGAGATTCCAAATTGAATATAAGATCCAGAACTTAGAACACATCTGCGACAAAATTCATGGTGAGAATATGATAAAAAGGGCAAAAAGCTACTCATGAAGCAACAGTAAGTAAATGCCTAAAGATCACATATTTTCAGGCGAAAAAAGGACTTACTTTATTGCTACACGATGGGAGATTCAACGCCCTGGAGAATTTAACCTCTGTAAGTGAACCCCGCCAAGTCAAAGGCTCTCCATAAGTTTCCAGTGAAGGATCAACACGGTCTAGAATTCTGTCAACGAAAATACGTTCACGAATTCACCAAGCATGACTAAAGTTGGCCAATAAAATCAAATTACTTCTATATGAAATTTAAACCTGTCATTCGCGCAGGGCGCTCCGTCGCTTAAACAAGCTGATGTAGAGTCTGATTGCCAGGGAAAGCACGCAATTAGAGTATTGATGACACCAACAGGATCCAAAGATCTGCAGCCAAAAGGCATGTCGTCGAAACTACTTGTTTTTGCGCTATTGCTGCTAAAATCAGACCATTCGCTATCTTCTTCGGACGGTTTCCCATCCTCGCTGCCCGCCATGTTGTGTTTCAAAAAATCGTCCGAGTAAGACTGGCCCTTACCGAGACTGCGTTACCCATCATACTTTGTCAGTCTAGTGAGTTCAATATGGCGGCGGTTCCTGTCCTGAACCTTGTCACGATGTCATCGCGTTTTACTCGGCGGTGAGGTTTTTTCTTAAACATTGGCGCTCAGAGGGCACATAGGTCTCCCACCTAGATTTTAAATATTTATTATTAGTTTAGCTCTATGCAATGGAGTCAGCACCCGCGGAGAGTGGGAACGAAACATCAGATAGGAACGTCGTTGTTAACGGCGAGCTTTTGACTTCTTGCGACAGAAAGGAAGAAATTCACGATCCTGATCAGGTACAAAAAATTTACAGTACCAAGAAGGTTACAGATCTAAACGGCGTCACGATCTGCACTCAATCATGCCCAGGTACATCGGCAAGCGAGAACCATGTAACCTTAGGTCACTCTGATCAGTCAAACTGTGACCCTTCAACGACGAACATGTCAACTCCTGAGGAAAAAGAATCTTCCGAACAGGCAGGAACTTCAGATACTTATGAGAAAAGTATAAATTTAACTTATGTTGGTTATGAGTCTGAACTTCAAATGGAGGCTATCATGGCCCTTATAACGAAGGACCTTTCGGAACCATATTCCATCTACACCTATCGTTATTTCATTCATAACTGGCCCAAGCTGTGCTTTTTGGTAAGTTGAGGGGAAATTGAGCTAATGAATTATGAGATAAATGATGAAAATTTCACCAGGAAGTTTATTACAAGACTTGTTAAAATTGTTTGTGGAAAATAATTGTGCTGAAAACATTTGTGACAAATCACTGCTCCAGGTGCATTGTGGATCTTGTGCCCAAGCAATAAAAAGATGGGAGACGAGTCCATAAGAGGGACATTTCCTTAAGACCTAATGTTCAAAGTTAATATGTTGTTCATAATATGGCTTTTTGTCATGTTTTTGCAAGCCTATAATCAGTGCGACAGGATTATGGGAGGATAATTCCCTAGAATTAGCCAATCAGAGTGTGCATTATGTTGGCTACAAATGCAAGCCATATGATGTTTAATTTTACTGCCCCTGTATGCAGATGTCTGACCTACTTTTCCCTTGATTCATGTGGAAAAGTGATGTCTGCAAAACAGCTTGTTTATTGTTTCTCGGTACCCTTCAGTTACCCTTGAATTATAGCAATGAATTGAAATTTGGGATGGCAGGTAAGGTTTGTGATATTTGCTGTTCAGTTTTGATTTCACTCTTCAATTCTACACTATTCAATAATTTTTCTCTCAGAAGGAAACTATGTGGGTTTAAAAATAGAAACCCAAGGTAAATCCTAACCAGAACATAAAATATGACCTCAGCAGGGATAGCCTAATAATTATTAATTATTAGGTGAAATGAGAGATTTGGCAGAGAAGGGACACAGAGCTCAAAATAATAGTACAAGCTGTGTCCTGGTAATATCTGTAAGTAATGCATGGTGTCTCTCCAGGCCATGGATGGTGAGAGGTGTGTTGGTGCTGTTGTGTGCAAGCTTGACATGCACAAGAACATGATTCGCAGAGGATACATAGCAATGTTAGCTGTTGAGAAAGAATACAGACGACATAAAATAGGTGAGCTACAGTTACATTGACCAGAACATATGTGTCAATCTGTGTTGGCAAGCGTTCTACAATTTTGTTTTTATCTGTGCGGTTTTGGCACAAGATGTTTGTCAAACCTTTGTCATGGGAGATCTTCTTTCTGAGAATTAACTCACCTGATATTGTCAATTTTTGTTTTGAATCTTTGTTCCTAATAACTTTAGCACAGAGTAGACAAATTTCTCCTTTGACACAATAGAAACATGTTTGATTGGTTTTGATTGTTTTCAATTCTGGTCAAGGTGCGAAAAAGGAATCTGAGACACCCTTTGCAAATTACACTACTCTTCACTTTTGGTGCAAAATGCAAAGGAAACCCCTTCAAGCTTGACTTTGTTGCTTGCTTGGCTATTCTATGCTGATACTCATGAGGTCAACTTGTGGCTTGAGTCTGTGGGAAGAGGTGCATCCTAGAAACTTCTCACACACTAGGAAAAAGGGACTGTTTGCAGTCTATTTCTGTAAGAGAATTCAATTGCCAAAAGTATGTGAAACTGAACCCAATTTGTATAGTGGGCTACCATAACCATGTATATTCTCTCTATGATATAAATACCTGACCAAGCATTTATGTAAAGGGAATTTAAAAATGATCAATAAGTGTGCATGGTCTTAACATTAGACAAAACTATGTGCTTTAGTCTAAGATTGTGGGATGAAGTTGCTGTAAGTTAGTAGGGAGCTTAAGCGCACATGTTTTTGAGATGTGGACGGCAACCCAAACATTCACATTGCTAAGTATTTTTTCTCTATTAGAGATAAGTAGTAGAAAAAATCTTGGAGACAATGTGGTCCTATCAAGCAAAATGTTCTTTCCTGGTTGTCGTCTGTCTCAAAAACCTGCCTGCTTATAAGCTCCCTACTAGCTTTCAGCCACTAACCAAGAGTGGGATGTCACAGAAAAAATTTTATAATCAATGACATTGTTTGGCCAATGCATGTAAAACATGAGGGTACTGTGACAGGACAGCCTCATCCTAACAGTTTAATTTTTTTGAAGGTTCCAATCTTGTGGTAAGGGCCATCAAGGCAATGATAGAGGACAGCTGTGATGAGGTAAGATTTCCATGTTCAGTTTAACTAATTATCCTTATTTGACAATGATACAACAACAAGGTACCCCAGGGGAGCACTGATGTTAGTAAGAGTATTGTTATTCTCTCAAGAAAGAGAACATTTTTGAATTACACTACAAGTAGTCAGTTTTTGTTTCTGAAATCCTCCACGTGCAGAACTTATATTATGCAAATTGGGAGAAGAAATGAGAAGGGAATGGCAAGAGTAGACTTTCAGAAAAGTCCTTCATCTTTTTTATTCATGAGCTGCCAGGCAAAGGACTTTTCATGCTTAATTGCCACCAGTTTTAGCGACCCAAAAATTGATTGCCACTTCCCACTAATCAGAATTCTCATGCATATCTTTCAGGGACTGAATACAAGTTATAGGCCCTTTGCACTATCCGGCCACATGGTACAGAATAAATTAGGCTGGGATGCAAATAATGTGGTTGGACTTTCAAAACAAAGGAAAGTCGGGTTGGACTGGTAAGAGCTTCTTGTTTTGGAAGTCCTACTGTGTTATTTGCATCCCAGCATAATTTATTCCTTACCATGTGACCGGATCCTGCAAAGGGCCTATTAGGTGCAACGAAACATGACTTATAGTTAAATTCAATGTGAGGTGGATTGCATACACTTTTGAGATAATAGCAATGTTGTCGTCTTGGTGGTAGTTCTGCTGATTTCACTCATGAATGATCAGGTCTCGATCCTAAATTCTCATTGCATTTTAGCGGCTTACTTAAAGCTACAATTTTGTTATTATCTGTGCAGTTTTGGCACAAGATGTTTGTCAAACCTTTGTCATGGGAGATCTATTTTCTGAGAATTAACTCACGTGATATTGTCAATTTTTGTTTTAAATCTTTGTTCATAATAACTGTAGCACAAAGTAAACAAATTTGTCCTTTGACACAATAGAAACATGTTTGATTGTTTTTGATTGTTTTTGATTGTTTTCGATTCTTGTCAAGATGTGAAAATGTAATCTGAGACACCCTTTGCAAATCACACCACTCATCACTTTTGGTACGAAATGCAAAGGAAACCCCTTCAAGCGAGACAAGTCAACCTCTCTTGACTTTGTTGCTTGCTTGGCTATTCTATGCTGAGACTCATGAGGTCAACTTGTGGCTTGAGTCTGTGGGAAGAGGTGCATCCTAGAAACTTCTCACACACTAGGAAAAAAGGGACTGTTTGCAGTCTATTTCTGTATCAGAATTCAACTGCCAAAAGTATATAAAACTGAACCCAATTTGTATAGTGGGCTACCATAACCATGTATATTCTCTCTATGATATAAATACCTGACAAGCATTTATGTAAAGGGAATTTAAAAATGATCAATAAGTGTGCACGGTCTTACCATTAGACAAAACTATCGTAAGTAGTACTATATAAGAAATGTGTGAAATCCAGTAAGGAGGAATTGTATGTTGACATTGTACTTCATATCACAGATAAGGCATGTCATGTAACTTTATTTTCAGGTTGTTCTTGAGACTGAAGTTAGCAACACAGCTGCCCTTCGACTCTATGAAAACCTGGGGTTTGTGCGAGATAAAAGATTGTTTAGGTACTACCTTAATGGAGTTGACGCACTAAGGCTGAAACTGTGGCTCAGATGAGCAAACGTTTTATTGACAAAAATTTATTCTACAAATGAACTGTTCTTGTGGATCATGTCACATTAAGTTCTGTCTGTTTTGTGAGTGAATTCCTTGTGTAAAAGCGTTGCCAAAAGCAAATCAACAGTAGTACTTTCATTGTGGAATTTTCAATAAGACAATTTGTGTAACACACATAGCAAAATAAACAGCAACACAATGTTATTTTATTTATTTATGTTTGTTTTTATTGGCTTTTAGCCATGAAAATTAAAAATGATGGTGAACATATGGAGGAATTTTATTATTGGAAATTCTGTCATGTACATACACTTTCAGTCTGGTCTGTGCACATGTAGATTGTGAACAAGGAATATGTTACACTTAATAATCCTATTATGTGATAACTGAGGTAAAGAATCGCACCTTGCAAGTGTATCTAAAAACTCCCTCAGTGTGTGCAAGTCATAGTTCTTATTTTGTCAGAGTGAAAATTATTTACACTGTGTTGGTTACTATCCCTCCCTCCCAAAAAATACCATCCAACTTGCTGAAAACCTGTTACCTCACGTAAAATTTGAGCTTGAATGAAAATTATTTCAAGGTGTAACAAAAAATATTTGTGAGAAAGAATTCATCACCATTTAGTGTCATTACTTGACGTCTGTGTTGGTCATCTGCACTTTCCTTCCTGCTCAAGGTTGAAATTGGTGAGCTGTATGTATATTTCCCAGTGCTACCACTGGTTAAGATATGACACATTGTACTCACTAATTTGACGGTGATCCATGTGTGTGTCATATCATTAAAGTAGTTACCGTGGGCCAGTGGTTGAGCTAATAGACCTCTATGCCTGAAATAAGTGGTACAAAACTGATGTCTACACCTTTGTGGAATAAAACACTGTTTATGACAGTATTTGTCATTTCACTTTTAGATTCAAAGTAGGGACATAACATTTAGTTACATAAACATCTGTTGATCACCATCTTGCATTGTTTCCCAGCCAATAAGGAGACAGCAGATACACCAAGCTCTTGACTAGATAAGTTGAAATGGATGCATGGAAAAATACACCTTATGCTAGATTTCCATGAACAAAGATGCAAATTATTTCCATTATTTATCATCTTTTCGTGTAACTCATAAATGCAAAAAGGCAAGCAGGGAGGTGTTGTGGGTTTTTCTCTTTCCCCCTTTAGGATACTTGTTATTCCAGCTTCTCAGCTCTCCATGGAAAAAGAGAGACTACGCTGTCCCTCATCTATTGCTATTATCTACATACATGCATTTTAGGGGGTCAGGAGCTTGGGCTACCTTGAAAAGTTTAATTGTTATGAAGTGTAAGGGTTGTAAAGTTAACCCAACATTTGCTAGCACCTACATATATGATTCACAAGATGTCAAATTATTTAATGTGTTGTGTTTGTTTGATACAAGAAAGAAAAAAAAAGATTTCCTCACCACATAGACTATGAACAGTCTCTCTTTTGCTTGATAATCTGTCGGGAAGAGCGCAATTCAATTGGGCAGAGGTTTGTGGAGGCATGATACATGAAGCCACAAACTGCAAGTAGTGCTTGCAGCTTGGATATCACGCTCACGCATTCACTTGTTTTATACCTTAAGCCACAGATTCTCAAGGAAAAGAGAGACTGCTTGTTGACTGCTTACAGTCTATTCACCACAGAGCTTTAGCCAGTAGGGGACAAAATAAATTTATGGCATATGGCCAAGTATAATTTTGTTAATATATTTTTTACAAAGGAAACTGGATGTTGTAAAACAATGTATGATTTGTAAATTATTTTGATCTGTGAAACAGTGTTATGTAAAAATTATTGCCTTGTTGTGTGAAAATAATGTAAGTTGTGATTTACTATGACAAAGTTTATTCCTTGGGGGCTAGGTTGCAAAGAGTACATACAGGATTCTTTATTAGTAATGCACACCTTGTTTTTTTGCAATTCATCTTCAGTTTTCTTCATTTGTATTGCCTCTCTCTTACTGTGTCCATTTTAATATATTTTTATGTTTTCTTATTTTTGGTTTTAAATGTTTTGATCCAGTTTAATTTTCATTTTCCTATGTCTCATATTATAGAAAGGAACATTTATCAAAGAAAAAGCTTTCTCAGCTGAATAAAAAATCTTTTAACTTCCCTCTGTTTTGACCACCTGTGTATTCTTACTTTCCTTTCTTTGCTATCTTTTATTTTGTGGATTCATGAAATAATATTAACACCATTTTGTTGGTAACAAAATTGGCAGAAACATTGCAGCGATCTAGCCCCCTCCAATTGTGGCTCTGCCTCGGTGTAAGAACCTGTGAAACTCACAAGTAACACAAAACAAAGAAAACAAAGAAGTCAACATAATAGACCCTAACCCTAACAATAGCTACAAAACAAAGAAAACGTTCAGGTTCTTACACTGAGGTAAACCCCCAATTATAAAAATAGTACTCTTGAATTAAAGCAAAATGAGAAAGAGTGAAGTTCTACCATTAAAATTGTGGTGTTCCAGAAAATATCCAGACTCCTCCCAAAGAGGGTCTTTTTGGTTCGAAAACTTTCATATGTTACATTTTTGTTTGTATTGTAGAAGAGAACATTCATCACAGCAAGGCAAACCACTTGTGCAGCTTGAACCTGCACTGTGGTTTTGTTTAGCTGGATTCGTCTGTTCTGTGGCAAAGAACACACTTTACCTTTGTCCCAAGTGATCAACCATTTAATTTCCCCAGAAGTGAAGCAGCCATGTTAAATGAAGATAAAGAATATTGTCAACCTTTTTTTGTACTACATTTTACAATTTCTTCCAACATGTTAAAGTAGTTTAGAAATTATGATTTACAATGATAACAGAGAGGATTTGTGGCCGATTATTTAAAGTACGCCTGAAAATCTGTTTAGGTATGGAAGCTAAGAGACTGTCTAAAGCTAAATAGGATGTCACAAATCAGGAACTCACAGCTAAGTGGGGTTTCCACTAAACTCTAAACAAAACTAAAAAATAGGTTTAGAATATGACCTCAGTGCTGTCAAAACTGTGTTAAAATGATTAGCCCATGTAGCTGAACTTGGGACCAGAAGGTTGTCTTAGTTGTCAGATTACTCCGAACAAGGTTGTAAATCAAATAAGCTGATTGCTAAGAGAATTCAACCAAACACTGTAACATTCCATGGTATACTTCCTGTTTTGAAGTAAAAAAAAATCAACTCTCAATTTTTGGTGTTGTACTTTGTATTTTTCATTTTTTTTCTTTGGAGAACAGAACTTTGTGCAGTTAAAGCATCAGCAGCAGTCACAATCACAATAAGTTGATGTGTAGCACCTCTTGCCATTAAAATTTCCTAACAAGGCATCACACAGCAGGAACCTACCATGTCTGTCTATGTGCTAGTTCCAACCTTAGGTAAACACTCTGATCCTAATAGACCATGTTTGTATCTGTAAATGGAATTAATCTCTGCAAATGTTTAATGATATTCCCCACATGAGCCTCCATTGCAAACTAGTCCTGGTTCAATACCATATGAATATGGTTTGTTAACAAGGTGAACAGCACTATTCATGACATAAATCACTATCCAGTGGATAAGTGTTAGCAAAACTTCTCCTAACAGACACCTAGTGTTACTTCTCAAGTGGACATTATTAATGACAGAGTAACTGGGGTCTATCTACAAGACAAAAATTTATGACTAAATTGTTGTAAAGAAACTCGGGTAGGTGGCCTGTACAGTGGCTGACAATAGTTTCCAGTTCTTGCCATCACTTATGCTTTGATGAATCAATACTACCACTTTTTGTAATATGATCCTATAATGATACCCAATCATTAAAAGTGAATTTATGACAGATCATCATATATTTGAACTGCAGAGTAAGAAGAAATAATTGATTATCGGAGCTATGCACACAACTTAACCCTTTCACTGCCAAGGGGTCTCGTTTTGACGAGTAAAATCTCTGCAGTTAGACAGAGTAAAATCTGTAAGTGGGTCTTAGGAGTTAGTTTTTTAACCCTTTCACTGCCAAGGGGTCTCCCTTTGACAAGTAATATCATCTGGTGTTTGACAGAGTAAAATCTTCTGGCGTTAGACAGAGTAAAATCTGTAAGTGGGTCTTGGCAGTGAAAGGTATGTGTCCATACGGCCAACAGGGTTATTGTGGATTTGGCATCTCTACATCTAGAAATGTATTCAGACGGAAAAAAAATTAAATTTCACAACTGCTGAAGTTGTGTGGATAACTCCGATGATCAGTCATGTCCTCATATCATATGATCATTTTGTCATAAAATCAAGCTTTGATTTCCTGCTTTGGCCACACCCAATGAGGTTGACCACATAATGAGATTGGTGATGAATGGCATGACTTTAGGAACATTTCAACCCTTCATGTTTTTACTTTGCTTCCTTGACGACGGCACTTCAGTTTGTTTGTCGATGAAAACTCCTTGCCACTCCTGAAACAAGTGAATCCAAGCTAGCAGGATTTGGCACTTCCTGCCACATCCCAACCCATTCAGAAACCCTGCCTCTTATGCACTGCGTCATGGTCAACTTTACTGGGCATGGCTCAAGCAGGAACTTTAAAGCTGGATCTTGGGGTGTTTTTTTTCTTTGAATACCTTTATAGAGGTGCCAACACTAACAAAAACCTTGTTGCTGCTCATGGCAAAAGTGAACTGAACTATCAAGCTAACTGGGAACTGGTCACTTTGTGAGTTCCTAATATACCCTTAGATGTTGAAGAACACAAGGGAATATATGACAGGTCATATATTTGACTCCAGAGAAAGATATGGACATGACTGATCATCGCAGTTATCCACACAACTTCAGCAGTTGTGAAATTTAAGCTTGAAAAACTTTTTTCAGGCCTAAATTTCACAATTGATGTGTGCACAACTGAAATGACCAATCCCTTCTTCATGTAATGAATCATTGGTAAACCTAATTTTGAGATAGGTTACCATAGCAATAAAACAACTGTTGGAACCACCCTTAAAGTCAAACTAAGTGAAGCGTACCCCTCAAGATTGCATTAATGGGACTGATTATTTGAAATTTGAACCCGCTACTCGTTTCAAGAATGCAATAATAAATTGATTATTCAAATATTGAACTCGCTAGCTTGATTGAAGAATACGACTAACGGGTTCCGTTTCCGAAAAATCAATTTATTATTACATTCTAGGAAAGACTAGTAGGTTTGAAACTTACTAGTCGCAACACTGAATTGATTTTTTGAAAACAGAACCCGTTGGCAAGGGAGCGAGCGTGTTCAATTTCGAATAATCAATTCATTACTGCATTCTTGAAAGGACTAGCAGGTTCAAGTTTCAAATAATCAGTTCATTAATGCAATCTTAAGGGGTACGCTTCACTCAGTTTGACTGTAACTTTAGCTTCAATTACATACAACTCAAAACGAGCTCAAAGACACCATTTGCAACCCGTGAATTGGGTAATGAAGTAGGGTGTTGTAGTAGAGGATCAGACTATGCTAATGAGGGGTTGACTGATCAGCTGTTAGCATTTTGCAACTCTGTTGTTTTCCAAGCACATCATTTGACCCATCAAGGACAGGTTATGTAACTGCAAGTGTTGCACTAAAAATGACACTGTTAGCTCAAATTAGTGAAATTAAATTATTCTTGCATGTAGAGCTTTAACGTCAAAATAATTCAGATTAAGTGAGTTAAAATTGTCAGTTTGTGGGCTGGGGAAAGTGTTAATCTTAGTCTCAAGGTATACCACCAAGTGTGACAGATGCTGCTAAAGGTTTACCAGTAGTTAAGGTTACAGAAAGGTTTGTTTATATCTGTCAACATTGTGGTGCTGCTTAGGTAAAAGTTCTAAAATAACTTTCCACCATGGGAATGAAAGAAAATCAGAAAAAACCAATAATTGTGAAAGTTAACTGTAATTTTTCCTTATTTTTGAAACAGTTTTCTTTTATGTAAATAGTAACTCCATATTAGGCAAAGGATCTTGTTTATCATCATTCACTGCGAGAGCTGCATGCTGCATGAAACTAAGTAAAATGGGTCATAGAACTTCTGGCTAATTTGCTGATCAGGTTAAATGTAAATTGTAGCTTGTTTAAATTTCCAGTTCATTTGTAGGTTGGAAAAAGTATTTATCTCCCCTGTTTGGCAGCACATTAAGCAACAATGACATTAATGCTGCCAAGAAGTCTGACTACAAAGGGAAATTAAAGGTTGGCTTAATATCTGTAGACATTACACTACTGCATCGATAGGCCATTTTTAAATATCTGCAATGTTTCTGCTGTAGGCATGAAGTCTAGAGAATCAAAAGATCTTTGTGAAAGTTTGATGTCAGAATTATAATTTTCAGTTGAGGAAACTCTAGCCTTTTCTGATCTTCTTCACTGCAAAATGTATGAGCTTGCTCGTAGTTGACCAGAGGCAGTAAACTAAGGTGAATCCAAAGAAATCGCACTGGAGTGACAGGCGGCAATCACCAATTCAAATGAAGTGTAGACCAGCAATGGACTTTGTGCAAGCTTCATGTTAGCAACACAGTCCCTTATTTTTCGATCCATGACTTTGTAGATGTCGATTGTTGAGTTTGACAGGCCACCATCTTTGTCTCTAGATGTGAGCGAAACTGGGGAGAGTACAAAACACCTGTGGGAAGGAGTAGTGGGGTTCCACTGCTACCCATGGGTATTTTGTACTCTACCCAGTTTTGCTTGCATCAAGAACTCAGCAACTGACATCTATGATCTCATGGAAAAAATAGGGGACTTTGAACAGTCTCGCTGAAAATAGAAGGGAAGCAGCTCTCATAAGCTTGGTTGACAGCTGTTATTGTTTTAGGGCCAAGGGATTGTTATGTTTTTCTATTGCCCTCAGTGGGTATCAAGCCATTCACGTTACACCTAAAATAGATGCTACCCGACCTGTTAAAAAATGCATAACATGGCTAAGGATGTTCGGATGGGGTATAAACAAGTGAAAACAAAACAGTTCAGGACTATACTAATCATGTTTATGTTGACTGATAAATATACAAACAGAAGAAGGTAAAGAGGAAGAAACAAACTCATTAAGTACCCATCTGTATGTTTAAAAAGGGGTTATTAAACTTTTCATGAAAACTAACCTTAATGTACTCTTAATAATGATTACAAGTTTGAAATATCTAAACAACCAAAGAACAGCTAAAACATTCCTATACTTTGCCTTCTGGCAAAGACTTTCAAGATAAAACAGAAACGTCATAACAAAGGGTTCCTTATGGTAGACAGTGCTAGTTATTAGTGTTTATACTCAGTCTATGGCCTTGTTTCTAATCTTCTCCATCACCAATCTCATCTATAACCTCAAAGCCCTCCATCAAGTTCACATCATCAGTGCTGGCTTCCTCTTCTGCTTTTTCCTTTTTAACTTTAGCCTTCACTGAGCCTGCAGCACTCCTTGCACTCCTCCTTGATCCTCGGCCTCGCCCTCTTCCCCGAGCTACACCTCCCCTGCTAGCTCCTCCCCTAGTTTGATTCTTCCTCCCTCGTCTGCCACCACTAGTCGGGGTGTTTTCTTTCGGAGGTGTAGCTTCTATTTCTTCTTGTGAACTGATTGGTGTCTCTGATTCTTGTAGCCCTTCTTTCTCATTGTCCTCACTGGTGCTAAGTCTGGGGGTGATGGAGAGTGGTATCTTTGGCTCCTCTACCATCTCTGGTTCTTCACTCTTCTCAAGCTCGTTAAGTGCCAGTGGAATGAAATCTTCTGTCTCCTGTGGAAGGGGGTTAAAGAAATATACATCAGTGGCTTCATTATTAACCAAAAATGATCAAGAGATCAAAATAGAGAATGAAAACATTATTAGTTTTTAATAATTAGGGATTGTCTGTTTATTTTAAACAAATGTAACTTGTTGGTCCTTGTAGCTTGTTTCCAGTCAACTCGATGCTTGCCTCAGTCACTGCTGTTGAGCATCAAATGATTGAATGGGACTGTCACATTTCACTTATTTGTCATAACAATAATTGTTCTACAAGCTTCAGATTCTGGTTACTTCAAATGCTGCAAAGTAGCAAATCTTCATTTTTGCTTGCACTTACATCAAGTTGTGGTGCTGTTATAGACAGTGAGAGGTCATTTTCGGACAATTCTCCAATGCCAGCCTGCTCTGCTTGGTCAGATAAAAGTTCATCCTCCTCCTCTGGTGTCATGGCTGTATCTCGTTGTTCATCACCACTCTCTGTCACTAACGAGTCATCATTCATGTGTTCCATATTTTCAATGCTTACATCTAAATCATCTGCTTCACAGGAAATCTGGGCTGCCTCATCAGTGCCTTGGGGTGCCACCACAAATTTTGTTATCTGAACCTATTAACAATGTTTTGAGTTAAGACTTTAATGAGGTGACAAACTTGCAATAATTCAAGTAAGCTTACAATTTACAAAATAAGTCTGCAGTTGTCAATTGTGAAGGTAACATAAACAAACCCCAGAAACTCTCAAATAAACATGGAAACAAACATCAAACTGAAGACATGTTTGGCTGGTCTACAAAAAATGATTGTAACGAAGCAGGGACGAAATAAAGGGAGGGAGGAGAGGAATGGATTGGCTGGCTAGCCACATCTTGTTTGGAGAATCAAAATTTGTGAGTATTAGATTTAAATTAGGTCCCAATTCTCAAATATCAACATTTAAAGGTAATTTCATGAAATAGAACTCATGACAGATTTTCTTTCAAACTTTTTCTGTTGGCTACTTATTTCAAGAGAACTTAAATTTTGAAATAAACAAGGGGAGTACTGGTATTTGTTTAGGAGCAGGAGGACCTTCTATAAACCCCATAATTCCTTAAATTATCTGCTTTAAAAATGGGTTACATTCGAACCATTCCCTTTGTGCTTTGTGAGAGCAGAAAAAAAGAGAGAAAGTTAAATGAGAAAAACATCAGTGGATATACTGCATCAATCTTAGGAAACCCACATTTAGCTGACAAGCATTTTAATATGTTCCAGGCATGCAGTGGTTTTGAGAGCACATTATCTTTTCCAAACTTTTCCAAACACTAGCTATGCTCTAATTTTCAGTGACTGTTTCTTACTCTGCAATAGAAATTGGTCTATATTCACTGTATAGAAAGAAAGTGATGGCTGCATTCGAACTAAATAACTAAAGAACTAAATACTTGGGCCATGATACTCATTTCCAAGAAAAAATGATTTGTATCTCGCAAGGAAAGCTGTTAAGCAAAAGCCACCATTTTGTATATGCACACTCATGAGTGCCTGTTAATGACACAAATTGTGCCCAATAGGGATGCACAATGCAGTTCTGAGGAACAACGTTAAGGGGATGCCCCACTAACTTAGAAAAGCCAAGGTTTCACTTCTGGTGCCTTATCTACTTGCGCCAACGAAGCATCAGTAAGAGATTAAGGTATTACAGTGACTTCATCTTTCAGCGAAACAAAAAGGTTTCTTTTGTTTTTCGTTTAACAATAGATTTCCAAAAGAGGCCGCTTGGAAAACTGAGGGTTGTTTGCATACCTTATTTCTCCAAAAAGGAAGAGCAAACCAACAAAAAAATACATGGTGTTGTTTTTCTGTTCAATTGAAAACGGCATGCAAAATTTCAGGCGCTTTTGCAGAAAAAAGAAAAACACTTAAGATCGTCACTTAGCATGGTTTTGCACTCAACCCTTCAATTAATACTTAACGCTCAAAAATAAAGAGTTGGACACACAGTGTGCCCCGGTACAGATATACAAAGACAAATGAACAATCAAAAGAGATCTTGCAATCTGCACCTCTGCTGGCTCATCAGTTTGAGAGTCCTTGCACTGGCTTTTCTGCTTTGAAGCTGATGTCTTGATGTCTTTATCAAGTACTTCATATAACACCACTTCCTCTCCTTCTTTTGGCTCCAACACTGCCTCCAACTCTTTATTCCTCACCAACTGATGTTCTTCGTACTGTGGATGCTCCTGGACATATGTCTTGAACAATGAATTGGCCAAAAACTACATATTAGTATCAGAAAGGTATACTGGGTTAGCATACTGAGGCTAACTGAGGTCTGGATTTGAGTCCCCCCTGGGGTACTTTCCAAAATGTTTTGGCAAGGGTATTTGGCCTAAACTCTCTCTCCTCCACAGAGGCCTCTTAAATGCTGCTTTGACAGTAGGCTGGTAGTTTGTAGGCTGGTAGTTTGGAGGCTGGGGAGACAGAAAAATGGAAGTTTGCAGGGAATGCCCAGAAAGGGAAAGAGAGAAAAGAGGCCTCTGCCATATTTTGTGCACCCTCCTACTCCTGATATTAAAGTTCTCAATTTCCCCCAGGCAGCCTCTTCAGAGTAGAAAGGCCCACACCTTTACACCTGTACCCCACTTCAGACCAAAATCTTAAGACTGTCCATACCCTGTTTCAGACTAACGCCCAAAATTGTTACCCAAACGAGAAACGGTTCTAATATATAACTGCAGCTAACCAGAAATAGCTTCTATTTGCGTAATCATTTGAGAAGGGCAACAAGCCTGTCAATATTGATCTGGACAAAAAATAGTTTACAATGCCAAGCCAGAGTGGAAAAACATACTATATTACAGACCAAATAAGTGCACATCCTTTTGCAGATGAAATCGCTCAAAAACCATACCTTTTGGGTCTGGACATATCTATATTGCCCACATCAGGCCAGGGCCATGCCTCTCTCAACTCAGGTGTATAAATGGGTACCATGGATTCAATATTGAGAGAGTAACCCTGTGATAGACTAGCCATCCACTTGGTGGAGGAAATACTTTTACTTGATTAGCATTAGAAACTAGGGTAAGCTTCAGCAAGTTCTGATTGGTTTGAAATACAAAGAAGAAGACTGGGTCATTCTTTATTGCGATTACTGACTGAAGTGTTGATCCTTTTGCCTTGTGGTATCTATAACAGCTATTGGATGAAAACCAAGCCACTACACAGAACAGTCATAACTACAGTAAATCTTAATTAAAACTCAGATATACCTGATAATTCTTCTGATGTTTTTTGCCTTTGATATGACTTATCACATCATTTCCACAGCGTATAAATGTCTTGCAAAGGCGACAGTTAAATCCTGAAACTGCTTTGACAAATTCACAACCTGACAAGAAATGGGAACATTGCAGTTCAAACTGTTAACACAAATCTGCCAATCGCTTTTGAGCTACCTTTATGAGACAGAAATAGCACCCTTTTGCAAAGGCAGGCAAGTATGGCAAATTGGCAGGTATGTAAACTGTATGACAGTGAAAGTATACAAGGTACTAGTACAAAAAAGGAAACCATGACTGTGGCAATGTTTGGCTATCTGATTTTAATTACCATACATTGTCTTGATTTTATTTCTAAATTTTCTCCTTAGTTTTAGTTGATTAAGAAGATATATCTAACACTCAAGACAGGGTTTTACCGCATTTCCAAATACCTCTAACTACATCAACAATACTCTTCTGCACATCATATTCTTCTCTCTTTTGTTGAGTTTGGAATGAGCTAAAACACGGTCTCTAGTGCTTTCCCGGGGTTTTGCCATATATGGGCTATATAGGTATGTGCTGCTGTGAAGGGTGTGGTTTTCAAGCAGTTTACTCTACCATAGAGTATAAAAAATTCAGCTGAACTTGCTCTGGTATAAGCTGAGGGTTCCTGGGTCCCAGTGGCACATCCCCACCCAGAAATTCCTAAAGTATCCCCTGCCCCCTGAGAGTGCTTCATAAACATCACAAAAAGCCAACCTTTAAGCTACATATAGCAAAATATCATTTTACCTAACATATTCCTCCCACTTGTAAAACCATCAATCCTGACTCGTGCCTGTGTGACTGAAGAGATTGTGATGATATTTCCTTCTTTCATAGCTGTCTTTCTTGTATCACATGTGTACTTGACAAAGTCTAGATTTGTTTCAACACCTAGTGACTGGGCAGTCGCTGGACTGAACACATCTGCATCACTGACTTTGTCTTTTTCATCTGATTCAGCACCAGTTCCAGCATCCTCTGTCTCGGACTTCTCCACAGGTGCAGTTCCCTGAAAGAACAGCATAGAATCAAGTTTGACAATGACATAAAACTAATGGGATTAAAATGATGATCAGTTTTCCTGTAATAAAATGTGATTACTCGAACACAACATCGACTAGTCAGAATCAGGGTTCAAAATAAATTTAATTGTTCGGGGGCCAGTTGGCGACTATTGGGAAAACCTTGGTCACCAGATATAACATTTTGGTTGCCAAAGTTATTTTATATTTCACTCTCATAAGAACACCAACATGATTTTGTATCTTACTTTGCATGCAAGAACTCTCACAAATGAAGAGCCAAAACTACTGAAAGCAGCACAAGTGAGACTTATAAACTGTTACAAAGCTACTGTTGTTCTCACACCATTCTCAGGTTATGTCTCTGGTCCAAAGGTGATGGATTTTTATTTTTATTTTTTCACAACTGATAAACAACACTGCATTGTTGTAGTGCACCAAAGATTTTCTTGTTCTTTCTGACATTATTTTAGTGGGGGTGGGAAGGTGAATTGCCTACTACCAACCAGACTGGAATAGTTTCTCTATCTAAAGATTAAAAAAACAAAAGTTGTGTTGTTGTTAATCAGACAAATTGTGACAGTTCTGAAATTTAGTCGCCAGTGCTCAATTTTTGGTTGCATTGGTGGCCAGTGAGTTGCAATTTTGAGCCGCGAAATTCATATCTCTCCCCATCTTTTAGACGATGTTCGCTTGACAATAACTTTGTTTAATTACTCAAGAAACAGCTGCAACATGACATAATGCCTTTCTTTCCACTGACATTTTTGCAGTGACCTACTTAGGCTTTTTGGTTTTCTTAATTTTCTTTGCCTTTCCTTTTTTTCTCCTTTTCTTATCTTTTGCTGCAGTGATCAGCCTTTTACTGGGCTTGCTTTCAGTTCTAGAATTCCCAATAAAGCATCATTAAGATGGGCAATTCAAACCGTGGGAGTAGCCAAGTGTAGTTGAGGAAAATTTTACTCAAAGTTTTTCACTCAAATTTCTGAGCATTTTTTGCAATTTCAAGCTCAATTGACCCAATCACTCTGATCCAAGTAACATTAGAAAACTCTTTTCCTCCTGCAGAACACAAGTATAAGTGTTGCCAATTTTGGTCAAAGGCAATGAGGTCAGAAGTGGAACAAGTGCTTGTCATGGTCAGTTAAGGCTGGCACAGCTGTCAATGGGTTAAACTCTACAAAGAATAGCTTTCTCTATGGGAGATACCAAGTATATTAGGTGTACTGTATTAGTAATAAACGAATGTCCAAGATTACATGTAAGGTGCTTAACAGGGAATCATTTATTCAACTCAGTAAAGAAATCAAAAACTAATAATTATTATCTGTTATCCAACTACTACTGTATCATACCTGAGTGAAATTCTTGAACTCGTTTGGATCAAACTCTTTTCCTTGATTTTCCAAAACAGTCCTGGCATGTCTTTTACCAAAAAGATGTTTGTGAAAACTCTAAGACAAGAAAAAAATTCATGTAACAAGTTTTCACTAAGAGTTATAGTAATTCTGCAAGGTAAGCAAAACAATGTTACCCTCAAAATGCAAGGATGGGTGTTGAAGTAATAATGGGTAGACACATTACTGTAGATATCATTATTACAAAAAAACCCTACCATTGGTAAGTTACAGATAATCTTGCATTCTTGACAAATGTACTTGGACCTTTTCCTGTCAAAGAGGGAGATCATCAAAGAATCAACGTCTTCTTCAATGAAATTGACAGACTTTGGAAGATCTGGCTGACTGTTTTCTTCTGGAGGTGTTCTGTCAACTTCCTCTTGATCTTGTTTGTCCTCCTCTTGAGATGCATCTTGCTCCTCTGTGTCCTCATCTGCTAAAAGATATCATTAAACACACAATTAAACCAAAAAAGAAAACAACCTGAAGATACAAATATAACACATATCATCTTTTGCATTTACAGTCAACCTCCACTAACAGTCACCTCTCTACAGTGACCAACTCTCTCTATCAATGCAAC
Source organism: Catalaphyllia jardinei (assembly GCA_022496165.2). NCBI lineage: Eukaryota > Metazoa > Cnidaria > Anthozoa > Scleractinia > Caryophylliidae > Catalaphyllia > Catalaphyllia jardinei. The sequence goes on along the minus strand of CM042750.1, from coordinate 13,248,361 downwards.
AGCCACTTAAGCATGTCTGATCTGCCAAAATAATTCAGCTTTTATATACTTATACACTTTATTTTCATAATAGATTGACAAATACATATGGTTTGCCAGTTCTCTTCCGGTCTTCCCCACTGCCTTGTTATGTACTTAGACTTTCATTAAATAAATGTGATTATCGTCATCATTATTATTATCATCATTATTGTTATTATTATTACTTTGTAATAATGTATACAACTGATTTTAATGTAATTGCAGTGAAAATGTAATAAATAAAAAAAACAAGCAAGTACAAAAAGTGCAGCACTGCTAACCTTCTTTATCAGCTTCCTCTTCCTCCTGAATCTCCTCTTCTGCATCCACATCCTTTGTGGTTTCCTTCACATCAGGTGTTACCGCCTTCTTGGTCTGCTGACTCTGTGCTCCGCCTCCACCTTGCTTACCTCTGTTCTGCTGGTTTTGTCCACCCCGGTTGTTACCCTGTTGCCCACGGTTGCGATCAAACCTCTCTCTTTTGTTTCCATAGTTACCTCCCCCACCCCATCCATCATTCCTCCTTTTGCGATTTTGCCGCTGCATGTCTCTTCCACCAGTCCTTGGTATCAGAGGTGTTGGAAGTAGTCCTCCTAGAGGGGAGGGCATGACCTGTTTAGCCCGTGCTTGGGCCTGCACTTGTGCTTGAGCATTTGCATTAGCCTGGGCCTGCATGGCTGCTAGTAAGGACTGTGTCTGCACCATTGCCATAAGCTGCTGTTGCTGTTGGGCTAACTGCGCTGTCAAACCAGACCCCAGACCACCTCCTCCTGATGCACCTAATCCTGTATAATGCATCATGCAAAGTTAGCTTCTCTGTAAAAACATAATGAAGAGACTAAAAAAGCAAACACACAGTCTTTGAGAGTAAGAAGCAATTCCCAGAAATACAAACCTGAAGGTCAGAATAACAAGGAAAATAAAGAAACAACAACAACACTTAATTTATTATTAGTTCCGAGTAGTGTTACTCGAACAAGAAGAATTTGAACTCAACATCTGGATGTTACTTACTCAGTGATTGAGTGTTTTCTTGCACAAAATCAATTTAAATCCTACACAACACGTTTTAACTTGTACCTCTTCTTTGAAGACCTGCACTTATAAATGTCCCAATGAAATTTAAAAGTCACTCAAAAAAGCTTCCTTTTTTGTCTATACCTAAAGCAAGTAAACATTTCTGCCTTTAAAGTGCCTGCTATCCTGAAGAATTTCATCTTGAAATAAGCTCCGTGTCACCATATAAAAACTGTAGCCAAGCCGTGTTTATGTGACATCATTCCGTCCAACTCAAACTTGGAAGGATGCAGAAAAACACGCAACTGAATTGGCATCCCTCAAAAGGTCAGCAAAATGTACTTTTTTCAACTGATTGTCCTTACCACTATCTTCACTGGTATCATTTTTGGGGTTTGGAGCACATTTGGTTTGAAATAATAATGGCTCAAGAGAAGCCATAATGCAGAGTAGCAGTGAAAAGGCTTGCCCCTTGGACAGAATGACGTCATGAAACTGCGGCCCGGGTTCCAAGTACTGTTCAAAATGGCAGCAATGCTGCAATATTTTGGGCTTATTTGGAGATGAATTTCATGAGGAAAACCAGCAATTCAGAGGCTGAAAATTTGGTGAGTAGTTTTACACAGTGAACAGTTTTCATTTGCATTGTAAAAAAAATGTTTTCTGGTGTGACATCAAGAAAGCATTGATAGTTGTCCTTCTGTAGCATACTTAATTGAGTGCTTCTTTTGAGCAAGGCACTAAAGTACTGTTTACAGTTTTAAACCCAATGCTCCTGGCTTTTGCTGATCTGTTGCATCATCAGGGATAGAAAAAAAATCTGCTGTAAAATTATACATAGTAAGGAAGCTAATGAGGTATGATATACTGGTAATGACAAACAATGTTCATTAGAAAACTGTGAAACATTTAGGGAGTGAAAGATATGTGTAGGGTACCCATGGGAATACGGTGCAATGAAAGGCCAAACATAGCAAAGAAAAAAAATTAAAAGACAATGAAACTAAAATAAAACTTCTGTCATTTCACTCCATTCTTTCCTGGGAAGAATGCAGCGGACAGCACAGTAGTAAGAACAAGACCACCCTCACTTCCAGGAAGAATGCAGTGAACTCACAGAGCCCCATGCAAGTCATGGGTTGACAGTAGGTTGTTGAAAGCAATCTTGAACAGCTACTTTTCAGCTTTACTTTCTCTGTAACTGAATGAAAAGAAACTTAGACCTCCTGCACAACCATCTAGATGCAAAACCAAATTACCAATGTGCATTTATTTCAAGGCTTGGTTTCGGTTGTGTGTACATGTATCTACTTTGGATTCTGCTTTTACAACACTGGATTGAATCTATCCTGCATCCAGTAACATCATGTAAAAAGCCTTGTGATCAAACAATAACTTACACTACAAAATAACTGCATAATACAAACAATACTCAAAAGGCTTCAAGCTATAAATCATGACCCACAATAAACAAATAGAAACCAAATTTTTGTCAGCTGCAAGAAAATGCCAGGTTTTGCTTTTTTCCCAAAGCTTCCATGATCTCTTTGCTCTCCCTGGGAACACTGAAGAAACTTGGAAACAAAACGTCCTCTTTATTCTGCGTGGCCAGTCATTAAGTACGGTACTTAATGAATAATAATAATATTGGTCACATTTCAGAAACAGTTTGCTCAAAATTTAGATTGTTTTGTCAGGTCACTACACTGAATATTCCAAAGAATACTATTGCAACAAGATGTCTCCATCATGTCTAAGATGAACTGGATGCTGTCTCCAGCTCAGAGACTGTGGGGAGGCTTTGGCCTACATGAAAATGAAGAGCTGTTACAGAGTCATTATAGTTATTATAGTTATAGTGCTCTAAACACATTAATAGATAGCTCCATTTAAAGCTACCACAATGCCTTGTTTGGTTTCATCTGTCGGCATTTTAAACAATCAAGGATTTTCTAGCTGCCAGCAGTCATTACTGCAAACTCCTGCTTTTCTTGTGATCACAAGACTTTGTTACATCAAGTCAATGGGCATTATTACCAGAAAATACAGGTCTTCACACCAACCATTTAGAAAAACATGTTAGTACTTAACTGTGAACTATCAAGATATGAAGTGTCACCGGGGATATTCCATTTGTGGTTTTAGCACCCAGGAAGAAAGGGGAAATGTCCACTATAGTTCATTTAGAGTAAGGAAGTAATCAGTGTGTATGTCTTGGTGTAAAGTTTATTTTCTAGGCAGCTACATACACTTGTCCCTATGTGTCAGCAAACAAAGCCCAAGCTATTCACTGACATGCACTGTCAATGCAGGTCAACCTGCAATTCAAGAGCCAGTGTCAAACAGTTTGTTTTGTCGTCTCTCATGGAAAGAAGAATCCAGGGTCATTTTTGCAATATTAAGGTACATGTAATAGGATTTCCAGAGCTCAGATAAATAACCAAATTGTACACAAATGCACATATACCCGCCACAAAATGTTAAATCAATGTCAAGTATGGCATCTGGTGAGAGAAATTCATGTGTAGTGTACATGGTATAAAGTAAACTGTTGTAAGGAGGCCAAAATCCAATCTTTTGCCATCCCAATTGGTAGCTACACAAGGGAAACCTTAACCCCTTCCATCTCCACCAGATAAATTTATCCTGCTAGTCAGAATAAATACAGTCAAATTTAAAAGTGCTATATGTATGTCCTTATGACCAGGAATAGCTGACAAAAATGTGATTGCACATGTAGATAGTAACAGCAAATGCTCAATAAAAGGGTCAGGGGCTTGTGCATTCCAGTGTTGAGTTCAAATTCTTCAATGCAGAGGGGCAGCGTTATTATAACACAAGATAAAGATGGAGACAAGCAAGTGCAAAACATAGAACAAGATCAATCACTCCTTTTTCTGTCATTATGAGAATAACAAAAACCAAAGGGCTTTTAAAATAATGAAACACACAGAAAGTAACAAAACACATGAGGTCTTTGAAAGATCATAGTTTCAAATTATGCAGGACTGTTATTTTTTGAGGCATCAGGAATCATCAATAATATGACTGGCAATCATACAGAGGTGACTTAAGGTTAAGTCAAGCTTTTGAAATCACCAAAGGATAACACCCAGGTGAAGCCACCTTGAAATTGTATGTATGACTATCTTGCCTCTGGCAGCTAGTTCACAGCTTAACAATAGCCCTTTTGATAGTTTGTTATTAAGTCTGCCATCAAAATGTTTTGTTCATTCTGTACAGGCAACCTATTGAAGAGGTCAACCCCTGCAAGAATTCTTTGTACCGGAGCATCCAAGGATAAAAATGATCTGTAGGATTGCTAATAACTATACAGTTACTGCTGCTCCAAAGGTAAGAAACAAACCTAAGTCAGGGCACATAAAAAAATCTGATTCCAAGCAACACTTCAATTTTGCTTGTCCAGGACATTATCTCATTTGCTCGGGTCATTCAATGAATGGCAGAAGACTTGTCTAGGCCCTTGCCATTAGACAAATGAGAAAAGAATGTAACTCTTCTAAAAAATATTTATTTGTCTGGGACAACCAGACTTTGCCTCATGTACTGGAAACTATGAGCACTTTTGAGACAACCAGCACACTGAACTTAACTGGCTTCCCTCCAAAAACATAGACAAGACAACAGAGTTATGAAAAGAATTACGAGGTTACACACAAGGAAAAACTGTAAAGGAGCACAGTTGAGGAATGAGAACTCATGAAACTTTAGAGACATTTACACTACAAACAGTACTAAAGAGAACTCAGAGAGCTTACTAGGCAATGCCACAACATGACTGCAAAGTAAAATTCAGTCTCACAGCAGTATGGATTGACAGATCATTCAATGACAAATTACATCAGACCTTGCAAGGGATTTGATGGCAGCTCTGGCACTGAGCGATCGCCAGGCTTAGCACCCAGAATTCCAGGTCCCTGATTAGAAGAGCCTCTGTTGCCTTGTGACCTATTATCATTGTTGCGATAGCGGTCCCTGCTTTGATTACGATTTCTATTGTTTCTGCTATTGCCTCTGTCAGACCTGGAGTTGTTCAGGTGTCCCAAGGGATAACTGACAATGTTTGACTGGCTTCCCCGTCGCTGGTCATCTAGATATGAGGAGTACGAAGGCTGTATATAAAGTGAAAAAATAGAGCCAAGAATGGTGTCAGTAAAAAAGAACTATTTATAAAACTTTCCTTCCTGATGAAGAAAGAAACAAAAACAAAAACATCATGTCAAATGGAATAAATTCTACATTAAAAAAAATGACAAGTCAGTGTAACTCAAGCCTGATTCAGTGCCACAAGAGTATATACACATACAAAGGAAATCCATAAATTCCTCCCTGGTGTAAAGAATGTATGAAAATAATATTATGTTGTTTCCATGACCGGGTTTTGTAGCAGTATGGGCAACAGTTCATCTTAGTGATTCACTTACATCTACTCGTCCAGAAGAAAAAATGCTGGAAGCTTTGAAGAAATGCATCTAATGATTTAGAAATGCGAGAGCACACACCTTCTGGTCTTTGGCTTTGCACAATTAATGTAATCAAAATAAAGATAAGATGACAAAAAGGGAGCTACATGCAGCAAAACTAAGTCTTGAGAGGCCTTTGTCTTGACACCAAGTCAATAACACATGAGAATCCTGACATGGATAGATTATAAACCTGCAGAGTCAGATGTTCTACAAGTTGTGATATATTCCATGACATGGTTTAATCATCAAGATGCACTTATCTTGGATATCAAAAGTCAAAAAATTATGACAACTTTCCATCCTAATGTACCATGTTCTAGAGTAATGTCACTTGCACTGATGGTCATTAGATTTATATACAGTTTGCACCTTTAAAATATATGGGATTTATGCAGACAAACAGTGGAGAGTTATATAAGTTAATCAGTGACCTAAAAGGGCTACCGGAATATCCATGGACATACATGCTGGTGGGTTCCCAAAACATTAAGAATGGTACAGCAACTTTTATTTACCACTTTGATAACTCTGCCAAGTCATGACATTTCTCAATAAATAAGAAACTCAGCAGACACCTGCAGAGTATTTTAAATGATCAGTCTGTGTTTTTAACTTCAATTTCAAGCATTTGGACATGCATGCTGGTGGGTTCACAAAGCATAAAGAAGAATGGTACAGCATCTTTCATTTACTAATTTGATAACTCTGCCAAGTCATGAAATTTGTCAATAAAAGAGAAACTCAGCAGACACGTGCAGAGTATTTTAAATGATTAGTCTGTTTTTAACTTCAATTTCAAGCATTTGTGATGATCTCTTGGAATACTACAGTCTGAATACTCACAGCCAAAAGAAAGAGTTTCTAAGCAAACTGTAGCAACAAGGATTAACGTGGCTAATAATTAGTCAGGTTAATGTTTCCCGCAGTACTTTCCTTTGTCAGAGCGTGGCAGGAAACTTCTGGCAGAAATGTGACATTCTGGTCAAATGGAAGAGTGTCGAGATAGAATGCTTGGAAGGTTTGACGACCTATCGAGGTCAGTGACCTAATGGAATATACAAATGTAAACCTGCAAACGTTCCAGAAAATGTTTCAGACAGGATTTGTTGTATAGTCTTTCAACTGAAGTCCAATTAACACATTCCTTTTAAGTATGGAAGAAGAGATACTAGGAGGAGTTATATTAGGAACAGCATAATATTGCAGCTGTACCAAAGCTTTTTTGTTTATCACGTCTAGCAGAAAATCAGCAAGACTGTACTAGGATGAATATGTATTTACGACGGATTCACGAACTCTTTTTCATCTCCCAGTTGACCAAAGACATTCAAAATTAGCATCTTCTGCAAGCCATAGAGCGTTATCCCCGAGGATATCGAGAAATACATACAAAGAAAGTGAAATTAAACTTAAACATTAGAAGAAAGCGTGTAATTCTCGGTTCCATAGCTTAGTCTTTTTAGTTAACTTCGCTTCGCATTTCCCGTAACACGTGCTTCTCGGAATAATTAACATTATGCCACCCATTTATGTAACATTTGCTTTCCCCGCAATTTAAATAGATAGAGCTTACTTCTGGTGAAAACCTGTCGCGGGAAGATCTTCCTCTCGAACCAACACTGTCCCGTCGAAAGTCATCGTCTCGCCTCGAATCTCGATCACGGTCTCTATTGAAGCGTCTGTCATCGTAATCCAGTCGATCGCGTCTTTGGTTAGAATTTGACATTCCATGCTGGAAGTTGGAAAAAGCCTCCGAAAGTGAAGGGATGTTCAGAGGATACCTTCCCAAGCCTGACATGTTCAAATTTTCCAATCAAGAACACCTACGGCCTTGCTAAAATGGCGAGCGAACACGTTCTTCAGCTCGAGGGTAACATCCGGGAGGTTTGATTTCAAGTGAAAGTTCCCGGATTATAGAATGGACTGGACTCCGGATCTCGAGCGACAAATAAATGGGGCTACACAAGTGAGGTTCTAGGCAAAACACCCGGGGCAAAACATTGTTCATGCGCATATAACTCAACTAGATAGAGGAACCCAGAGCCATTCCTTCTTCTTTCGAAGAAAAATATTGGACAATGAGCGACTATCGACGACATCAACGAGAACTGACACATACCAAATGCGCGCCTATGTGGAAAGGGACCTCAAAGGAAATACAAGTAGGTTCTGTAATAAACCTAATCGGCCAAAAATAGAGTCAGAATTACTATTAAGTGAGGTCGAAACCTGTCATGTCTGGGTAAAATTTAACACGAAAGCGACATGATAGATTCCAAAGTTGCAAACGTGGACAGTTGTTTTGACCTGGTTGTGCCCGCGCCGGGGATACTACCATATCAAAGGTCAGGGATGCTTACCGTCTCGCTTGAGGGGATAAAGGATTCTGGTCTCACTTAGGGTGGTCATGACAAAAAGCCACTGAGTTTGTAACTGTCAAATTATCTTTTAGGGTGCACTCGAACAAAATATGATGAATATTGAAACGCTGTTATCTCTGTGCTTAAGACTCGATATCCGCCAATTTCACGAGTCTAGATTTGTAACTGTCAAATTATCTTTTAGGGTGCACTCGAACAAAATATGATGAATATTAAAACGCTGTTATCTCTGTGCTTAAGACTCGATATCCGCCAATTTCACGAGTCTAGATTTACGCGAGGAGAAATAAGCGGGCAAACCCCTCTTCATATCAGCAAGCGACCAATGGACTTCTTACTTTAAAATAGTTAACATTTGAAACATGCTGCGCAAATCACTTAAAGTTATTAATTTAATACCTGTTTTTAATTATAGTCTAATTGGACGTTAAGAAAGAGAAACGAGCTGCTTTTTGAAAATTTGTGGATCAAAAATGAAAGGTATTTATCTGATCTTTCCAAAAACTTGATGATCAATTTTGGGATAGCTTTCCTAGTCGACAGCCAGAGGCCAACTTGGCACTTTATCTAGTGCATAGTTATTACTTCTAAAGAACTGAGTACGATTGGGACTCCAAAAATATTGACACATCTTCCAGGATAAACGTTAGGACAAAGGTACCTGCATCACCCCTGAAAGTGTTAATAATAATGATAATGATAATTATAATTATAATGATAATGATAATTATAATGATAATGATAATGACAATGACAATGACAATGATAATGATAATGATAATGATAATGATAATACCTTTATTTACCCTCGGCATGGTTTGGTGGATAGGAACGTGAGTCAACGCTATTTGAGTTTAAACCACAAGCGGGCAGAGTGGAAGAGGGATAGCAAGAGCCATATTTTTGTTTACGCGAGAGATTTATTGGTCAAATTTCAGAAAGAGTAACCTTTATGACAAGCAAGAGACCCTTTATGTAACACAAACTAAGAATGGTAATTACGTCAGTAGCAAATCTTTTTCGGCTTTCAGGGATTTTATAAAAAGCTTTTAACAAAAACCTCTTGAGTTCATAAATTGTTCATTGAGACTTTCAGCTTCTAAATTACTCATATAACTCGGTCAGCCGTGACTTCTGACTTGATTTAAAAAACTTTAACACAATTTCTTCCATATGCTATTACAAAAGTATTCTACTAGAATTTGATATCTATCTAAAATATATGCCTTGCTATACAATATTGCATTAAACGCAACCAAGAAAAGATCTCTCCCGAGATAGGCTAGTCTGCAGCAATTCCTAAGTCGAACTCTGCAAATGCAATCTTTATTTCATACTGAGAAAGGCCTGAAGTTTCTTTGTGCCGTGTAATTTTCAACTCCCGTGAGATTCGAGTCGAAAACTTCTGTACTGATGACGTAACAATGTATAGTAATTTGATTGATTAAAAACAGCACCAAACAAAGGGAAAAAATTTATTAACTGGGCAACAACCAATCCAAGCTAATTCTGGGATCCTCGAGGAGTTACGTCATCAGTATGACTGAAATATTTCATTTCTAGTCCCTCTCCAAGGCTAAGTGGACAAAATAAAATGTTCGTTTTCTTGCCAAGGTTTATCGATGTATTATTTTTTGGACTACGTTCCACACCAAAACGAAAAGGACATAAAATAACCTAAAACATATCATAAATTGTCATATTTTGTCAGCTAATCTATTTCAATGTTGCCTAGGCGCTGTAGACTATTGAATACGTAAGTGGCCGGCTATTGACAGCCGTCTGGGACAGAGACGAATGGATTGTCTGATACATTGGTAGAGTTAAAAAAATCCTGGTATCAAAACTTTGGGATGGTGTTGTAGATCTTCAGAGCAGGCCCCAGCTTGATCTTGAGAATGTTAACGATGTCACTCTGGTTGAGTAAAAGGAAAGCTTCTCCATCAATTTGCTGCAAGAAAACAGAAAAAATGATTTGTGCCATTTTATATGACCGTCCAGAGAGCCAATCAGAATTCTAATTTTCCTCTTGACCCACAAAAAGTGTACTTTTTTACTCAGATATTCTCTTTGTTCCTTATCAGGATAGAGTTTTAGACTCTTTCGACCTTTTATGCACTTTTCTGGTCGTCTCGATTTGTTTTAATCAAGTGTATGATTTCTTTCCTTTCTGTCCATCTAGATAATTTGTTTCTATTGTTTCTGTGATTTTTGTTGTTTAACTTTGAGCTCGAGATAGTGTGACTTCTGTCCTCTCCTGTCTGATGTGTCCTATGGTAACCAACTGAATAAGTCGTATCCTTAATTGCGCGAATTTGTGGCAGAAGGAAAATATTATAAAATAAAGAAACCGCAGAAATTCTCACCTGATCTATGAAAATTTTAGCTTGGTCTGCACAACCTAGAAAGCGCACGTGACTAGCTACGTCATCAACATTCCATGCCATGATTCGCTGTCGCTCACTGGACACTGCGCCATTGTTATTGTGGTTAATAGAAGTCTTGAGTTCGCTTAGAAATGCTGATGGAAATCCACTACCGAGAGGCCATGGGAATGAGAATGGAGATATGTGTTGAATGGCTTTGTCTGCGACTGAAATGAGAGAGGTGATCTTATTTTGATTGCCATCTCTGTGTTCAAAATATTAAATCTCCTTACTTTCTGTTATAGAGTTATTCTGACGATAGTGCTGAAAATCTGTTAACACGGTTGTTGTGGTTTTTTTTTCCCCCCCCCCCCCCCCCGGGCTAATCCTTAATGTCTTATAACAGAAGTGTAAAAACATACAGGACATTGCTGAAAGGCAGATTATCTTTCTTTGATCGACGTTCATGACATTGTCTTAATAGTTCTTAGTGGTTTCTCTTAGTATGTTGGTATTGTAATTTCATTTTCAACGTAGTTTTAGTTTTTAACGCATAGTTCTAAAGTTTTAATCCGTGTGTGCTTAAATTGTATTTTTAACCTGGTGCTGTTTGTTCAGGGCCCCTATGGATACCAGCCTTTTAGCTGAATGGGATACCCTGTTTCAATAAAGTTTTACTTCTCCAAACAACTCCGTAACTGATTGTTTTCTATAATCTTATTACCAGTTGGCTTAAAAATGTACGGGATTTGTAATGAGAAATAAGTTGTTGATCGTAAAAGCGTTTTAAAAGTTCCCACATTTTTCTCTCCAAATATGTCGAAAAAATATCTAACGCTTTATTTTTCAATTTTTTTAGAAACTTTTCTCGTGTAATTTACCCCTGTGTCTGGAACTGTCAGGCTTTTCTTCTCTGATGCTGATTCGCCTGAAAAAGAACAGCAACATCACATAAACAGCAATTCATTTTTACCAGCAAAATGGTAACAATGGGCCATGTTCGATGTATCAATATTCTAACCTGTATCCGAGGCTTTCGGGTCAAAATTGTATTTTTTAATGTTTCTTTTGTCTCTCAATTCCCAAAAGAGTCTTGGATACAAAGAAAACAACACCAAATATAAAAGGTTGTCCTGAAAGCCTCAGAGCCATGTTAGAATATTAATATTTAGTATAAGTTTACCGTAGCCTATTGTGAATCCGTGAATTTGATTGGCCAAATTACCGTTTTGTATCTGCTGATAGTCAACAGTTACGCATCAGCGCACATCGCGCATCACGTTTGAACCTGATGTAACGTAATAAAACAGTTCTTTTCTACGCTTTACTTGCCTTTTTCTTTTCTTATGAAATGAGACTACGATAAATTTATACTAAAACAGTTAGACTACTCGCCCTCGTTTTCTACTATCTGCTCGTGGGAATCTCGGGCTCGTAGTCTAATTGTTAAATATATAACGTGGCCTATTGAACTGTCGGCTTTCTCGCAGTACGCATGCGAATTTCTAGGGCTAACGCTCAATTCGGGCGTCAGCTTTAAAGATTCTACGAAGGGCTCACGTTATGCCATTAACTACAAAACGCCGGTATTTCGTATTTTTAAATTTACAAGCCCTATCGACGAGAATGGAAGCAAAAGCCGGTTAACGCTAACCCAGGTTAAACGTTAACTGAAGCATTACGTTTTGTTATTTAAAAGTGTTTTTCACCCCCAATGTTGGTGTAGTTTGAGATAACTACAGCTCAAAACTGCAGGGCAAGCAACATAAACAGAACACCTCACCAAAACTGAAATCAAAATTCTCGCTAACCCTGGGTTAGCTTAACCGGGCTTTGAACAACCCAGCCCAGGTGATTAAGAGTTCAGCACGACGATAAACAATGCACCAATCCAATTGTCATAGAACACTTCAATTTCCTGTTTATAAACTGCAACGAAAACCATATAATAAGATATTTGCTACACTATTCATTCAGCTGAAAAATCTAATGGCAATGTTATTCTCAGCCAATCAGATTTTAGCCAATTAGATTTTAGCCGTTATTTTTCAGTGTAATTCTTCAATTACCTGGAGGTGCTGCGTGTTCCAATAGTGCCAGATTCTGTGTTGCTAGTGGAGAAACTCTTGTTTGTGGGGGGGTAGGGCGAGGCAGTTTTCTTTGAGGTGGGTGATTTTGCCAAATGCTTGACTCTAGGACAACCCGACAGCCTGTGGAAAGAGCAATAGCAGGGGGAATATTTGAGTATTTGGCGGCCGAACGTCAATGTTTTCAACAGTTGCTGGGCTTGAAATTGAAATTTAGCGTTTTGAGGTTCACTTAGCTTAGTACGGAAGTTCTTATATTTACATAACCGAAAAAGAAACGCAATTCATTTATCACGTGAAATTCAGACCTTAATCCGAGACATTTTCACAACATCCCAGCAAAACTGAGCTCTGAAAAATAAAACGGTATGATGAAATACTTATTCACTTAGTTGGGTAAGGCTGTAGGAACATCTTTGGCTCCTGCCGTCATTTTACACAGACTTCGAACCAAATATTTCCCCAATTGGTTCTACCCACAGTCAATAAATTTATTGTTTTTAGAAGATTTTGGCCTTCTTTGCTCGGAAGACCTGGCATTGAATAGTCTAGTCCAAGTCGACAATTTTTTTTTTTACATCAACCATTCAAAAAGCACGAGCAGTCAAATGACATACGTGTAATGTGTCTTCCATTGTCCACTCACGTGACCGGACCCGTCACAGCCTGGTGTTGGGCAGGTTCCATCTCCTTGGGTGGAGGTAATTTCTTCTATGATAAAAAATATTGAACATCAGTCAATAATTTGCTTCATGACATTCTGTTGGTTCTCTAGGAGTTATTACCAAACAAAATTACAGTATAACCGACGCTGGGATAATTAATAAACATGCTCGTTTCTAAAATGATTGTTTGTTACAGCCAATAGCTTTGGAATGGGTTTCAATTTCCGGACTGACAGAATGTTTCCGGCCTTCAAATTCGATATTACAAAACAGGTTTTCTTAGTTCCGTGTGAGTTCTTTAGGAATGACTGGCCCTGCGAATCCTAACTGAACAACAAGCCACTTACATTGGGTTAAAACTACAACCTGGAGGAGTTAAAGCCAACATTCTAGCCCAATTTTTCGCGGTCACACTGACGTTTGTGACGCCATTCTGACGTCATAAGGATACGCCATCTTTAGCAACTCTTCCTGTAACAATTCCGTGAATTAGACAGTTATGTGGTAGATTGCCAATTCGGAAAACATATTCAGTTGGTCGGTCAATTTAACAAATTGACGTTAGTTTTTTATACGCCTAACTTTGTTATTGATCATGATTTTCGTCATAAAATTGTCAAAGTAGCTGTGTGTACACGAGGCAATAACCGAGTGGATCCGTAGACTACTTAACAATGTTATGACGAAATTCATTGTCAATAGCAGGACAGACGCATCAAATACTGACGTCAATTTGTTTTTTACGATACCCAGTTGTCCGCTCTCGCTCGTTGACGCATCGCATAAATTATAAATCCCTGTCGTCTCTCCTCATTTACATAATAATCTAAGTTATTCTCGCATTTTGATTGGTTCTCGTCTATGATCTATTAGAGAACAAGCACTCAATTGACGTCATTATTTCAAATTTTTCACTCTGTGTTTTAAAATTGCGGAAAGTTTTGAGAATTTAGAGAATTTATCGTGACTGGGCGAAAGATGAAGTACAAAACGTCTTGTCGAGGCATTGAACAGGTACGAGAGGAAGAAAGTAAAAGCCGTTTCTTTTAGCAAAAACTCGAGTAGTCTCACTCGGCAGGTGAGCGAGACTACTTAGTAACACACTCGGTTATTGCTTCGTGTGCCACTTTTTTGTTCTTACCACATTTTGACGTCATCTGTGTTCTATTACTAAACAGACGCACGGCAACATGAAATATATTTGTTAAATCGACTATGAAAATTGGCCAATGAGCGCGAGAGAATTTCTGCAGTTATCGTAGAAAAGGAGTTTTAAGTAGCCCATTACCTTTTATAGCTTTCACAACTGCTAACTTCTGCTTCGAGGCGTAAGACCAATCAGATTCCTCTGTCATAGAGTTGTTGGAAAGTCGATCCACAAGACACGAGTCTTTATTCAAGTTCTGCAGCGAGTAAGGACATCCAAACGTGCTGTGATGGGTCGAGTACTTAGCTCCCTTCACGTGGCCAATGCCCTTACATCCAGGAGTTGGACAGGCGGCACTTGAAATCTTTTCCCGTGTAGCTGAGATGCAAGAAGAAGTTTGTATTAGTAATCATGTTTGTTGTCTGCTTTGAGTGTAATATATTGACAGTAAATAAATTGCGCAGAAAAGGTTTCAAAATGAACGAGGGGCACCGTTTAATGTTGAATCTAACTTCCTGGGCTTTGAATAGCGTTTCAACAAGTTCATGATTATCCGCGACAGTAACCAACTGACTTGTCACATACGACATGATAAACACTTCGTCCATGGGAATACCTGGGATATCACCCTTTATAAAAGACACTTTACGTTGATATTTTTAGTGAGACAGAACACTTACTGAGAGGGGTCTCGAAGGGATGACCTGTTTTCTCGCACCACCCTACAGGGTATAGGTCTAAGGAGTCAGCCTCAAACCAATCGTCATAGATGTCATCCCATCCGTCAAAATGAATTCGTAATCGGTATTCGTTCACTTCAGCTACCTTAGCAGCGCGTACCATGGAAGGATTTCGCTTGTCAACTGCTTCAAGCTTCTGATTCACTTTGAAGCCTGGCGGCGACCGCTGAAATAAAGAAAAAAGAGAATTAGGTCACTTAGCAAAATATTTCTCCATAGGTAAGGTTCTCCCCGTACAAAAAGAACCATCTGGAGTCAGATTCAGGTTCTTTCGAGCATGGTTTCACTTTCTTCCGTTTTTTTTCCAGGAAACAGAACACTCGGAACAACTAAAATTACCTAAAACAGGAACAAACGACCAAAGAAAGGAACAGAATGAAACCGGACCACTTAACAATTAATTCCGTTTACATCTTTTTGCAACCGTTTTGAATCCATTCAAAGCACCAATCGAATGAGGAATTTTGTGACAGGTGAATATTTTTTTTTCCTCCAGCGGATAGCAGTTTTCAATTTAGCTATGGCAGCACGAAAATTACTAAATCTGCTACTGCACTTGATTTCTTAGCTTTTTCAGTCTTTTACGTCTTTTTACAAGAATAGTAACCATTTTTTGCTTTTTACAGCACTTCGGGAGCTTTCAGCTTTAAATTAGTCACTACTAACAATTCAACCGGTCATCTATCGCGCTTTTTTGATGGTATTGTCAACGTAAACGTTTGCAAAAATGTTGCGGACAGACAGATTAAATATGTTGTTATGCTCACCGTTTTAAAGAGATGCGAAGGTGCAGCAATAGTTCCAGTAGATCTCAAGTATTCTTCCCAACGGAAAGTGTGAAATTCATCATCTAAAGGTGATTTGAAGGAGATTCCATTAATAAGCAAAGCAGCAACATGGGCTCCTGGTAGCAAAGATGACTTCACTTCTTTTCTGATGCCGAACTGCTGTAGGACTATTATCTATTTTTTCCTTTATAACGATAGTGAGAGTGAAGATATTTATGTAGCTTCTTACGCGTACTGATGCACACTTATACTAATACGGGCGCTTAGTTCCAAAACTCAAATTGCGCATTCTGTTTGCAAAGCCAGCATATCAGCCTTGTAAAGAAGACATTCCCATTGCTTGTCACGTTATCTTTTGTCACAAACATCAGAGAAGAAAGATTGCGAGACAACAACGGACGCTTTGTTTTATTTTCTGATCAAGTTTTAGTACAACTCTACCCTGCCCCTGGTACAACTGTTATCTGCTGATGAGCTACTTAAGTGCATAAATGTGAACTTGTTGTAATAAATCAAGAACTTAAACGCTTCAAAAAACTAAACCCGGGCATTTTCCTGCATATCAGTCTATTTTAGACTTACCATTAGGTGGGTTGAGATTCCTGTTATTTTCCCTACACCACCCTACAGGATGGATGTAGGGACAATCATCCCCACACCAGTAGTCATAGGAGTCGTCCCACTCGTCAAAGTGAACAAGGAAGTGGTTGCCAATCACGTTTGTCACCGTGGCAACGCAGATTAGATCCGGATTCATTCTATCCACTGCCTCTAGTTTCATTCCAGTTTTAAAACCATGCTTCGTCGGTGAAATCTGGGAAAAGCAAAGAAAAAGATATTTAGGAAGTCGTCAGACCACACACGGTGGGTTTCTTCAAGAGACGAAAAATAGAATAAAGGACTTTCTGTAAAAGAGGAATCAAGTGAGCTTTGAGGAGCTGACATAACGACACTTATTCAGATTTTAGTAGGAATGGAATCTGGGCTTAACCTCATTAACAATCTCTCTCTCCTTTACCTCGACAAGGGAGGCAAAGGAGAGAACCTGGGAACGAGGTTGATTTGCTATAAGTTGTGTACTGTAAGTTATCAGCTAAACTTTAAAACAGTGGAATCTCGAGGTGACGAAGGGCCAAGGGACTGGCAAAATATGTTCGTTATGGTTTCGTTGTATCAAGGTTCTCTTGCATAAATTTCACTATTACTGGGGCCTGGAAAACCGTTCGTTATACCGAGGAATTCGTTTTATTAGATGTTCGTTAAATCGAGGTTCACTTGTATTTAAGAATAACTTAGTCAACTTACTGGCTTGAACAGGTGTTCTGGTGCAGCTTTAGCTTCACACATCTTCAAGTACTTGTCCCAGTTGAACTCCGAAAGTGACATGCCTTAAAACACCAGAAAACAAGGAATATAGTTTGCCACCTGTACCTAATGGCTCTAATGGTCATTGCAAGCTAGCAATGTACTATGCAGAATTGCGTATGATGTTTGTAAGACACGTTTTACGATAACAGCACAAATTCTCGCACACTCATTTTTATCATCAATAAGCGGACAGACACATGAATTTATAATTTATATGATGCGGCAACGAGCGAGAGCGAACAATTTGACAGTCTGTTATCGTAAAAAACAAATTGACGTCAGTTTTTCATGCGTCTGTCCTGTTATAGACAATGAATTTCGTCATAAGATTGTCAAAGTAGTCTGCTTTGACAATGTTATGACGAAATCCATGATCAATAACAGGACAGACCCATGAAAAACTGACGTCA
This sequence comes from Catalaphyllia jardinei, assembly GCA_022496165.2. Classification (NCBI taxonomy): domain Eukaryota; kingdom Metazoa; phylum Cnidaria; class Anthozoa; order Scleractinia; family Caryophylliidae; genus Catalaphyllia; species Catalaphyllia jardinei. The sequence continues at coordinate 13,230,884 of CM042750.1, read as the reverse complement.
ATTTGTTAATTCAACATGATCTCGCTTCGAATTTAACCATTATCGTTAATTCTCAAGTTCCTTTGAATTTACGATTATAGTTAATTTAGAAGACTGTTTCCCAGGCTATTTCAGAAAAGAACAAATTGAAAAAACAAATGGTATTATTTGGACTGGATTTGAACCAGTAACTACCCGGCGCTTGCAGGATCGCTTCTTACAACTAAGCCAGTGAAGAAGGAGACGACGGAAAGTTGTTTAACTAAATATTTAATAGAGTTTTGCATAGAACATCAGTGTTCAACACTGATTGGGCGGAAAGTTGTTTAACTAAATATTTAATAGAGTTTTGCATAGAACATCACTGTTCAACACTGATTGGGCTTAAGCGCAGATATTAAATGGTTAGCTTTTTGTTACGGTTTGGTGATCGACCTTTTCCATTCACTTTCTGAAATTATTTTTTAGCGAGTAATTATATATGCTTAATATAGGGTGTAGAATAAGTGCATGAATTATATTGCTTTAAAATCGAGGTTTGTCCAACCAGCAACTTGGTGGTCTAATGGTTAGAGGAGAGGATTAGAAAGCGAAGATTTATAGGTTCGAGTCTTGTCCGGACACTAATGGTTGTCTTTTTCAACAAAAATGCCTACTTCACAGAATTCCTTTCAGACTTTTGTGCTCTAAATTAACTAAAATCGTAAATTCAAAGGAACTTGAGAATTAACGATAATGGTTAAGTTCAAAGAGGAGATCATGCTGGTTAATTCGCTGTCAAGAATAAAATTGTAACCATTCTTCTATTCACTTGTTTTCAGTTGATGAGAGATTGGAAACTAGTAAAACGGGGCTCGTGAAGACTCATGGGGTTGTCAACTCGTTCCCAGCCTCTCTTTAGCTGGGAACCAATCACGGTAGATGTAAACGCCCGCGTGCTACTTTTGTATCGAAAAGAAAAGAGGACACTAAAGGCACAAGATTGTGTTCTTCTCTTACTTCTTGGGGGATGAAGTTTCTGGCCATTCTTCTCACACCATCCCACGTGGAATATAAAAGGTGAATCAGCACTGGTCCAGAAGTCGTAACTCTCCGACCAGCCATCAAAGTGAAGCCTCAAACGCGTCCCTTTTACTCTGACTACGGTACAAACACAAACGTATGAAGGATGTTTCGGGTCAATGGCCTCTAGTTTCATGTCCTTCTCGAATCCACACGTCGTTTTGCTTTCCAAATCCAGAAATGGGTTCTCCTACAATGATGAAAAAAAAACCCATACCATCATTCCTTTCGTACTTTATTTGAAGGCACAACAAAGAAAAGATGAACTACCGTAAACTGCTCTTTATAAACCCTGAGCTAATGGAACGTTGTAAGTGGTTTTGGATGAGCTTATAGGCGGGGGGGGGGGGGGGGTTTTAATCCGAGAGGGGGGGACCTTATAAGCGGAATAAAAAAACTGTTTCGAAATTAGCTTCAGCATTGTTCATCGCAAACTGACCATCATAATAAATCGATTGCATTCACTTTAACCTAAAGGAGGGCTTATGAGGCTTATAATCAGAGTAACATTTTGTTCGTGGGTAAATAGGTCGGTAACTGGGGAGCCTCTTATAAGCGCAGTTTACGGTACTACACCAAAAAACAAACCTGTTTAAAGACGCTGACTGGAACAGCTTTCGAATTACAAGCTGCTAAGTATTCCGCCCATACAAAGGGTTTGGTTGAATCATACGGAACTAGAAACAGAGAACCACAAAACAGTGAGACCAAACCATAAGATAAAGTTGTTAAAGTTTAATACAATGTTCACACCTCTCTAGTAAACCACAAGTCACATCCCGTTGGGTTTGAAAAGTCAAAACTATGACAAAATCAATTTTGCAAAATATCGAGCAAGCATGACTACACAAACTGAAACAGCTTTTAATGTTTGCGTGAATGGTGTGACATGCTAGGGTTCAAGGATGAAGCACGTTCACATGGACCAAAAAGAACACAATTAACAACTAAACAACCAATCAGAAAATGTCTCTGCGGCAACAATAATTCGGAACGTCACGTAACGCTTTTCCTAATCCGCGTGACAACCGAGATAACAACTACGAAAATTTCAACCACTCAGACTGCGCGTCATAAAATGATTTATTGATACAAAAAAACACAGATAGGTACAAGTGCGAAAATTTAAACCAATCAGAATGTGCGTTATAAAATGTTGTTATTAACATAAAAGAAAGATATAGATCGGTAATTTAAGGTTGTCACTCACCATCTTCACCCTTCATGAGATCCGTTGCATTCAAAGAAGCCTTCTTAAACTTGAACTTGTTTTTCATGCGTTTTCTTTTTACTTTAAATGTTCGTCGAGCTCCCAACATCTCTGGCTCATTTTCTTGGGATGGCGATGTTTCCTGCAAAAAGAAACATAAGGTAGCGGTTTTTTTGTAACACAGGTTACGACAGACTTTAGTTGGATAACTATTGAATATCCCCCAACTAAAACTGGGCAATATCTTTGGGATATTTCCCAATAACCAAAATTGCGCGAGTTGCCAAAAATATTTGACGGATAATTAACACAACAGCGTCTATTTGGCGCGAAAATATACCCACATATTTGTCCTTGGACATTATCTGTTCCTTAAGTTACGCTCTGGGAAAACTGTTCGTTTCGTGGAACAGACAATGTAGAATGCCTAACGGACCGTTTCCACGGAAACGGTCATCGGCTGTGTATTTTTTGTTTTCGAAAGCTGTCAAATTTAAAAAAAGAATGAGCCGAGTGCCATATAATAAACTACTTACTAACCTAGCTAGCTCGAGCCGTACTGGGGAATATTGGCCCTCGGTGGTTTTTGTACGGACCTCGCTAGTGCCACGACCTCGGGCCAATATTCCCCAGTACTGCCCTCGCGCTCGGTTAGTAAGAGGTTAATATTTCCGCGCCAAATTCAGTCTATTGTTTATGCATGCGGTTGTCTTTGTCCTGTCTCAAACGAGATCGATTAGATCTCAGGAGAACGAATACATTCTTTACTCATCGCCCCTCGCACCCTCTGTGTTCCTTACATGAGGTAAGTCCGTATAAGGCGACAGTTCACGGTTCTTTGCTTTGTCTTTCTTCTTCCTTTTCACAATCTTGCCGTCTACTGTTTTAGCATGGCGGACGTATTCTCGTCCTTTATTTCTCCTTCCAGTGTAAACACCAACACACGACAAACTGCAAAATCTGCCGGAAGCGGAGAATTCATGAGGCAGGCCATACTTTCCGCAGACTTCACAACACAGTATACCACTGGTATCGGGAGACGCTGCTGACGGATCGGTGCTGTTTCTTGAACTTACTGTTAAAAAAAGACAAACAAATTCATAAGCAGACTTTTATTAATCTATTGGTCTTAATACATTACGCAAAAAGATTTCCGGGGATTTTAATTTCGGATAAAGCAAGTGAATTCAAAATTCGATACGTGTTTGCTGCGAAAATAGAAAGGTATTCTGATACAGAATATATGAGTTTTATTTTCGAGTGGTAAAAACAAGTTACGTACGAGCGAAGCAAGGCAACGTGAAAAAAGGAAGAATTGACGTCATGAATATCCTCACTGGTAGGAATACGGAAATTACCTCACTAGATTAAGAAAATAACACAAACAGCGGTGATAAACATTGTAATACAATGTGAAGTATATATGAAATAATTCATATTTGTACTGCGGATATAGA
>CM042750.1:13212648-13227166 GCA_022496165.2 Catalaphyllia jardinei | reverse complement strand
GAGTGATCATCGCAGTAAATTTTCCAATTTAAGCAATTGGAAAGAAGCTCAGTTGGTAGGCGCCAAATTTAGGCGCCATTTATGCAAAGGGTCTATGGAGCTAAAAGTTTGAAATTTTCTTTTCACTCCCCTTAAGCGACCACGAGACAGATTATAGAGTAGACACTGGATAATGAAATGTTGTAGCATTATCGCATTCCTAAGTAGTACAAAAGATGGAAATTTCTCAATGGGAAGTACCATACTTTTCTCGAAACTGCCTTTTCACGTGAATAAAACGTTTATAACATGGGGCAGTTCGCTGTAGTTACCATATTCTAATGAGGCTGTATTTTGACCCATTATGGTCTAAGCTCCCGTAAGAGACCACCTCTTCACTTAAAGGCACTTTTCATTTCTAGTGAGCACGCACGTTTTTTCTTCCCATTGCCGAGTTCTGTTTTCCCATTAATAGGTAACAAAAATTAAGAATTAATAACTATTCTTCGAAAGAAGAAACGTTTCTCTATTTCGTTACCTTTACTTTTCTTTCCCTTTTTGTTGTTTTCTCCGTCATCAGTGCTTGTCTTGCGATGTTGTGTTGGTGTGCTCCACTCGTATTCTCCTTTATCTGTTTCCACCGTGCTGATGATTTCCAGAGTACCGAACTCGGTCAGCTTGAATTTCAGATTGCTGCCTATCGAAACAATGCACAAAAAACAATCATTTTAGCCAAACTGCGCAATTCGTCCGTCCCCATGGACTTCTATAGGGTTCAAATCCCAATGGCCGGTTTTCATATGACGTCATCATTTTCCAGAATAAAAAAATTACCAATCCATCTGAAGAGTTAGTTTTATCAGATGTAACCGAGACCCTCTAAGAACTTGACAATTTCAGTGCGACAGAGTACTTCGTCTTGCGATAGGAGACGTTTGAATTGCCAAGTTAATGTCCGAGAAGGTTCTTGTGCAGGTCAAAAGATGATTTATCGCTAATTTGGGTGAAACGCTTCTCCGGATAACGCGCCAATGAAAAACGACACAGATCTAAATCTTGTCGAGGTTGTCTATATATCACTCATCTATCATTTCCCAGATTGTTATGGAAAGATAATGATCTTTTATTGGGGGTTTTCATATGACGTCACTAAAATTCAAACTACAAAACTATTAATCCTCCTAAGATTTTATCTCCATGATGTATAAGAGCAATTGAAAACTACTATTCATACAAATGTTCGTTCCGAATGGGTTCTTTGTTTTGTGATAGACTACATTGAATTTCTAAGCTTTGGTGTGACACGGAACTTCCACGAGGGCCGAGAAAGCTGTCATTTGGGGAATTTGGCCATCTGAACAGTTCATGTATTAGAAAAAGTATTATTTTAATGTTTTTGAGTTTCTTGAGAGATAAATTCATGTTATTGTAGCAAAACTTAGTGACAGATGTTTCTGTTAGTTTCCGGCCGCCATGTTAGTGCCCATCTGGATGGGCACCAGCATGGCGTCTCCATACAAATCCCTACAAATTTGGGTAAAAAAATTTCTCCGCATACATGGCATATCTTGCTTAAGAAAAAATGCTGTGACCTGAATCTTGGCGAGAGTCTTTGCATATTTAGGCCCTATTTCCCTTCTTTCCTTTCCCAGGTTCTCGACTTTATCTATTGAACGATTTTGATTTTGATATACTTTAATCGGCGTGACACTAAAAACTAGCAATTTTTGATGGCGTGACAGAACAGCTAAAGAAGGTGTTACCTGGTAAGGTGGCAATTCCATCTTTCCAGTCCAAAGCTCCAAACGGATCGTCACCATCATCTGTAGTTTTCTTTTCAGTGGTTGTCTTCTTCACGTCGTTACCGCTGTCACTGGTCACTGGCTGCTTCATCACAACGTTACTAAATTCCACAGGATTTGTCGATGAAGCCGTCCTTTCCTCAGCGGCACCGGCAACGATCATAGGTGGTGGAGAGGAACTGCTTACTTCCGGGAAAGGCTCAGATCTTATGACTAAATTTTCTGTGGGAAAGGAATTGTAATTCTCGTAAATTTGACTTAAATTTTTGCCTGTAAAATCCCGTAATATCTAAATATAAGCTTTGATAATTTTTGAAAGCGATATCATGTACACTGAGTTGACGTATGGTAAACCAGTTAGAGCAGAACTCGTAAATTAGTAACTAATGAGAAGTTTTGTAGCTGAAATTCATTTTACGTGGTTTCTGCCTTTAAATGGAAACACAGCAAAGAAAAAGCAGCACCAAATTTCGCCTGCGCGGTCAAGCTTTTTCTCTTGTAATTTGAGAGACTAGCAGCCTTCGAAAACAGCCGTCCTTCTTCGCTCCGGGAGGCGTTTCGCGTAAAGGACGTCTAAGATTTACTGCCTAAAACTCCATATTGATGACGCAAATCTGTCCTGCATCTGGTCATGACCGCAAATGATAATTTATGCATATTTTGCAGGTTTATCCAAAATTAAAAAATTCAGTCATCAGTATGGAATTTTCGGCAGTGAATCGCAGACGTTCCTCTCGCGAAACGCCACTCAGGCCGGGAACGTAGACGCAGGCCAAGGGACTCGCGCGACCTTAAACAGGGAAAAGAATGGGGTGAGTCGCGTACTTGTGCTCGGCCCATACTTCTCACGGCATGAATCTGCAGTAGTTATGCATCAGGTATATCAACTTTCTTTTGTCTGTTCTCAAATAGCGCAAGGGATACTTCTTTTCTATCTCTAAAAATTCCATACCATTTGAGTATCGATCCTGGTCACTGCTTTTCGTTTCTTCGTCGTTTTCAGTTTTCGGTTTCTTCGCAGGCGGTCCATAAGCCATTCCTATGAAGGCGTTATTCTGCAAGTCTCCATTTGCAATGCTGCCATAAATCCACTGTTAAACAAAGAAAAGAATGAAAACAGTTAGTGACGACTGCCACTTTAGATTCATCGAATTTGCACACTTGCAGAACGAACTGGAAAATCGTAACAAAGAATGCCTTTTTATCGCTGGCTGAAAATTTAACTCTATCGATAGCTATAAAGATGTTCTTGAAAAAATACAGTGTCTAACATGATGGTAAGATATTTTTTAGTCCTGGGCCGGGTTGTTGGAAAGCCGGTTAACGTTAACCCAGGATTAAACGTTAACTGCAGTATTATATTTGCTTGTTTAAAAATGTTTTTCACCTCTTACGTTTGGTGTAGTTTGGGATTACTACAACTTAAAACTGAAAGGCAAATAATATATACTGAAAACCTCACCAAAAAGTTACAAAAGTGAAATCGAAATTCTCGCTAACCCTGGGTTAGCTTAATCGGGCTTTGAACAACCCGGCTCAGGAGGGTACTCAGTTAATTTAAGGGTGGGGGTGTGCTGCTGATTATCACATTCTTATCCTGTACCATCGGGTTACCACATCGCCCCGGTCAGTCTACAGGTGGCGGGGGGTGGGGGACAGGTGGTGGTGGGGGGACAGGGTATGGGCGGAAAGGTGGTGGTCCCGGGACCGGGGGGGCGGGGGGGGGGGGGGGGGGACACATGTGGTGGGTTAAGAAAGGTAACCGGAATAACGCTCAGATTAGCCTGTTAATGTTAAGTTGTGAATATATATTATTGTTTTTTTAATTTTAATTATATTTACCAATTTGCTTATTTTTAGCTCTCAATAATGGTAATGCTTACAGTACTTGGGAATTGGGCGGGGCCGGACGTGAGCCACGACAAGAGCCACTTAGGTTTACCGATACCAACAAAGTGAGACTAAGGAAAAGGAAACCGCCAAGTCTCAGTGACTTTTAGTCTCTTAAATTGTCCTGCTAATATACAGCATAGTTTTTGTCTTTGTCTTTCCCCTCTCTCAATCAGAGCTTTTGGCAATGCCGTGGTTTGAACTGGAGCCGAAACTGTACGCCCTGGTTTTACAGCTGGCCAGTAGCACTAAAAGCGGAAATCGTTTCACGAAAAGAAACGAAAATAAACTATTGCCTTCCTTCTTTGTTCAGAACATCATTTAAAAAAAACGATATCGAAAATCACTGTTTTTTCTCCCGTCGATTGTGCGTAATCCTTGCTGGGAATTAAGCCCAGACGAGGATTAACGAGTACAGACATGAATTGCGTGACGAAAGATATAAATTTTTAGAAATAACAACAGCTTGGATGTCTGTGGGCGAGATTGACCTTTAAGCGTGTAAATAAAACGTAAGTTCAGCTTGCAGATAAAATCATCTTGAAACAGCGACTCGAATATCCATCATGTTTAGAGAAGCCTAAAAAAGTACATTTTATAAAAGCATTTCTAGATCTTGGTCAAATAGGAGTTCCTTCCTGTTTTTATAGAAACCTTTTGACCATCTGATGCCTGATAACTCTGATGGACCTCAAAAATCATTTATTGATTTTTTTTTTCGTAGCCTTTTTGTTTTATTGTATCTCTCTGTTTTAATTACTCTAGTACGAAAACAGAATATATCAATTAATTTGACAGGCGACATTAATTTTAATTTTTTCTCAAGAAGAAAAATGTCAAAATTATCTTACTGGGGGATAAAAATACAGTTTAAGTTTTCTTGTGTAAAAAAGTGATTTTTGGTAATTATTAACATATTCTTACTGGATATCGATTCCAGACACGATATTTTTAACGAGCGACCAGAACTCTAAAAGGAAAAGTGAACATGATGGATGGGTTGTTTGAACAACCGGTTGAATTGTAAAGCATGTAGGTGTAGGAAATTGAAAAAAAGAGGCCGTTTTGGTTAACTGGACATAGACTGAAAGAAAAGGCGGTGTCCATACTGCACTTTCTAGACAAGTGACAGAGTGATAGCGAGTGCTTGAAATTATATTATGACGCAAATAACGGACTTTGAACAATTTACCCGTTGGCATGATCAGGCGAAAAGAAAAAATAAATGACACGAACGCTTTCAAAGAAACTGCCATAACGCGCGACCCCTGAAACAAGAGGTCGACATCTTTTGTGCTTGTCATGAGCATCTCGGTGTGAAGTATGAAAACAAATCCTCTTTAGAGAAGAAACGAAAAAGCCCTGGTGGCGTTACTTTCGATTTGTAGAAGGATCGAAACTTCCTATGAAAACTGAAAAGAAAACGAACCTTTAGAACCACATTCAGCGATGGCCAAAGACGTAAAACAAACAAAAGTCGCTAAGGTGGCATTATAATGTTATGAAATCAATTCATAAATTAAAAGCTATTTTTAGAGCCAACCGCGAGGTAGAACGTATTTGTAACAGGAAAATCGAAAAAGGCTTAGTCATAGCACTCTCAAACAAAAACCCAACGAGACCATTCGAAACGTTAGCGTAAATTTCCAACGGAGCAAAGCGCTTTTAAGCGATCAAAATAGCGACTTCCGTCGATGCTTGTCGACTACACGCTTCAATTGTTTCAATGTTTGAATATTCAATAACCTTTAGGTTCACTCTGTTTCGTTTCCGAAAAACGGCCTTTTGCACTTCAAATAGCTGGTTTAAATACGAACTGTATGTTGATAAAGGATTGTTAAGACTTTTTCCAGTTGTTGCTCGAAGCTGAAATGTTTCTTGCGAAGTTTAAATACGGAAAAAACCGAAATGGTTGCGTTGCGGTGCGTGAAATACTTGACCTCGTTTCCATGCGAAGACTTGTTTTGCTTCTTTGGTTGTTCAATTCCATTGTGCTTTGTTTTATCTTCTGTGGACATGTCGCCAGTTTCTGTTCCTTGAAATCTCGTCTAAAATAAAGGGAATCAACAGCAAGCGAGTTAGTACGATGTTAATCTCCTTGAAAAACAAACAAGCGCGTAAAAAGGAAAGGTCTCGATGAAAACTAAACTGCCGGCCAACCTAGAACTGTGTGCTAATATAGAAAACACAACCCACTTTTAAATTCGCCGGAAAAAAATCGAAATTTCAAACTCGAAGAAACGAAACGGGAAGAAAATTCAACACCTCTTAACGTTCATCAAGAGTTTTACACGTTGTCGAGAGAACTAGCAAGAAAAACTGGAGTTAAGAACTTTACCGTTGTGCAAGGCCGCTCCACGCAGAAATGCAAAAAAATTGTTCATCCGATACGTCCAATGTGTCAATCATTTACCAGCGAACAAAAAACACACGTGATTAAAGCTATTGTTATGCAAAATGCCTGGAATCTTCCAAACGCTGGAGCAATTATTTGAATAATGGTTGAATTTTAAATCAAAATAAAATATAGTGAAATACCTGCCTTGATGGCTCTTTCAGCTTTTTCCAAAGAAACAGGAAAGTGAAATATGCTTATGACGCAACTGGACTTTTCCAATTTCTCGTGGGTTCAAAACGGGAAGTTGAGCTCGAAATTCAATCTGGGCGACGATTATTCAGATTAAAACAAAACCGCAAAGAAAATAATTCGCAACATTGGACAGAAGATGATGAAACAAATAATTCCGCCTTTAGCCCCTTAGCTCCTTTATTCTTTTTTGGGTTTTCGAATCACGGCTTCAAACACATGAGCGAAAAAATTGTCTCTTGTGAAAACCTATTGTATTAAGTTTAACGCCATTGCTCAATTGTTTTCCTTTTTTAGCTAGCGTCTCGAAAAAGAAGAATTTTAATTACTCTAGCCTGTCGTTGAACCTTTGACACTGAAAAATCGACTTTACTTCCAAGGAAAAACTTCGGTGATAATTCGAGTTAACATTGTTAGGGCAGTTAACAAAAAACGGTTTTTCTAAGCTGAATAAGTCTTCGAGAGAAAGTCTATCAGTGCAAAAATAAACAGCAAAATACCTCCCGCGGCAAAAATATCGCCGCTAGTTAGCAGAGCCTACTGAGCGTTGAAATGATTATAATTTGTTTTCATTCTCGGGACTTTACTTTTGATTATTTTTGTAAGTGGAGTGGATAGTGGTTTTAACTGCGAAAGAGGGCATTTGACTGTAAACATGATCCATTGAAGACTTTTCTCGTTAGATATGACCTCAGTAAATACGGATAAAACTCTTGAAAGAATTCCAAGCCTTCAATATGTTAGGTCAACCGAAAAGACGATTCGTTTTCGTTCCTCATGAAAAGATCGTAAAAGTTTAAAATCGTTTTACTTGAAAGTTTCTACCTGAAATTGAAGGACGGTAACAACATTACATGTAAGAAAGCGAAAACACGTTTTAAACGGTTAGGATTATGTCCAAACATGAACAGCTAGAGCGAAATGTTCAGAGACAACGAGAAAAAGGTCCGTGGAATATTCAAATTTAACCATCTGCCGTAAATATACAAACTATTTCAAATGTCTTGAGTTCACGTGTATTCGCATGATTATGTTCAACTGTTGTTTGGGTTATTTTAAATACATAAGTCAGTTTCACCCAGGGAAACTGAAAGCAAGGCAAAGAATGTAGGCTGGTTCAAAAACGCTTGGGGGCTTTAGCACTAAAACCAGTCATGAATTTTAAATTAAAAACAGAATAGTGAATCAATGAACGAAGAACAAAATGGCACGATTCCTGATGGATCAATTGTTTTACAGATATTAAATCGTTTTCTGAGCCGCTTTCCAATATTACCAAAACACGTCGCGAGGCCTCCTTGTTTCTGATATCTTGCTTCCTTTTCGTAACGGTTTTGATTGATGGTATTGAAAGGACAAGGGAAACAGTAACAACATTGCCAGTTTTATAACAAATAAGCTTTATTACACAGGCGAGTTTTTCGTTTCTCCTTCTCGTTTAACAAAGAAGTTTAATGGCGTCTCGCGGAGGCTTATGATCAGTCCGCGCGGAAAACAAACACCGCTTCATGTTAGACGAAGATAAAGAAAAAACAAGTTAATTTTCTAATATATAAATTCGAATAGTTTATCAGCCCCAACCGTGATGCTGTTGGCGCAATTTCGCGAATTCAAGTTTACTCAAACGATATTAAACAAGGTTACTTCCTTGCACGTATTTGCTAGATTTTTGTTTTGAGAGCCGGAAACTCTCGAGGGAGAACCGCAAAAGAATATATATACTTCTGAATAATATTAATTTCCCCAAAGCAGTCTGTTTAAAACATTATTGGAGTGCTGTCATATGTTGCCGGTTATTGCGTATTAAAAAACCTGTGATATATTTATGAGAGGCTAGATGGTTTGATCTCTTCGAAACTTTCTATTTTCCTTGTTTTATTCTATACTCCAAACAACGAGATACTCAGTAACAAAAAGTCAACTCCTTCTTGGGACCAGTCATTACTGACGTATTTTGGGATACATAACAAAAAAAAAATGAAAGAGCAAGCTTTCGTCGAAGTGAAGATCCTACGAAACCCTTTGCTGTATTCTGCACTGCCACGCGAATTACAATTCAGTCATTAACGTGACTGAAAAAACAATCCTAAGACCAAATATTAGTTCTGAAGCTTTATAATAATTTATTATATAGTTAAATCGGCGCGGGCGCCAATTTACTAGAGCGTCTATCGGCAGTAGATTAACTTTTTTTTTCGCGTGATATTTTTTTGCTGAGTCTATATATTAAAATGCCTGACGTCAGCGAATTTTAGTTCTTGAGGGCAAGCGTATTGTGCACATTTTTCTGCCATGTTTTTTATAATCAGGTGCGAAAGAAAAGTTTTTCTTTTTAGCACCCTGTTACAATCGGGAAGACTAGTTATGTTTTCGGCAAGTCTTTTAGGAAGCACTTACAAAGTTTTCAAGTCTTAATTAAAAAAGTGTGAGCACTAGAGAATACTCCAAAAGTTTCCGTCTCGTCATCATTGCGATGTCAGTCGCTTAGCAACTTCGATAAAAGAAAACAGCGGGCTCAGAGAGGAATCCCTCGTCGACTGGAGTCCCTAAAATACGCTCGTACTACTTTGAGTGACGATTGAAGATCCACTGGAAGGTTTTTAAGGCGGCGGCTGGTAACATCCAGCACTTTCCAGCAGTTATGCTTTGACAGATAAATACAGTTGATAACTGCTGGAAAAATATGGAAACTGTTGCCAGTCACCTAAACCAATAGAAATAATTCGACTCAGTAACAAGCCCATTCTCTATTTTTCAATTGCCCATAATTTATTCTGTTTGGGGGGGGGGCCCCCCAATCAGTTTAAAAGCTATTGTTGTGAAACGTTCTTGGGAGGTCTGCATATTCCCAAGAGAATTAATTTCACGACAATACTTATGCAAAATTTGGGAGCAAGCAGGGCGAATTATGGGCAACTGGAAAATAGGAAATGCTGTCGCGATTATTTTAACTTCGTACCCAGGGCGCTAATGAAGGGATTAGCGGCCTGGGCACAAAGTAGGGATAAAAAAGTAGGAAAAAAATCAGGCTTCTTCTTTCCAATTGCTTAAATTGGAAAATTCACTGCGAGGATCATACTTCACTTGCATCTACAACCGCAGTTCAAATATGAATTATTTCATATACACTTCACATCATTTCACTCCTTACGGGAGATATGAACTCAATAAATTGACCTTGCCACCAATGTGTGGCTTCATAGCTCAGTTGGTAGAGCATCGCATCGGTATCGCGGAGGTCATGGGTTCGAATCCCGTTGAAGCCCTGATTTTTTTCAGGTTTCTTCTTTCCAATTGCTTAAATTGGAAATTTTACTGCGAGGATCATACTTCACTTGCAAAATGAGTTCTGCACTCTGTTTCATTTTCATGCAAATCAAAGTCATTTTCATAAGAATGGTTTCGAACCTGGACTTGGTTTGAAAGCTGACCAAAGAGCCAGACATTGACAAAACTGACACCACTAAGAAAATCGACATTTACCTAAAAATTCCGAAAAATTTCCATCAGAATATGAATGTTACGACCGGACAATTTTGGCTCGACTCACCGGAAAATTTCCGAAACAAACGGAACGCCTTGAAAGGTAGTCCAAAATTTAAAACCGGGAAAAGTCAGAGTGAAAGATGTGCTTACCACAAAAGGCCGGTTTTTGTGCATGAGAGGTTATTTTTCTTCCAGTAAGGATTAGGCAAAAAATAACATCAATGAACACAGCAATAACTAGCTTCATAATACAGTCACAAATGTTAAGCTTCCTCTTAGTTTCCAGCCATCTTTAAGTATGGCTTTAAAGTCATCCTTTAAATTAAATATCAAAGTAAGCAAAAGCTTAGAGATACGGCTTTTCCACCGGAAACAACTGAGAAAGTTAAATCGGTCTGTTGGTAAACAACTTATGGAATATTATGAGCTGGGAAAACCTCTGTTCAAAGCTCAGAAAAAGCCACAAGTTCTTTTAGCAGACCGTGAAAAACATACACTCGCTCTCGAACTTCTCGAATATTTTCTTACAGTGCTAAATTCTTGAAACAAAAAAGTTTATTATCAGCCTGGTTCAAGGTTTACTGATTTGAGAAAGGTAAACAGCGAGATTATAGCTCCATAAAAGCATTATTTCTCGCCAGAATGTACAAATACCAAAGCAAACAATTCCAGTATATGCTCTACAGGCAAGAACTATAACGTGTTGTTTCCACATAATAGTCGTTTGTTTACCGAGTGTCTGGTTGAATATCCAGCCTATTGTATTGACAGAAAAAAAGACCTTTTCCCTAGAGGACAGCTGTTTTGAGACAGAATTAATTAAATATGAATGAAAATCTAACACAGGTCTCTTAGATACTAAGTGTTTGCGACTCAAGTTGAGGGTAACTCGTTAAAATGGCCGCAGCGATGCATCTTCCAGCGATTTCCCAAGCGCCAGTGGCGAAGGAATTTCCTAAAGTTTGGGAGCACAGGTAATAATGTTCCTCGGGAAACAGGAACGAAACAAGAGTTGATATTCAAGCCCTTAACTTGTTTTTGCATAATACAAAGGCTATTCCTTGCAAATAAGCTAAGTTCAGTGCTTCGCTAAAGAAACTCCAACTTCTTCGCTTATCAGTGCATTTGAGTTTAAATCTTGTTCGAATTTTAACAAATTAATATTTTCTTGGTAGCGTAGTCAAGACACACTACTACTCTAAAGTTCAGGTTTCCAAGCGAGCCGAGTTATACAATATACTAGGTCGATCATTGATAAGCTCGACATACATCAAATGGTATTAATTCATACAATTTATCGTTTTTTCTTGAGTTTTAACCGACAAAATGACTGACTATGAATGCAAAGTTACGAGACTTCAGTGATGCTGTAGTACTATCAATCAGCTCTATTAAATTTTTTGTTCCTTCGTTCCTTCTAACTAAACCACTGAATATGGCATTTGGGCCAAAGTGGTCCACACGCGGTTGTCACGCGCGCTAACCATGCTGTCTCGAGTCACAGATGGCGTCCAGACTATCTGTGCTTACCGACAGAAACGATCCTAAAAAGCATTTGTTCTTCAGGAAGGATTTATCTCACTGGGGGAAGAAAGATGTTCCTTCGCTCAAACTAGCGGGCCAACTAGACACAGATCACTGGGCCAAGCTTAAAGGAAAGGTAAACGTTTTTTACTGGCTGACTTTTTGTTCCAAGACTGGTACATTATACATATTCTTCAAGGATTATTAATCAGTTTGAGTTTGGAGAATTCAGTTGTTGGTAATCGAATGACCAAGGCGATACGGAGTAGGCAGTATTATTAGGAATCCAGAAATCTCTTTTCCGTACCAAACCAAGTTAGAACTATACAGAAGTCTAAAAGCAGCCATAATGTGTTTTCTCAAGTTTATTAAACTGAGAAACACGATGGAAACAAATATTTGCTGGCATGCCGTACGTAGTAAACACATGGCCAGCTCAACACATCACCAAAGTTTTGGATAAAATGTACGTTACGCTGGTTTTTTGAATGAGAATAAAACAGCATCTGAAACTAAAATACTGCAGCTGAAAAGCTGCGCTATAAAAACTGTGTCATAAAACAGGGGAGGCCAAGAAGCAGTTTGTTTTATGCGCTAAAGTATTGCAACAACGAACAAAATACGAGACAAAAATAATCTAGGCTCATCGTAAAGTCACTTTGGAATTTCTAATAGTGGTTACCCATATAAGCATCAACTCAGTCCATAATTTTCTTGACCAAACTTGAAAAAAAAAGTAGAAAGACGATCGATGAAAATTGGTTACCCAGGAATTTTGATTTTCAAGCCCCGCCACACTACGTCGGAGAAATTCGAAAACGCAGCTTTATTTTCCACAGTTAGACCTATCGTCCACACTAATCCGTCACGAAAACGGAGCTTTTCAAAAACGCTCTTTAAACCGAAGGAATTTGAAAACCCCGGATTTGCGTTTTAATGTGGACGGAAAACAGTTTGGAAACGAAGCTTTTACAGAACGATTACATCAAGAAAACCATGTGGTTTCCTTGCTCGAGTTTTGTTCAAACACGAATCTAAAATGGCCGGTAATTGTTGCGTGATCAAATGCCTCCAGCGTAGTGTGGACAGAAAACATTTGATGCATCTTCAGAGTGAAAGCGTTGTTTTGTATGTCTCCATCGTAGCCACCATGGACGCTAACTCGGTCATGCAAATCGTGAATGAAATTCGCCGAGTTCTTTTTCAGTGGACAGTCCTTGTTCTTTTTAGTTCCTAGCTCTCCTCTGTCACACAGTCATTTAATAGTGTAACGAAAATGACCCATTGCTATTGTGTGGAAGAGTAGTAATTTAAAATCTCTCGTGTAAATTGAGTAGAATGAACAGAAACAAGTTTTATTAACCCAACCTTTACCTTCATCTTCCAGCATGTTGAATTTGTTAATCGCATGTCATACCACTTCCCCGCGCCAAATGAACCCATGAATGGTCGTTCCCAGAATGCTCCGGTGCTGTCAAGTGCGTTTCAGAGGTATTACTATGATCAAAGCAGGCATAGAGAGGACCTGTTGAAAAGTGAGTGTCAAAGATAAAGCAGACGTGCGATACTGACTGACGAGAAATATACACGAAAATACGAGAAAAGATAAGTAGCCCAGTTTATTTGGATATCCTCATTTACATACACCCCAAGAAAATGCAAGCTTTACTTTGAAAACTTGCCCGGTTTAAACGTCTTTCGTAAATTTTGATATTATTTGTAATGAATTCACTTAAAAGGCATTCGATATTCCTCTAAGATTGTAGTGCGAGGACGGGACTGACTACAACCTAACAATGACTTATGCTTGGGATTATTACTTTAACTTTAGCATCGTACCTATCTATATTCAGCTGGTTAGCAAAAGCAGGAGTGAGGATTCTGAGAGTTTTGTCAAAAGTTGCACTCGTTCTTTGCAACTCGACCTTCAATATTATGTCCCTGAATCTCCCTCTTGAATAAATTTAACACTAAGGCCCGGTTTAAACGTCGCATTTTACATGCGCCAAATCGAATTGCCAAATTGAGTGCATGTAAAATGCGACGTCTAAATCAATTAAATGCGGCATATTTCAATTCGATGCGAGTCAGTCGAATATTCGACTAATCCAGTCGAATATGCGACTGAACTTCGACAGTTGATTTAAACGCCGCATTTTACATGTGCCGAATTGAATTAAAATTGAGTTAAATAATTTATGTTTGCTCGAATGGGAATTTAAAACACGTCACTCGCGCTCAGCGATTTTATTCGGCAAAACAATGCGGCGTTTAAATCAAATCAGCCGAACGTATTCATTCGAGTCGACTAAAGTTAGTATTTGATTCGGCGCATGTAAAATGCGACGTTTAAAACCAGGTCTAAACTTCGTTTTGAAAAAAATGGCTTTGTCTAGTGAACAGCTATAGAATTCAATCCCTGTCAGTCTTTATTCTGTTTGCAACATCATGAAAATTTACTAAATAAACTAAATCAACTCAGCAAAGCCGTTAACGCAGATCCGGCTTGATTAAACGTTGCAGTAGTTCTTGACTTCTCATGAAAATTCGTCTGCAAAAAATGAGCAAACGGAAGCACGTTATACTTTTATCGGAAAGTGTGGCTTTGATCGTTGTTATTTACTGACATTTTCTTGACACATGTGGACACGTTCCACAGAAACCTACACTTTATATTACCAGGACAAACCAATGGATAAAGACTCGTCAACCAGAATTCCTGTGCCCGCGAACAAGCTACAGCGGCCTCAAGTTCAAAGGCGTCCGTCAATTTACAATCAACGCGCCAAAGAAGGTTTTAAGTTCTGGCTGGAAAGAGATCCGATGGTCAAACGAATTGCATGTAAGAATATCGCGTCGCTTAGCTAAGCCACCTGTTTTCCGGCAACTTATCTATCTTATCCCTTGTGTGAAAAAATCTAGGTTTTAAGTAGCAGTCACTATCATTTCCGCTAAGAATTCCTCAGTTATGATTTTTGTTACCTTTTCTAGATTTAAAATGAGCTAGTTTCTTTCCTACTTTCTCACTCGGCAAATTATCACCTTTTTGAGATTGTCCGACTTCATCACGTTTTCAGTCTTAGCCTTGCCAAGAGAAAATGAGGTGGTCTCTTGGTCTCATGGTCTCTTGGCCTTGCCTAGTTCCTGTAGGGCTCCTCTCCCACGCTATCGCGGTCAATTGATTTCGGGGACGTGTCCTAACGAACGGCCCCTAGCCCCGGACCACGTGACCCGAAACGAATAACCGAGG